>VZTE01004627.1:35529-205702 GCA_013397775.1 Eulacestoma nigropectus
CTTACTCCAAACGCGTTTCCCTCAAAAGCCGCCCCGTTCTGGGCTTTGTGCGGCTGCCGAGGGCAGGGAGGCGATGCCGCCCCTCTGCTCAGCCCTGTGGGGCGCACCTGGGGCGCTGTGTGCAGTTCGGGGCTCCCCACAGCACAGCACAGGCGGAGCTGCCGGGCGGGTCCAGCCGGGGCTGCCGAAGCGAGGGAGGGGCTGGAGCGTCTCTGAAGGGGAAGGCTGAGGGAGCTGGGGCTCAGCAGCCTCGGGAGGAGACGGCTCAGTAACAAAAATCTGAAAGGAGGTGTCAGAGGATGGCCCAGGCTCTGCTCCGTGGGGCCCAGCAAAGGACCAGAGGAACGGGCAGGAACTGATCCCAGGGAGCTCCCCCTGCACAGGAGGCAGAACTGCCCTGAGCAGCGCCCAGCCCTGAACAGAGACCAGAGAGGCTGTGGAGTCTCCTCCCTGGGGATATTCCAGAGCTGTCTGGACACAATCCTGTGCCCGGAGCTCTGGGATGGCCCTGCTGGAGCAGGGAGGTGGCACCAGATGGACCCACTGTGATCCCTCCCATCCTGACCCATCCTGGCATTCTCTGATCTTGCAGCACTGTCCTGTCCTCTGCACAGACAACAGCTTTGCATCGCTCTCCAAACCCCTAAGCACACACCTAGGATTATGTAAATATATCTACACACATATATGAATATATATGTAATCACTTATGGCTATGGAATATCCATGGGAGGATCAGATTGCAGACAACCCGTGGAACAAAAGGAGCGTCCCCCTCCAGCAGCCCGGGAGCATGGCATTTAATGTACAAGAAAGAAAACAAAAAGACCCCCTCACCGCCCCAGACTGCTCCACAACCACTCTGAATTCCTGCAGGAATCTCCTCATTCCCACTCTCAGTGATTTGAGCTACAGCTCCAGGTAATTAACTCCACTCTATCACATCTGGTAAGGAAATTAGTTTTCTCCTCAAGAGAATGACTTATCTGACAGAATGTTCTTCTGGCAAACCCCTGGTGTAGTCTGTGACACTTTCTGGTCACCTCTTTGTTCCACAAAGTTTTTTCCCCCTCAGAATTTGTTCTAAGACTTCCCTTGTCGGGATCATACTCGGAGCTGTGCTGCCTCTTCCAACCCTTTTCTCTTTTTGGGTACAGGCACCACATTTGCCATTCTCCTGCCCAGATCTCCAAATTAAGACATCACCCACAAATCCTCAGACTACATCTCTAATTCCATATTTAGCTCTCTCAATATTTTAAGGTGGAGACAATCTACAACCTCTGGTTTTCTGAAAAAACTCTGTTCACTACTGAGGTGGCAGCTGTCTTAACCTCTTCTCTACCCTGCTCAGGCTATACAATCAGTATTATCCTCTTCTCCAGGCTACTAAATTCTTTCTTTAAGACAAAACCGGAACTTTTTGGCACTTGTTTTAATTTTCTGTGTGTGGTCGAGCTTAACCAAGATTTTGGGTAGTCCCTGCTGTAGCAAAAGTGCTTTGCAGATATGATAACATAGGTTGGCCTGAGCTGCATGTAACCCTAAACTAGAAATTTATGTTTATTTTTATATACATACACACACATCTGAAAAACCTCCTCCCAGGACATTCAGGAAGGGGATTTAGAACACATACATTCAAAGTTTTGAGGATTTAGGAGAGGAAGATGTGAGTGCCCCCTTGCTTTCCCTCCTTCCCTGACTGCATAAGTGCTGAGAACCAATATTTTTGCCAGCAATGCATTTTACAATCAGTAAGATTTAAAAATCACTCTTGTGAGCTAAATCACTCTCTGAAGCAACTCACAGAATCTCCTCTCCTGAGATAGGTGGGATGAACAGCACCTCCATGGGACATTTTCCCTGCATGTTCATGTGAAGCAGGAAGGCACCTTCCCAACAGACAGCAAAGGAACATGCTAAAAGTGAGCAGACCTCGTCAGATAAAGCCTCTGCAAATAAAGTTAAGACTTTTTCTTTTGTTCAACAGCCAGTTTTTCTATATTCCCTAAGGATTATCTTCAAAATTCTTTTGTTTCATGAGCTTCCAGGGAAGACTTAGTTATGTAAACATGAGCTCATCGGAGGTAAGAGATTCCCAAATACAGCTCTTTAAAACAAGAACAATCAGGTGACCTTAAATCTTGTGATTCTTAGGATGTATTCTTGCACTTGTGGTTCAGCTGGTAGCTCCCCATTTGAAATAGCTGGAGTGAGATACAAGTGGGATAAGGCACCTCGTGCCCTTTCCAGAAATCAGCACTGCAGGTGTTATTCAAAAGAAATATTAAATCTAAAGTTGACCTTCAGCCAATTGCCCAAAATAAAGAAAGTCCTCTCTGGGTGTGCAGCCTCACCGGGCTTCACAGCAACAGCAACAGCGGCAAGGAAGAAGTGGGATTATCCTAAATAACATCCAAATCTTTAAATTTAACCCTGCCCATGAGCAGTTTCCTGCTAAGATACATCTCACACAACTTTAAACTTCTGCAGGGTTCAGGAAGCTGTGATTGCATCCACAGCATAACTACGCTGTTCAAAACTACTGGCACAGACTGTGGAAAAACACCCAAGCGCCAGCAGCTTTAGGGTAATTTAAATAAGGCTCATCATCACTGGTTCTTCTCGAAAAACAAATTGTTGGGTGCTTAAAGAAAGGAAGATGGTGGTGACTCACCAGTGGCAGAGACACTCTGGGCATCAGGGAACACGTCATCGCCAAGAGCTGCACTCTGAAGACCAGAGGAAGGCTGACAGTAGCTAAGATGGCTCTGGCATTGGTCCAAAACCAGCTAAAATAAATCAGGAAACAGCATAAATCAGGAAACAAACGCCAGTTTTTATGACAATTGCAGAAAACCCCACATGTAACAATTGCACTGAGGTGCTCTTTCCTGTGAAAAAATGCTTTTAAAAATTACTCATGGTAGAAAATGCTCAACTGTCTCGTCCTGTAAAAAAACCACAACTGGAAGATGCAGTTTGCCTTTCCGGTCTTGAATGTGACACTGGGCCTGGGTTACTGTCTGAATTTCGAAATTACATTCTAATCCAGAAAACCAAAGTTGCACATGTCACTTCCCCACTGTTCATTTCCAAATCTTGCTTGAGCTTGTAACACATGTGAGCCTTGGAGCTGTGGGGAAAGTCAGCTACAACCCCTGCAAACAGTGGGGAGCCAAACCTTGGGCAGAGCCAACTTTTCAAACGGCTCTGGAGCCAGGGCACGTAAAATAAAGGTGTGACCTAATTGTCAGACATATATCGGGGTAGGTTACACGTGGTTTTGCTTATCACTGACAGAGATCCAAGAAGATTTGATAATCCATGAGCTAAAATGGGAACTAAAACCAACCCTGACTGGCTCCTGAGCTCCCACTGAGCTAAAAAAGCTTGTGAGCCTCAAGGCTGGCCCATTTGTGTCCTTTATTGTAGGGAAACACAGCAACCCTCCCTATCTCAATCCTATCTCGGCCTATCACATACTGTACTTGTAGGTAAGGAGATAAATCTCATCTAAAATGCTAAATGTAATCATATCAGATTTGGGCTTTCTATCAGAAATGCTGCACCCCAGCTCGTGCAGAGGAGTCAGGCAAAGCTTTTCCAGAACATGCAGTGAGGATCGGTACTGACCTACGAGCAAGCTGTATTTTTGTTATAAGCTTTAAGAACTCTCCGCTGTGTGGGATAAGCTGCCGCATTTACACATTAACACCTTCCCAGAAACCCCAGGAAAAGCTAGTTTTTGTTATTCCAGCGAGGCTTTGCGGCTCTGTGCTGGGACTCCTGCATTTCACAGGAGTTTGTGCACACATCCAATGGTCCCACCATTCCTTTATCCACACAACCTGTGGATACTACCTTGCAGTGGAGGAAGTAAATTAAGGAAACTGCTAGAACACGATGTAAATCAGCAGAGCTCTAACAAAGCAGGTGGAGCTGTGTTTGAACATCCAATTTTAAGATTTCTCTTCAGCTCTCAGCCAAAAGTTAGATTTAGACAATTATCCTCCCACTAATATTAAACCCAAAGTGGATTTAATTTTCCCCTACAGGTTTCTCAGCTTTTTTTGTCCTACCCGGCAGTACCAGCCTTGCCAAGCTGCACACGGGGTGTTGTTGCTCTTAGTCATCACCTGCATCTGCTCGCTCAGATTTCTCATTTTGTCCCATCCCCCACTGGAACATTTTATCCTAATTTAACGTGGAAATACGGGCAGGATGCATGGAGTGTGCAGCAAGGTCTGACGGCACAGATTGCAATTAAAGCTGTTTAAAATAGCACAAAATTGTTAATTGCCACCGAGTGAAAAATTGGCCATTTGCAGCAGAATTGGTCTCGTTATGACATTGTTTGTAAGGATTTGTAAGGATTTAGGGACGTACAGGGAGCGAGTGCTGGCACCATTAGAGGGTGCTGGAGTCCGCACAATCCCGATCCACATCCAGCTCCATCGCTGCTCGTTCCCCACAGGGACAGGAGCGTCTCAGTGCTGGTAACGATGGAAAGACAAATCTCGTAAAAGATGATGAAAAGCCACAATCTTGTTTTGTCACATGTATAAGCCTTGCCCAAATATCGATTGAAGTATTTCCCCACAGCTATTGTCTTCAGATATTCCACAAAGATTCACATCTGACCAAAGGCACTTATAACGTAGATTTAGGTAAAAAGTGCCATGCAATACCACAAACATGACATCTCCTGTTTTCTGAATTCTTCATTTTGCACCCTAAATAACATCCTTCTAATAAGACAGCTGATATATATCTTTTCATATCTTTTAAAGGCAAAACTTTAACACAAATATCATTCTACAGACGTACAGCCAACCTGTCTTACTCATCCCTCCTCTTCTCCTGGAATACCCAAGCAAATCCTGAATTTTTCTCACAGACATTTGCTATTTGACACTGGATTAACCACAGTAGTTGGCATTAACTGACTCTACTGACCTGATGGAGGGGTCTTTTTCCCTTGACTCTGTGAAGAAAAAAGAGGGCATTCCTCACACAGTGCCCTTAGAGAAGGGGAGATGTGGAGAGAAATGCTACATCCAGGGAGATTCCTCTGTAATGTCTTAAATCTCTGTCTTTTCAGCCAAAGGAGTCCTTGTCCCACTTGAATCCCTCAAGGGAAGGGATGGGATGGATGCTGGGACAAACCCTGGGTTGCTACAGTGGTTTAAACCATCTTGGAATCACAGATTTTAGGTTGGAAAAGACCTTTAATGTTGTTGAGCCTCATCAGTCCCAGATGAGTGTGTGCTGCTACTCCTCTGGGGCTACACCTCCCTCTGTCCCTGAAACATTTGTGCACAGAAAAACCCACGAGGGCAACACAAATAAGAGAAAATGCTGCTTTCCAGTGGTTAAATCAGTGCAGTTCTGTAAAACAAAGCAGAAGTGTTTCCCAGTGGAAAGCCCAGAGCCCTGCTGCAAACCCTAAATCTGCTCAGGAGGTTTCACAGGAGCATCCCATGGCTGCACAACCTGAATCTGCTCAGGAGGTTTCACAGGAGCATCCCATGGCTGCACACCCTGAATCTGCTCAGGAGGTTTCACAGGAGCATCCCATGGCTGCAAACCCTGAATCTGTTCAGGAGGTTTCACAGGAGCATCCCATGGCTGCACACCCTGAATCTGCTCAGGAGGTTTCACAGGAGCATCCCATGGTTAACGGATCCCACAGGATCCTGGCTGGCACCCCGGCCAAATGCTGCCCTCTGACACACGGACAGAAGTGTCTGATGGAATAAATATGACAGAAATATGGTCTTTTTGACCCAGTTCCTCTGTGGATCCAGTCCTTACACTGCTGTGGGCACTGCAGCAGGATACCCAGTGTCTGGTTTCTGAAATAGCTGCCTTCTAGAATTAGTTGTTTTAAATCTGTGTCTTTTTCAAACACTCTCTGGTATCGTTTTTCCCCTCACATTACTGAGTTTTGAAAGCAGATAAACACACTCCCAGCCAATTCGTTATTTCCTTATCTTTTAAAACAACACGCTGTGGAGCTTGTAGTCCTCTGACTGTGGTGAAGCTTCAGCAAAACTGTTTTTAAATTTAAGTCTATGCCATTTTTCAAGAATGAGATGTACACAGTTACGATTTCTTAGAGTTCTGTTTTAAGCCATAAAAATAAATATGCAGTCTCAGAGATGCAGAGAGGAAAATGGCATTTTTGTAACCTCACCAGGTTTTGTAAACTGATTTTTTTTTTTGCAAATCTTGGTTTTCTTTGTACCTGGTGGCCACAATTTCAGAGTTGAACAGCAGTGCTGAGTGCAGCCAGGCAACATATGCCACGTGTAATTTTTTAATTTCCTGATAGCAGCAATTCTTACAGGCACAATAGCAGGTTTGTTTGTTTTTTGTTCTTCATCAGCCCTTTTATTAACATTGTTAGATCTCCTGACTGCACCTGGTTGGGCAGTGACTGAGCATAATGGCATCTTTGCCCTGGGCTCTTGGAGACTGTGCATATGGATGGGGAAGGCAGCAGATAATATGGATGCAAATTTCAAATTACTGGTTTTATCCCCCAGGCACTGGAGGAGGAAAAATCTCAAGGAAATCGGGAGAACAACGTGACTTTGAGTTCCTACTCAAGGTATAGGCTTGAAAACACTGCTCGTGGTCCTTGCAGGGTTGTCCTTTGCACAATAATGGAACATAAATGTGTTTCAGTGAGCAGAACCTGCAGCCTGTGGCTGAAAGCTCAGGCTCGAGGCAGAGCACCACAGAACTGTGTTCACCAGGCAGAGCCTGAAGAAGATCCTGCACAGGATCAGGACACCAGAAATCCAACCCGATGGTCCTGCTGCTGAGCCCCTGCTAACGATCCCTGGCACAGAACACCCTCACTTGGACTAATCAGGGCGAGGAGGAGCTGTCCTTAATGCACCAAGGGAGGCATTTTCAGCATTTGACTCAAGCTCTCTTGCCTACAGAACCACTCATACGGAAAAAGCAACTGTCTTTTTCTATTTATGTAATTTTGCCTTCTCTTACTGCAGTTTTCTTTTTTCTTTAAAGGGTTTCACACTGATAAAGCCCTACATGCCCCACGGGACAGAGCTGGTGTGACTCCAGCAGCTCACTGGTCTTCATCCTCTGAAAGCAAAACACAGGCTGAACCTTCTGAGCTGATTTATCAGGTTTTGCACTTCCCAAGGCAGAGTCTCCCCTGGAGCAGCAGTGTCCATTTCTCTAGTACAATGATAAGTGCTGCAGAAATCTCTCAAACATTCTGCTACTCCTCCACTAGCATGAAAGAAAAATGAGCTTTGTCTTTAGGCATTTTTTAAAATCAATGCCATCATTACTGACAATGGATTTTCTTACTCCTTTTTTCACAGATGCATGCCCATGTCCTGGAGGATGCTCCACTCTCCTTTACATCTGAGGTTTCCTGCAAGCTTCAGAACCTGTGTCAGTCTGGTAATTAGTTTGAAGAGAGAATTAATTAAATTGGATTGCTAGAATGAATTCCACAATACCCTGGGAAGTCTGATATTTGTAATCAACTACGGAACTGTTGCTAGGACACTGGAATTGTTGATTTTTTGGAAAAAAGATCTATTCAAATATTTGCCTGTCTAAAGCTATGAATCCAAGATATACAAGAGTTTAGCTGGTCCAGTGAACAAGTTTTTAGTGCTTTCATTTATAACACATTAACTCCTTACTCAGAAAACATATGGAAGAGCCCACAAGAATCTACTACTACATGTATAAGATAAATTCCTAAAGAGAAACACATTATAGCTGATGAACTGTCAATTCCATGACCTTTTTCCTCTGCTGCCCTATCAGAGCTGCAAGGACACACAGATGACAATTAACATCTATTAAGAATGTTGGGTTTAGTTTGCACATCTGACAGTAACACATCATCCCTCACAGCATAAAAACATATATAATGTTGAAATATAAAGGACTTGGTGATGGAGCTTGTACCACCTTAACCAGAACAACTGCACCGAAGTTCAGTGTTTACCCTCAGTTTTACCAGGTTCTTTTTCTCAGTTTCCTACCTGTGGCCCCATGGAAATCCCTGACTAGTTCTACTCTCTCTCCAGAACTCAACTTCAATTACTTTCAGAAAGTTTTCTCATCCTTAATTGTCATTTATCCAAGTTATAATTATTTAATCCTTTAATCTCTTGTCAATCATGACAATCTTCCCCTCTGTTTTTCTTTTCACAATGTTCAACCACCTCAGCAGTGACAGACAGACCCCAGCATGACTGTGGTGCACATAGGAAAACATTTTCTAGCGGGAACCATCTCAGGATGTGTCTTCTCAACTGTCTTTTGCAGACTCTGCATTGCTCTGTCCACAGTATTCCAATGCATGAATTGTTCATTTTACTACAATTTAGAGATAACATCCATTTTCTTCATAATTATTTTGCTTTCAGTTCCAATACATTTCCTTTGTTTTCATTGTCTAATAGAGATTTCAGGGTAGAGAAGCTGGAAGTGTAGAGAAATCCACAACTGATGAGGTGTAACTAAAGCAATCAGAAGAAAAGACCACGTCATCCACATGGCTTTATTTCTAAACCTGTTTTTAGCTGTCAGAAAGTTGGTGAAAGTTGGCTGCACAGAAAGTGATTCCCAAAACCATTATTTAATTCTTCACCTCTGTTTCTCCATCACTTTTTTTCCTGTTCTTGTTCCATTAATGAGATACTAAAGAAGATTTGGTGAGTATTGTGTAATTTAAATTGTTCTCTATTCCTAGCACACTATTTCTCTCTTCTGAGCTGGCATGGGATCTGTCTTAGCTTCAGCCCTGAGTAACAGCAAATTCTATTCACTGGGATACAACTGAGTCCATCAGCGATGAATGTTTTGTTCTCATTGTTATGAATCTCCAATAAATCCATTTCACATAAAACTAGGACACTTTCAAATACCTGACACTGTCACTTTTAGCCTTCAATGTAAAAAAGATGTAATAATAGTGCAGTGACTGCTGCTGGTTAAACCCACCTTTGACAGCCCACGTCCCTTTTTTCTTGCCTTACACCAGCTCCAACTCCTCTAAACTGTGACTGCAAGGGATACAATGGCTGTTGGGAATTATAGCTGATGACCCTGAGAAAAATGCAATTTGTTGTCAATTGTCCATTCTAATCTGTGGGAAAAACAAAATACTTTTCTTGAAACGCTGTGTGAAAAAACAAGTTCTGGCCCCAAACGTTCGGAACATAATCTAACCACTCGCTTCGCTCTTCCCTCGCAATGCCGATGAGCCCCCAGAGTGCTCATAAATATTGGCAGGCCAAAGGAGGCAGGGTTTTGCCAGCTTTTTTCCTGCTCAGTTGTAGTTAGTGTTTTTAACACAGCGATACATAACAACGCCCTTAATGCTGTTCCTTGGAACTTCGGCCTGAAATTCTGTTTCAACTCACTGAGGTCCTAGGACGTGGAGATCAGCTGGAGATATTGCTGCCAAAAAATAGTTAATGCATGTGCTGGTAGACCCCAGGAAAGGGGAGGCTCTGCATTTCAAACAGCTGCTCTTCAACTGGAGCAGGAGGAGAAAAAAAAAAAAAGAGGTTTTGCACTTTCTAGTTTTATTCACTTTTGTTCCATGTACATCAGTGAGATTTGCATTTAAATGTAGAGTTCAAGGCACCAGAGTTCTAAAATTCCTATAAAACTGGTTTTGGTGTCTGTACCAAGCTCTGTTCAGACTGAGATGTACATGGAAGAAAGCAGCTGACACACACTGTAGACCTATCCTCCTAAGGCATCACAGGAGGCTTTGCTTTCAATAATTAATTCATGGCCAGTTCATTATTACATTGAAATCTAAAATGTCATTTCAGCTCCACTGATTTTTACCTCTTTGTCTGGACACCTTCCAGATTAACACTCAGGTTATTTAAAGAGAAGTCCTGTGAGTGAAGAAATGAGATGGAAGTGGGGATATATAAATTATTTTATCACCATGGTTATATTAATCACAACTTCTGATCTTCTCAACCTCTGATCTCCTTCCCAGCCATCAGTTTTACTTGTCAAGTCTGTTCCTGATATTTGCAGCAGGGCACAGTTTGCTTCCTTACAGTTTCTGCTAGGACACCACATATTTTGGGATACCTGGAGAGAACAGAATCAGTGGCTGCACTGCACCAGGGATGACAGCTGGATTCTGAGCACACCGAGTGTAAGTTTGTGAGATGCTGACTGCTATGGAAACAGCACAAACCCCAGCCCAGACCTGGGACCTGCCTGGATCCTCAGCACATCAAATCACAACTTGTCTGTTTAAAGCATTGGACTTCTCAGGGTTGCTGGTTTGTTCAGGACCACAGCCCACACATGGAATATTATCCTGTTTTTCACCCTTCTAGTTTGGTTGAAGTTCTTTCTCCTAACAAAACCTTTTTATCCCAAATTGAAACCATGGCTAGTGCAGCCTTCTGAACCTCTAATGAGATGTGGCTGTGGGAATCCTCAAGACCAGTGAGTTTGAATCTTAAAACATATTTGTGTTTATGTAGAGGAAATATGAGAAAGCATATTTTGACTAATGGTATCACCCCAGAGAGAAACACACTTGTTATAAATATGTTCCATTGCAGTTGCTGGAAATCTAACAAAATTGCCATAAACAGGACTTACATCAATGTTTCTGCTTGACCTTTCTGGGAGAATAAAAGTACCTTCTGGGAATGCAAAACAAATGAATTTTTTGGAAACAAAATGAGTAACACAGCCCTTCCTCTTTATAAAATGGAGCCCTGATATAGCTGCTGCTTAGTAACAGCTCCTCCAAACGATCCATAAAACACCAGATGTAAAGGTGCGCACGTGTGCGGCTCGACTCCAGGCTCTGATGCAAAACTCAGAAACACTCATGCTGAGGGCAGAAGAATTTGAGATTTTAAATGAATAGCAGTTTCAAAATGAGAACCATACCCTTGAGCCACGGATAAGCTGTGCAATCACCTCCCCTGACATGGTTTCTGCCGGCTGATGTGCTGGAGCTGCGATAGCTGTTGCATCCCATCTCCCAGTCAGCTCTCTTCTGCATTTTCCCCTCAGGGAAAAGATGTCCTGTCTGGCACTGAAAACCTGCTAGAAACGGTGTGATAAAAACCCACACATTTTGAGAATGTGGTTAACCTACAAAAACAACTATCAGCACCAGAAAAATTGAATATTTTTAATAGGACCAGACGGGTACCGAGACACTTAATGCAAATAATAGTCAGTGTTTCTGCCCATAATTAAATATCACAGATAAATGTAAATGCAGAACTCAACTAGCACTAAGAAAATTGCACTTTTCCCCTTCAGGCATTATTCCAAATAACCTGTTAAATTGAATTAATTATCATGATCCATAGAATCCTGAGTTGGAAGGGGCCCACAAGTATCACTGAGTCCAGCCTGGGGGATCCAAATCAAAGTACTCTATAATATTTTGTACAAATAGCTAAAAAGGCTCTTTAGTACTGCTACCAAACCCCATTTTTTATACCCATTCCTAGCAGCAGATGCAGAATGTTCACATAAGGAATGCCATTAGCCTACAAGTGTAACAAAGCTCTCGGGGACTCCTCATCTCTCAGGCCGGTGGCCACTGAAGCAGTTTGGTCCCTTCCTCAGCTCCTCACGTTAGTGAAATAAGAAACCTGAGTCCTTCTTTGCAAAATACAATCTCCCATACAGTTTCTTTTAAAGAAAGGAAATCATTTAAACCCAGTTGGAATTTCTGATGCATCTGTTACCCAACAATCACAAAAAGATGATTCTGAGATCACCACGTTTGCCTTGCAGAGCCTGACAAAACAAAGCGAGCGACTCCCGGCCCCGCTCCCAAAGCATCCTGAGCAGAATCCTGCTCTGGCAGGGCAGGTTTGCAGCCAGCCCAGAGCCTGCCAGCCACAGCACAGCTCCAGTGCAGTTCTGCCTTGGCTCTTCCTCGGTGCCTGCTGCCAACTGGCCCCGTCACCACGCAGAGCCGAGCCTTTGCTCAGCCCTCTGTGCAACAGGCAGAGCCAAAGGCTGACTCTCACCCCCTCCACAGCAAAATCCCATCCTTCACACAAGTCATGCACTGGTGAGTGGGGGTTTACAGCAGTGCTTGTGCAACCCCTACCCAACACACGCTGTTCAGACTTTCCAAAGCCATCCGCAGATAGAGTCATTCCTGCTCGCCCCGTCCTACAGCTCCCCTCTCCTTCCTCTCTCTCTGCACATCCACATGTTAAAATTAAGTGGGTCTTAGCAGGTCCGTAAGTGGGATATACCCAAGTGTTTCCAATTTACCCTCAGTGAACTTGAATGGAAAACATTTGAAAATGAAATTCTGGGTGAAATCTTACAGCATTGCTGCAGCATATGGAGCTAATTTCAAATAGCACTTTGATAATGTCATGATCTGCTAGAAAGTGTTCACCTTATACCAAAGATATTACAAACTCAGTTGCCTCACTCAGTGTATGTTCATCTTATGATCCATAAGAAAGCTATTTAGTGGATTGTGAAATATGAACTTTGGCCAGAGCTAATTTAAGAGAGATCGTTACACTACGGATGGTGCAGCCTGTTTCTTCTGTGAGTTTTATATTATTCAACTGTTCACAGCTAGTAAATTCACATCTAATAAGCTGCAAAAGTTATCAGATGAAGCACAGCCCATTGTAATCCCCACATGAAGCAAATAACTGATAAAAAAATTAGTTCCAGCATGTGTTACAAATATTTTTGCAAACAGCATCTGATAAAGGAATTGGCTTTATTAGCAACTAACTCATTCACACAATGGAGAAAACGCAAAAATGTGTTCTATCTCTCCAGGCCACAGCATTTCTTGAGTGCTTATGAGGAAAAAAAATAGACTTAACTGGAAACAAAAGCACATATAGACCACATCTCCTGGCAGGCACATACCTTGGCACTGGGAAGGCAGCGGTGGGAACATGCTGAAATAGAAGGGATTTGCAGGATGCAAGGCACAGGCAAAAAGGCATTTGTGTAATGACAACCTTGTCAAAGAAAGTAGTAAGTTTACACCCCACTTCTCGAGACAAAGTAAGAGCCAGTGACTCCCACCACGAGTCCAAGTAACTCCTGGTACTGTCCAAGGGCTGGCCCTGCAACCAGGGCAGATGTAAACACAAGCACAAATCTGTGCTGGGGTTGGGCTGTCCCCTCTGCCTGGGGCAGGGAGGGTGGTGTGGAGCTGGGACTTGCCTGTGCTCCTCAGGAGATCCTCTAGTGTGCAAACAGCTCTCCAGAGCCTCTTGACCCCACAGGAGCAAACAGCAACAACCAGGAGCTTACACAGAGGTTCTGGTATCATGCACCAGGAGGGATGCTCAAGGATAGACCTGAGAAAGGTTAAACCATTCAGAAATGCTGGGTCTCCAGCAGTTGTTTGGAGCTAAAGGTGTCTTAGAAACATCCACCATATGCAGGGGTTGCTCCAAGGACTGAGCAGATTCAGGGAAAGGCACTGGGTACGTGTACAACCAGGTAAGTGTGCTAACATGAGAATGAGCACTAAACTATCAGTGCTGAGTGCTGGGAACTTCACTCAGTTTTTCTCTTGCTTTCACAAACTTCCACTACTGCTAGAGGCAGCTGGAATAAGAACGAAGAAAGGGATTTCAAGTTTTAACCCTCAGAAAACCATCGTTAAGCTTCGTACTAGGGACAGCCTCATACACCAGAGATGGTAGGAATTGTGTTCAGATTTTCTTTCCCCTTCTTTAAGCCAGCCCTCAGCCTGCAGCAAGGCCAGAGGTTTCTCAGGTATCAGCAGGAGCAGCCCCTTTCCTCTGCCTCATTGCTCCTTCACTCCAGCAGCAATTCCTCTGCCTCTGAAGTCTGTCAGCTTTTCTTGCCAAAGAGAAAGGAATGACAAAAGCATTCAAAGAAAAAGAAAAACAGAGAGATCCCAAGCCTCATGTGTGACATAAAGCAAACAATTCACATGATCTTTATTTTTGTAACCCTCGTCCTCCTCTCACCCTCATGACTGTTGTTATCACTCAGCATGTTATTGTTATTACTTCAAATTTGTTTTTAAAAGTGCCTCTCCAGTGCTGGAGGTGCCTGAATACACACTGAAAATATACAAAACATATGTCCAACTTAGACCCTGCGTTCCCTGAGGAAGGGCTGGTATCCCTGCCGTGCACTCAGCACACTTATGGCATGAACAAATTATGAACAATAATAATAAAGAATAACTTGTGCCTATTTATCTGTTTGGTCTATGAAACTGATCTGTCAATGACCCTGAAAACTCTCAGTGACACACACTGTGGTGGAGTTAAAACCAAGTTGCTCTTTCCATTAATTTTTTTTCCAAAAGCTTGAGTCAAAATTCCCAGGGTAGGTGACACAGGGCGACCCTCCTGCTTTTGATGTGAATGGGAAAGGATTTGTCTTTTTATATCAAAGCTAGCTGGGAAGAGGAGGTGGGTGGCCATGAAAGGGAAAAGCCATGAAATTATCTCCATTGGTTTATAAGAAACAGCCATTCGATGGGATTTTGGGAGGGGGAAACCTTCTGAAAAATGTGCTGGTGTGATTCCTCTGGAGGCCCGCACATCTGAGCCAAGGCTGGGATGGAGCAGGGGGGGCAGGAGAAGTTCTTCCCTTAATTGAGAACACACTTGTTTGCAGAGTTCAATGTCGGGAACTCCAACGTTGTTTTGAAAAGACAGAGCACTGTGTAGGTGTCGGAATTCAGAGGAGGCAGAACAAAACCGGGTGGAAAAAGGCAGCTGTGATGATTTAAGTCTCCGAACACCTTTAGCCGGTTCCCTTCCTGTGCCTCACCAACCGGCCCTGGCTCTTGGCTGAGCTGGGAGAGGCAAACCCGGCTCCTCCTGACCTTCTCCAGCGCCTCCTTCCTCCTGCAGCTGCCTCCTGCCTACAGCCAGCCTGGTCCCCTGGGGCCTCCCACAGCCCCTTCCTGGGCTGCTGCTAGAACAGAACACAAACCCAGGAGAGACAGCCCTAAAAACCAAAAACTCCTTACAAATCCAGGTAATTTTCATTACTAGGACAACATTTCCATACATTGGTGAGAGTCTTGTCAAAAGACAGAATCATGGAGAGAGGCTGAAGGTAATTACCATCCTCACATGTTTCAGAGTTCACTTGCTGCTGCTCTGGTGCAATGACAGCTTTGTGTTCCTGCTTTTGAGATCAACAGGTGAAGACAAGGTAGTTCTGCAGAACTCAAATCAGATTAAAGTTACCTAAATATCACCCTTATCTACTAGAAGTCTTTTTAAATGCATTGCAACACTGAAACAGAGTAAAGCATTGTAAGAAATGAGACTTTTACTCAAAGGTTATAATATTCCTAGTCCTAATCAATAAATTAATTGACCTAAGTCAAGGTATTGAACTGGGATTGGCTGGAAACAGGTGACTATTATTGAAAGCCAATTATGCTGCCCAGGTATGCCCAGTTCTAATGACCAGGTATGGGTGAACCAACTGAACCAGGGCTGCAACCACCACATAATCCTGATCAAAATACTCTATATAATATTTTTTTTCCCTAAAGTATGTAATTTTACCTGCTCCACCGTTATTTTTCTCTTCACAGAAAGTGAACTCTCTTTTGTCATAGCTGACCTGGCAGCAGACTGATGATACAGAACTTCTGACTTAGAGACACAAGCAGGTACCACTGTGATAAAGGATAAAAGGCACAAGGCAGGCAGCCAGGATCAGGTTGATGTGATGTATTCTGCATGAGTGTCTCTATCTCATCTTTTATGTCTTGGCTACCCTTAGTAACAAATGTGGTTCCTCCTTCCCATCATTGTACAGTTTCACTTCTATTTTATCAGAGGAATTCAGCCAGAAGAGAGAAAACAGCAAGGAGAACATTCTGATTGTGAGGATAATTCGCATAATAAATTAAATGTAAATAATTTACATAATAAATTAAATGACTAAAGCTCCTGAAAGTCTCAGCTGGGGTGAGCCAGCAGAACACCAAGGGCTCAGCACAGACCATTTTCCCTACGACACTGAAGGACAAAACGCATCAATCTCTCTGTGCTTTAATCACACCATGGGGATCCCAACAGGTACCTGGAGCTGGATCATGAACCAGCACCTCTGGCATCAACACATCTGCTTCACAGAATCACAGAATCACCAGGTTGGAAGAGACCTCCAAGATCATCGAGTCCAACCTGTGCCCTAACACCTCAACCAAACCATGGCACCGAGTGCCACATCCAATCTTTCTTTAAACACATCCAGGGATGGTGATTCCACCACCTCTTATCTCGTGCGTGCACTTCTTGCCAACCCAAGACAGGCAGGATACGCTGCCACCAAACCTCACTTTCATTTAATTATTATAACAACACCTGTGAATCTTAATCTTGAATGTGTGTCTTAAAATTCACAGGAAGATTTTCTTTTTGCTTTGTCTTAAATGTTGCTATGCAGGAAGGGGAAATACTGTGGTACCCAAAGACATGTTACAACTAGTTCTCGCCTAATGTCATCAAGATATTTAGTAATAAAAAGCAGCATCACAAATTTCTGACATAATTATTCATTTATCTAAGTAGTTGGGAGAAAAGGCTGGATTATTTAGTTAAATGCAGCTTCTGGTTTTGTCTTGTGGGTTGGTTTGGCTTGGAATCAAATTAGTTTTTCAGATTTAAAAACTCTCTAACTTTCAGTCCAAAAGCTGACATGTTTGCCCATCTCTAACAAGCAGTAATTTATATTTTATCAGTTCAAGGGCCAGAGTGTAAACAAGTTCAGTGATTTTTTTAGTTTGAATTTAAAAGCAGAAAACATCTCACAACGTTTTTGCAGGCAACTCAGTGATATTTAGCATAACTGCTTGTTTCAAACAATGCATTCATGTAATGGAAAAAAATAGGAAGAAATTACATTTATGCCTAATCTGATTGCAAATGCTCTTGTTAGGCTCAGATATAACAATCAGATACAGGTGCTGCTCTACTAACATGTATGAGGAGGTTATCAGTGTAACCAGGCTGTGGAGAGAGAGGTTGAAGCAAAGAAACTTCATCCAAACTTGTGGTATTTCAGCTCTGAATTTCTCATCCCCTTAGGGGTGAGGCTGAAGGATATGGAATCTGGATCTAGTTCTTAATTTTGTGGCTTGGTCTCTTTTCCAGTTCCCGCAGAAACATGTTCATCAAGATCTCCTGACATTTCTCTGCATTTTTTTTCTTTCTTTCAATGATAATTTGAAGCAAGCCCTGCCCTTTCCCCCATAACATTATGCTTTTTACATCCCTGCAGCATGTAAACACTAAAAAATGCAAGCATAGCAACTCAGCAAAATACATAGAAACAAATGTTAACAGAACAGCCTTTTTCCACGATTTTATAGGAGTTCCACAGACCCGGGATTGCACACGCAAACCAGAGCAGAGTTACACATAAACCAGAGAGTTCCTGTCCTGGTGAACAAAACCACTGTGATTCTGGGGACTGAGATTACTGGATAGGAGATTTCAGTGCCGTCCCACCAATGAATCATTCTGCAACAGTGGCTCTGTGTGCAACGCTAATTATGATGATTATAGAAGTCAATGCCTTGAGAATGTGGGTAAAAGCTTCATGGAAATGGGTAGTTTGACTCCTAAAAAATTACCAGTCCTTTAAAAATTGCTCCAATAAAAGGCAAATGGGGACGAAAAAAATAGGCTCCCTTCCAAAAGATGGAATCAAAGCCCTGATACATTTTATCGTTGTTTCATCATAGCTAATAAAATTTCCGTAATTATCCGAGGGCACTGAAGCCTTTTGTCTGTGATGAGTGACACAGCGTTGTGTGTCTGGAGTCAGAAAGGTAAATACAATACATGCCTGTGACAGCATCTCAAGAAACAAAAATAAACAGAGATCCAGTTACAGATGAATACTGGCATAATCCTGAAATTGTAATTTCCCCTTCCAAGCTGTGCACCTTCCCAACCACCAAAACCACCATTGACCTGCCTGCTCTTTCAATGGCTGTCTACTTTAGCCCAAGCTCCTGCAGAAAGCACCCTCCAAAATACCTTTTTTTGTGCGTTTAATCACTAAAGTAGCCTCATCATTTAATCAAAAGCCTCTGCTTTAATCAGTGATCACCTTCCACTCCAGGCTCACAAGGAACAGAGAGCATTCCTCTGTAACGAGCCTCCCTCTGAAAAATGAGGGATTGTGTAGACACCGAAGGCTGAAATTCTCCCAATTTGCCCCAAGGGATGCCAAGTGGAGCTCAGACAAGTACAAAGGGAACCTGTTCTTGCTGCTTTTCAACTGTGGCCCTACTTAAATTGCCCCGGGGGTTTCACGTTTCATTCTCCTAAGGTTACTGTCTCAGGCTTTTCTGTAGAAAACATTAAGGAGCTAGGCCTTGCTTTAAACCAACTTCCCTGGGAATAAGACTGGGCTCATAATCTTACAGTAACAACTCACATGTTTGGTATTGTCCCTTTTCCATGCATGAATCACACAGCCAGGTCTTTGAAAAGAGCTCCTAATTTAATTTATTGAGATATATACACACATATAAACACACACACACCCATGGAACGGAAAGAAGGTAAAATCAAATAAAACCAGCACTTCATACTGCACAAAGACTTAGAATCTTAAAATTTCATGTTATTCTTAGACTTTTCATTAAAATTCTTGCCACAATCTTAGAAGGCACAAGCCAGTAACAGATCTTACGCAGGAGGATCATTTGATCCACCGTTGAAATGCTGCCACTTCGGAGTGGAACAGAGCATCTGGTTTACACATTATAATAGTTGGGGACATGAAATGAAGGTTCTTATAACCACCTGAAGCTGTAAAGGAAAATGTAGGTAAAAGGAATTTTAATTAGCTGAATCCCTACAGCAAGAGCCCTGGGAATGCCGATGGATAAAGCAGGTAAGCTCTGCTGCTGATGTTTTGACTCTTCTGACAAGCCGCAAAAATCATTTCATCTTGCCTCTGAAAGATGTTCTCACCTAGCTCAGCTTAAGACCAAGTCTCCTGAGGCTGTAGAACTGTGCCAGGTTTAAAGAGGGACAAGTGACAGCAGTGCTGTGTTGGCCACGGTGGCTGTTCCTGGAGCTGAGCTGGGTCCTGCATGTGGCTCAGGGACACCAGGGCCTTTCTTATTCTGACTCTTTTTGAAAGAAAATTAAGCATTTGTGAGACAGAAAAAGAGAAAAAATTGATTTTCAAGGGTAGGCAAAGTGCAGACTCTTGTTTCCCTCCCCTCCCTCCTCTGCTTTGACAGATCCAATCTCTCTCCCCCTGAACACAACGATCCCGTAACAGACCCCGTAACTCCAACTGGAAAAGGCTGCTGTTCCCAGCATGTGAGAAGATGAAGAAAAAATTACACACCAGCCTGCTCTGTCACCACACAGAGATGCTAAACCCTGGCTGGGGTGATCTGAGACATTTCATACAGTCTCCAGCAAATTCAGCTGGATCCCTGGGTCCTCACTGGCACTGGCACCGTGTCCCAGCCAAATAAAGCGAACATTGCCAGCACGGCCTCTCACCCAGCAGATGTGCAGCCCCTGCTCTCACTGCTGCTGAAGATACAATATAATCCATGTGCAGGGGATGACTACAATTTAATTTACACCAGTTGTAGCACAGAAATATAAGCCACCACACAGAGCTGAAATCATGGGATGGTGCCATCTGTATGTAATTGTCAGGGTTACGTTTTCCATTACATTTTCTGCCGGAGGAAGGGGAGGATATACAACTGGGTAGCAATCATAACAGTCAGGGCTTGCAAAATATCAGTCAGAAATCACACTTTGGTTTGCTAAAGGGGTGATTTGCATTTCATTCTGACACGTCAGAATGGTCTATTTCTAAACAATGTCAGAGAAAATGAGATGAAATTCAATTTTTATTCCAAATATTGTAAAGCAATAGGCCAAACAGATGGACAGGTATGGCATTACTTCATCTGTGGCATGCTAAGCTTGGCCACGGGCCTGCAGAGCACAAATGTTTCAGCAGTCCTTAGGGGTTAACAGGCAGCGCATTCAGCGAGGCCCAGAAATTAAAAGATCTAGCAATTGTTGCTTTTTTACTTTAACCCTGCAAGAGGCTGCTGGGTTGGGAAAGCAGCTAGCTAGACTAATCAGCTTGGCATTTTAAAAGGAAAATTTCAGAAAATGTAATTGCAACAACTGAGAAACAACCCAAAATACGTTAAGCCTGAAATGATTTCTTCTGTTGCGTGTTTTCTCGTAAAGCAAATACTTAAAAATACCCCGAATACTCCTTATAGATAAATGATTATTATATAAAGACTCTGCCAAGTCTTTAATCTCTTTGCATGCCCTAAAGAATGCACAAGTAGATTACAACTAGAAACTGAGGATGCAGTTCCATTAATATTTTCTGTAGAATCAAAGCCACCTAAAAAAGCTCCTGATGGCCTCCACACCATCTTCCCCTCCACACCCTACATGCCCTTGTCCTGCAGTTCACCTCTGAAGCACCAAGTTCCTTGAACCTCTGCTAAAACCCAGCCTTGAACAGAGCATTTTCCTTCCAGAACCCCTGATGGCATCAGCTCCTGCAAGGGAGTTCTACACAGGGATCTGCAGAGAAAAAGAATTTTTAAGTACACTTCTGCCGTGTGTATTTATCTAACAGTCCTGAGTTATACTCATGAAGCCAAATAATTTTCCAGCCCTCTCTAAAGTTTGCCCAGGTTTTGTGAGGACAATTTTTTTCCTGTGAGCACTTTTCTGTAAGACCTCAGATTTGCATCTGCTCTTTGCATTCGTAGCCAGAAAAGGGGGAAAAGGAAAAACTACCCAAGCGCACAAACCATGTGCTACAAACTGCCGGTGCTGTTTGACATAAAGGCTCTTGGATAGGCCAAACCAGGGATTAAATTCTTCAAAACTCTGACCTCTGACAAGCCCCTCAGGTCTGGAAATACAAACACTCCAGGAGAGGAAAGTTCTGCAAAGCATTCACACCCCAAAATGACGATATACCTGTCCCGTACGGCCGCTCTCCGACGCCTGTCAAGATAAGCGCTGTGGCCGATGTGCTCTTGGCGTTGGAAAAGTCTACAATAAACAGCTTTACAAGCATTTGCCCATCCATCACCCCTCAGAACAAAATCTCTGGCAAAACTGTTGGTGACAAGACCTTGATGGATAGGGACAGGATGCCCTTCCAGTGAAATCCAAGAATTTCAGCTTAATTTTAACTGTTGAAGTGGCTTTTCAAGCAAGCGATGCTCGTGAGATACTACAGAAAAATAATTTTTGTTATGCTGAGGTTAAAAGTTTATTAAATATCCTCCTAGTCACATGTCAAAAACCCCAAACAACTCAGACCTCCAGCATGTAAGGGTTAAGCTCCTGTCCCCTTAATGTTTGAGTGTTAAATGCTTCTAGAGAGCCTGGAACTACAACTGGGCACTGCACACTCCGAGCTAACTGGCAGACAAGTGTTGCTTTAGGCTTAGAAACACTGTCTTTTCACTCCTGGGACCTGGGTTTATTCCAGCTTAATCCAGCTACAAATTGTTGTCTTGCAAAGCCTGCAGCTTCTTTGAAATGCCTCCCTCCTCCTCGTAGCCTGTAATTACCAGCAATTACCATTCTTGTTTACCAGGGGCCGTTTCTGAGTGGTGTCAGTGCGTGTGTGTTTGTGGAAGGGATGCAGCCTTTATGAAAAGCTGCATGAACTGCCCCAATGCTCTTGGGAAGGATAAGACAAATTGGCGTGGAAAACTGAGAGATCTGAATCGTCCAAAGGGGAGTAGAGTATTAAGACAAAGCACAAAAATAAAATATCTGGGTTTGCTTCATTTCTTTGGAAGACCTACCACAGAGCTGTTTCCCCTACCTGATGTAAATAATTGCTTCTGCAATGCTCAGCCATTCAGAGGCTGTCGCGTTGGAGCAGTTGCAGGATGATAAAGTACTTTGGAGATAAGTTTGTAAAAAGAGAAATTAGACCTATCCTGCCAGAACAGTGACTCAGCCTAATGTGTGAGTTTATGGGCTGCCCTGGTCTCAAAAATCATCCTTCAAGTCTTGGCAGCAAGCACCAGGTGAACATTGTGTTCTTCACATGGAGCATCAAGTTTCTGGGGCTTTGGCTGTCTGGAACACGTGCTTGGAGAGGTGCTGCTGCACGGGCGATTAAACCCTGCTCTGCCTAGAGCAGCAAACCCCTCTGCCGAGCTTCTGGGCTGTTTGGTGCATTCAGCAGCTGCAAAGATCCTTCAGAAGTAACTCCAGACTCTAAGGAGATGCTGCATTTCCCAGGAGCATTCTGCTCTGGTCTGTTAAGAGGACCTGGGAGTGCTGCCAGATGAGAGGCAGGATGCAATGAGGGTGTCTCTAAAACACACCAAGCAAGACTCAGAGAAGTGAGCTGGCTGTGTGAGCCACAGCTCCAGGGAGAGTGGGGAGAATGTGATGAGGAGCTGCTGTGAAGCCCAGAGGAGCTGGCTGGCAGCTGACTGGCACCAGGAGTGTGCTGGGGACACCTGGCCATCACCTCTTGCTGTGAAACCAGCAAAAGCATTAGTGCAGGAGGGGACCAGAGCAGATGCTGCAGTGCCAGAGCAGTCCTGTCAATGCTTGTGACACACCCACAGTCCTGTTTCCTTAGTGCAAGTGATGGCTCATAGATTTTCTGTTGCCTAAGACAGTGAAATGTGCCCTCTGCTCATGGCTCAGCATCTCCTGCAGGCCAGCAGGGTGACCTCTGTGTCGGGAAGGAAAACAGGCAGTGACAGAAGAGAATTCTCAAATTAATGAGTAGAAGAAGGTGAAGCAACATAGATTCATTTCTGCTTTGTGCCTTTATATCTGCCATATATTTAAACTCCTCATAAACTCCTGTTTGTCTTTCAAGTAACAAACCAGAGGCTGCTAAAACCATTCTAGGACTGCGACAATAAATTGTTTTCTGGGAGTCTCTATACTGAGCTTTTTTCCTTTCAGTACCTGAGACCCCAAAACTCTGGTGACTGAAAAAAGAGGGAATACATCCAGCCACATGTGACTGAAGACAGCATGAAAGTACATGAAATTAGTGCCCCAACAGCTCCCCACTGTCCCTAATGGCAGCACCGGGATGCTCAGACCCATCTGCAGCCATTGGCACCTTCCTGACCTCTGTCTATTCCTTTTTTTTGGAAATTCCCTTTTTCCTAAAGGCCTAGGAACCCCTCTTAACTGATGCTCTGCCCCTGCTGCTTCTGGAAAAGAAAATAATAAATTGGACTTCGGCAAGCTACAGAAATACTTTACTCTGGACCTCAAGGAGAAGCGTTGAATTTCTCCTACACATCCATTCATGCTATTGTTCCTATTTTCCTTCCCTTTCTCCTCACCTATGAGCTACACATAACCCTGCCAGTACCAGTTCTTTAACCTCATCTCAGCAAGCTTCTCTGAGCTGCAGAAAGACAGAAATACAGCACCTGCTCCAACTGGAAGATCACAAGTCAAAGCAGCAGGTGCTGAACCTCCTCTGACAATGATTAATGCCCACACTGAGAAAAACTGAGCTCTTTTACAATCATAGTGCATATTATCAGTAACAACATTTATTTTTCATTTACAGTAGTCCAGGAAAAAACCCTCACATCCCTTTGATGTGCACGACAAGACAAAACCATCCAAAATAAGAGAGAGAAAAGCAGCAATTTGGATCAGTAGTATTTCAGAGCCTGCTTCAACACCCTTTGCTCACATGACATGAGACTCATTTGCCAGAATACTTGACATGGTTAAGCAGTCAGGTTGTGAAGCCTTTTAAAAAGTTTGAGTCTTTGCAAAACCAAAAAATTTTTGGGAGTTTTGCTACAAATTTTGAATGAAGCCATGCATTGTGCCCACACTAAAAGCTCACCATGGATTTAGAAGTCCATGAGAATTCCTTTGTCCCTTATTGTTTCTACTTGTCTTGAAGCACAATCAAAGCTCAGTTTGAGATGAAATGTTTACCTGCAGCTTGGTTTGGGGTTTGAGCCATGTGAGTTTTTGTTTTCAGACATGGAGGTATAAAAGAAAGCTCTGAAGAAAAGACTTCATTCAAGTCATGAGAGGAGATAATGTAATGGGCTTTAAAATGTTGTGCTGCAATTTAAAGCTTAGAAAAATGTAGCTGTGAGGCATTCACCAAAATAACAACAGGAACACTAATAATAACAAAAAATAATAATGACAAGGACACAAAAGCGAATGCCAGTGTGCATGTAGGAAAACATGACCAAGCCGCAGAGTAGCAACCCAAAAATTTGAAACAGAAGAAGAAAAAAGCTCTGGATCTGTAGCAATATTTGGCAAGCAGAATTTGGCACTTTGGACTCAACATGCTTTTCTAGTTAAGAGTGCAAACTACACTATTTGTACCAGAGGAGGATGACTCCTCGGGATGCAGCTGGAGGGAGGCTAAGACTCTCCTGAACAGCCATATGGGTTTTCAAGCCTGCCTTGAGAAAAAAGCATTTTCCTGTAGCTTAAATCATCTCGTGTCCCCTCTCTGCTGCCCCTGCCCCTTCCCTGAATCTTCTCTACTCTTATTTTTCTCTTGGCTAAAGGGAGAACACTGGGGTGAGTTCGAGATAGCAGCTTAGCCCAGTTGTTGTCACTTGGCCACTCAGAGAGTGGCAGTGCCTTCCAGACACTCCTGTTCCAAAAGCACAGGTTGCTGTTGCCTCACAAAGAATTATTGTAGCACAGCACCTTCCTCACCCAGAGTTCATCAACTCCCATCCATCTCTCTGAGGCCACCAACCACATAACCAAGAAAACATCCCATGTTCCAATTATTAAGTGCCCCAGACTGTGATTTTGTCTTTTGAGCTTAAGCACAGGTTGTAAAGAGCTTTTTCAGCTGTAGGTGGAAGATGCAATAGAAGGTGAAGTAATTCTATTTTTCAAGTGTGGGTGATGCCTCAGGTTCCAGCTTTTATATTTTTAAATCCTGCACTGCCTGGTGTGGAACTCTGAAGTTTCTTGGAGCCTCTCAGCTGCTGCTCTCTTGTGCCAGACAGACACAACAAAGCCTCTCCCAGCTCGTTGTTCAAGGACACTCAGGCTGTCCCAGGCCCAAAAGGTGTAAACCAGGGCCTCTGGAGAGGAGGAGACATTGAAGAAATTCCATCATCAGCTAAAGTTTGAATTGGCAAATTTATGCTGATCTGCAAATGAACCAAACCTATCAAAGTGTGAGGAACTCGTGACTCGGGGTCCATCTTGGGGTCCAGCTTGGATGCGGCCTTTGGCTCCCCAGGGTGCACCTTTGAAGGCCTTTCAAATAAACATCCACCTTTATTCCCTCACTCCTGTCTGGTCTCTGTTTCTAGGTAGCCCCTCAAGGCATCATGGGGTGCAGGTGAATCCAATTACAAAGCAGAAAATTCAGCTGTGATTTAGTCATTACAAAACCCTATTGCAAATGCAGAGGAGGGGACTCATCAGCATTGTGGCGAAAGCACGAAACACCCCAAGAAACAAACCGGGCAACTGCTCCAGTCCTAAAAAGGAAAAACCGAACGGGAATTTAATAAAATAACATAATCTCAGCAGCAAAATGACTGAGGTGTTTCATAGGCGAATGTAATGCTAAAACCACCCTTCCCCAGCCTCAAGAAAAACCGTGCGCTGCAGCAACGCTGAGAACTCGGTGCAGTGTATTTTCCAAAGTGCAAAGAGCCAAGAATAATATAACATCACCACGCAGACTTCAAAGCCCTGCTCCTCCACTCACTCGCTGCTCCTGTGCATCCCTCCGGTGCCAAAGCACACAGGGATCGCAGGGCTCTGCTCAGCAGCTGCTCGGGATGTTTGACAGATTTCCCAAACTCTTACAGCACTTGTAAAAGAAGTTTCCAATAGAGGCAGTGCTTCGACCGTAGCATTTACAAGAACCAAAGATAAAAACAAGAGGGATTTTTGTTTATTGATTGACTGACACAATTTGCAGATATTTCCTGGAAAAAGGCATCGCTGTAATTGTGCAGAATATTTTCCTGTGGGACTGCAGATGTTCACAGAAGCACAAGGGAAGACTTATTGCTCTAGTAGGGAGTAAAGACATTTTGAGAACCATCTACAGATAATGACAACAAAGACTCACTGACTCAGAGCATTAATTACTTTATGAGCTTTCGCAGGTTGGCAAAGCTGAAAGCATCCTAATTTAAGATCGCCTCTGTTTTCAGAGACAATAAATTCATACTCCAGCCACAAAGACTTTAAGAAGTGAGAACACTTGGTATCACACTGTGTGAGAGCAGCATATTGGCAGAATAAAGATTTCCAATCAAAACTGAAGACCCAAACATACAGAGGCATAGCCGAAATCCTCAACTCCTGTGCTAGACCCGTAAGTACCAAATTTTCCCAAAGTTTAATGGTGTGGGGTGTGGAGGGCTGGGGAATGGTGGCAGTGACCCCACAGATGGGTCACAGAGCTCTGGCTCTGCCCTGGCAGCCAGGATTTCAGAGTGAGGTCACTGCAAACCCACAAATACGCAGGTTTTAATTTGCAGATTTTTAATGAAGCCCAAAACCTAAACCAGAGACGAGTTAAGACCATAAATTTTCATCTGGGTTGTTATTACTATTTTTGGTTTATCAGGTTTTAGAAATGTGTCTGAAACTGTGTGGGAAAGAAAAGGGATAGAACCCCTAACCTAAAAAAAGTACCATGGGCACTACCAGGGCCAAATGATGTTTTAAATCAGGGCTGACTTCATAACCAGGAGCAGATATCAGAGCCAGGTCACTGCCACGGAGTTTGGATGGACATAAAAAACCAATCAACCTCATCATCCCCATCACCCAACCCCAAATCCCATTGCACCGCCCACTCAGATAATTGGATGGGAAGCAGCTTGCATTAGACTGGAGCTGATTTTTTTTTCCAGTTTAATAAAAGGTAGCATCAAAAATTCATTCTCACCCGCAAATGCCACACATAGCCAGCAGCATGATCTGGCAGGGATGCTGGAGATTAGCTGTGCTCCCAAAAGGCAGCACTTCCAAATATTCCATTTAGGCCATTGAGGTCACATCAGTCCTTATGTTCCCTGACAACAAAACTGGGGCGAACAAGACTGATCTTGGAGCTCGTTTTGGTTTATTTTGGTTGTTTTGCCCATTTTTGTAGGAGTTTATAAGTTGGAAGTAACCTTGGGAGCTCTGGGTTGCATGTAACAGATTGAAGGCAGAAAGCACATTTGCTGAACAGAAGTTCACCAAGGATAACATCTTTTAATATTAAAGCCACCCATTAAAAAGTGAAATGCTATAAATAATAGAAACCATACGAGCTGAGGTTAAAAATCAGGGTCCTTGAAGGTGCCCTGATGTTCAACGCTTGAGAGTTTTCCCAGCAGCTCTGCCACTGGTGTATTTTATTCATCAGTTTCCCTCAGCTGTAAAACACAAAGTGGTTCTCATGCTACGAAACTGTTCTGTATTTAATAGGTTACAGGGTTTAAAATGCTTTAAACTTGTAAGCCATATACACACACCACTGAGGCACTTTCAGTTTTAGATAGACTATAACTGACATTAATTTCATGCGTGACAATTTCCAGTGGCCTTTTAGAGAAACCAAACCACTGAAGGCATCAAGCCTTGGAGGACAACTAAAAGCTTGTAGCATGAACCGGTGTGATTAGGAATAAGCACCTCTGCTACGTTGTTAGGGGTTTTCTGAGAACAAATAGTTTTATCAAGCACAGGAGAATACAGTTGTGTGGCTAAAATTCACATGGATCCTTCAGCTTCAGACAAGTGATGGCCCAGGTCCTGTCTGCAGCTACTGATCCTGAAAGACCTTTGAAGGACCTTTAGCTCAAGTGCTAAAACGTTTCCCACTCACATCAAGAGGGCAAGAGATGAGGACCAGCTCCAGACAAGAGGCTGTTGAACTTTAGAACATGCCTTCAAAACCCACTGGAGCTGTGATCATCCTTTCCTGTGAGTGGGACCACAGACTGTCCTCACTGCTGGCCCTGTTCTTTCCATGCTGTGGTCTCCTCCTCAGATCCTTGAAGTCTCATAGCCCTGCTCTCAGTCTAACAAATAACTCCAGGTGATGCCAGGGCCCTTCTGACACTTGTCCTTTGAAGCCTTCCTTTCTCTTTAGGCACTTTGGAGTTGATAATTTATAGCTTTCTCTGACCTAAACATCTCATGGGTGTCCAGCTCCTCTGGTTTTTTAAAACTAACCTGTCTTGAAGTGTGCTTTTGATGATATTCCTTCAGCAAGTACACATTAGTGCCTTTGTGTAGATAAATAATGATTTTACTTCTAACAGAAAATTCAAACCCTGCATACGTGAGATACAACTTGCCCCAAAATTAATTATCTACACATGTCCAGCTGGAATTTCACTTTCTTCACACAGTGTGTTTAAGCTTAATAGACACTAAAACAATTATTTATACCACAGACTGGAATTGCTTGGGTAGAACAATGAGAATCTTTTAAAAAACATGTTTTTAAAGATAAAGCCAACTAGCTTTTCAACTTCAAATTTAGGTTTTGCAATAAAAGACATTCTACAAAACATTATACCATTGGAAATGCTTTAAAGAAATAAATTGAATTTAGAAAGTTCATAGTTATTTTTGTGAAGGGAAATGTGGTGGGGAGTTTGGATTCAAGATCGCACGACATCATAAGTCTTGGAATACTTGGAATTCTTGAAAGACGGTGGAATTTCCAGAGGACTAAAAGAGAGCTGCTGGTGTGCCAGTTTTCTAAAAAGGGTAGGTTGGACAGTCTGGCAAAGACAGCCTGGTCAGCCTCACTTCCCAGACAAGAAAATGTAGGGATAACAGCAAACGCTTCAATCAATGCAGCTCAAAGAGCATTTATAATTAATCCAAATCAATACAGGTTTATGGAAAACTGTTTTGGCTGAACTTCAGCAAAAGCTGCTTATTGAGAAGCCAGAAAGACAAAATCAACATGGTAGATATTAAGAGGATTTCAAATTAGTTAAATGACATCTGTCTGCATTTAAATGGGGAGTCAGAAATGTACCTGCCTACTGAATCACAAAGCGAGTCTGAGACTGCATTAACACATTCTATCGTTAACTGGAAGAAACAAACAATAAACATTGACCAAAGATGAGTGCAAAAAACATCGTGGGAGGAGAAGGTAGGGAGAGAGTGGTCACTGATTGTGATCTCCACCACGTGGGAAGCTGAGCAACAGCAGCAGCCCCAGTACAGCCAAATCCTGTGTCATCCACTCAGCCTCCAGCCCTCCTGCAGGGGCTTCCCTCTGCTCCACAGCCACTCCACATCCTCTACAGGCATCCCACTGGATAACCCGGTAATCGAGAACTCCCAAAGGTGGAATATCCCATATGGGAAGTGTGGTTGCATCATCTCTGGGTATGCTACTGGTGCAGGTAGCGCCCCAAAATTTGGTATCGACAAAATCTGCCTTGATCTTACTCAGTTTGATGCAGGATTAAAAACTAAATTTGTTCTGGGTAAAGCTGTCTAGGAGCAACACTAGTTTAACTTATTAAGGACAGGATTCTGTGCTAACTTTTTAGGTACTTAAAAAAAGAGAAGAAATCCAAGAAGAGGAACATTTCAGACTAGAGACAAGAATGCTTTTAAGTCCAGTGGGCACAGAGTAGGAGTTAAGGAGCAAATTTAGACACTCTGGTTACTGACTATTGGAATAAGTGAAGACGGACTATGACGAATCAGTGGAAACTGTAAGATCAGGATTCTTCCTGTTCAACGAGGATTAAGCCTTGTGATCCATAACTGCTGTACGTGACCACAGGAGCCCACTTTTGACTACAATCTTGATGATCTATAAGTCTCCAGATGCTATCACCTTCCCAAATCTAACAAATGGCAGAAGTGCACAATCCAGCCACATCAGAGGAGCAGGGTAAACAGAGTGTGGGCATCAAGGCTGGCATGGTTATACTGCATTTATTAATGTGGAACCTGGCCTGTGCCTCCCCGTGTCTACATGGAACCGCTCTGTGCCATCAAAGCAAACCCAGTCTGAGCAGTTTTTATTGTCAACGTCTGAGCAAAATAAAATTTGATATTACCTTCAAGAAAAACCAATGTGACATGATTTAAATATTCATATTTTAGTAATACGGAATGTTTTTATTACTAACACATGCAAAGAAAATATGGCAATGTTTATGCGAATATCACATGCTTTAATAAACAGTGATAGAACTTCATATTTGTGTTCATTCTTGTCTCTAGAACAAACCTTCTGTGACCTTTCTGGGATGCAGAGCATTTTTGACCAGTGTTTATAAAGTCCATAGTTACCTAACAGCTTTGAGCTGGTATGAAGGCACACGGTGCGGAACAGGGACTTCATAAAATTTTATGAAAGATCAAAAGAAAAGAGGGAAACAGCCAGCACCAAACAGGCACACACATAATAGCAAATAACGAGGCTGAAGCTGTTGTGACCAACACTAACCCAAGGGCTTGGATGTTGAACTCTTATTCTGAGTGCCCAGGGAGGATGGAGTGAGGACCCTAACTTGGAATTTCCTGGCTGTCGTCAGTTCTGTTACAACCGTAACTTGTTTCAACATGTTTTCAGCTTCTAAATTTTTTCCCTCCTCCTTAATATAGTCTAAACTAGACATAAAATGGAAAAAATGTACTATTTCCACTGAGCACTGATGCCTTTGACATCTGCTTCCAAGTGTTATTCATCACCACACAGCGCAACAATCTGAGAGCAAGTACAAGGTACCTTTTGGAAAAAGTGAGTCCCTGGGATTGCTTCTCATAACAAAGCCTCCCTTTCCCCAGGGAATTGCAGCTCTTGGATGTCCACAAAAGAAAAGCACAACAGCCCACCTGCAGTCCTAGCAAGCAGTAGCATTAGCACTGCTGCTTTTTAGGGTCAACCCTCCCACCTCACAGATGGCAGAAGGGATGTTCCTTACTCCCTTTTCCAAGCATAGTTTCCAGTATCTTTTTTAAGCTACTCCCATCTCACAGTGGCATAATTTTATGCTCGTGACAAATTTTACATACAGAGAAAGGAAAGCACCAAAGAGAATTTCCGAGAGGATGAAGGTCCTGATGAGCATCTCTGTCATGAACCAGATGGCCTTGGGAAACCCACTTTGTGTGTCTGCAGCTGGCAGCAGCAAGGCTGCAAATACACAGAAGACATCCACAGTTGTCAGTTTGGGTTCCATCCCTGTGGAATAGGGTTACCAATCCCTACAGCATCAAACTCCACATGGAAAGTACTGATGAAAACGCAGTAAGAAAAAATTTGGCGCTGATCTCGCCAGCAGGTTCCCATCTAAATCACCAGGCTGAGTTACAAAGACTTCAGATAACTGCCATGCTATTGCAAGACACAAAACAAAGGAAAAAGATGCCAGTTTCCCTGGGAACAGAGGAAGAATGGCTGAGTAAAATCACAATTACAATTAATTTTTTTCTGTATTAAAAACTCTATGCAGAGCATAATAAGATGGGTATTAATGGGTCCCTTTCCAGGTCTTTTCTGTTTTGCCAGATAAATTTGAAATAACCAGCAGCTGGAATTGGCTCTGTTGATATTGGTCCATCATGACTCCATCAAGAAGGAGCTGTTTATAGCTAACACTATTCTCCCTTTGAAATCTCCTCTATTTCCATACAACCTGAGTTGTCCTTCATTGAGTGCAGGCAATTAAGGATGATTCACATAAAAAAAGCAAGATCTGACTCTGCAGAATTATTTTTTCTCTTGAAGATAATACTTGATTGCATGCTAATTCTACGCATCATTCTAAAGGGGTAAATGGCAGGAAAATTAAGGTTATGGTGATGTTTGTCATTGATTTTCACTCTCTGCACAGAGTTGTCATTACATGAAGTTTCTGGCTTCATACTTTGACAGCAAAAGCAGGGAAGTGCAGGGATAGATGTGGATCTCCTTCGTCATTGGCAGCACACTGAAACCAAGGATGGTCAGGGGGACTTTTATTTATCTTTTAAATGCAAAGTATCAGAAACAAGTGATGGCAATTGCCGTTGGTAATTTCATAGCTCTTTACTTGCTGATGTGCACAGCAGTAAAATGAATTTGGACAATTTCTGGGACTAGTCATAAGTCAAGCCCAAAGCCCGTGAACAGCTCGCTGCTCTGGTTTCGCACTGGTCCTGTGCGGACACTCACACAAACTCTGCTGCCAAGACCTCAGCCAAGGTCTACAGAAATCCAACAAGTTATGCTCAATGTCACTCTTTTGAAAGAATCTGGGCTCTGACCTGGGGTGCAAATTAACTTCAGCATGCTCTCTACAAAGTGTTGACATGGAGACATTACTTAATTCTTGTACAGCAAGGGTGACTTGTATGGATCATTTAGGACTGTCAAAACAAACTGCTCTGTGACTAAGGGCTTGCTCTGTGTGAGCTGTGCTTGCAGGATTAAGTTCTTGGGGAAGAAACCACGAGCCTGTTGCTCATACGTCTGGGGAGCAGGTCAATTCAAAATCCTCTAATGCAAAAAGTGTTCTTTTTCAAGAAGAAAATACTGCATAAATATTTTAAAAAGAAAAAAAGTAAGGGTGTTATAACAAAATCGTTTTAGCTGCACTCTGAGGTGAACAGACTCTGCTCAAACAGAACAACAGCAACCAGCTATGCCAGTGCTCATTGTAGGGATTCATTCTCCTTTCTATTAATTTTGAAATGAAGCAATTTATTTGTCTGTATTTGCTCTCCACTCAGGAATAACAACTCCCTATGCTGACAAATCCAAGTTTATTCCATCAGTCCTGATGCTGTACAGACAAGCAGAGTGGCTGGATTCAGAACAAGCTGCAGGGCAGGGACAGGTGCTTATGAACAAATAGTGGAGCCAACACTGAAAACTTTGATATTTTAAAGGGCAGAAACAGGAGGATTCGATATCTTGGAATGAGCGGAAGGAGGTTTCTCCTCTCCCATAGCAAAAAACAACTCTCCTGCTAACAGTTTCCCAGCAAACACCTGTGAGTAAAGCTCATGCTGAAGTACAGACAGAAGATTTTTCTGGAAAACCTTACTATATTGGAATAGCAGAAAGAAGGTGCTTGGCGAGGTGACTAAACATGGCAGCACAGAGAACAGGCTGTGAGTTGGCATATTTAGTGAATATCAGCAAAAATGTTGGATCTAAACCCCCAAATAACTCACTTTGGTCCAGGGCACATTTCAAGGAGTTGGGGGAAAATTCAAATAAATAAGTAAATAAAAGATTTGAACCAGACTAGCTGGTTGCTGGGATGTTTTGGTTTTTCTCTCAGGAGACCCAAGTTGTTGATCACCCTTTGACAGTGGAGGTACCTGATCTCAAACAGAGCTCTGCATTAAATCCTCCAAATAAGAAATTGCAGTGGCTTGAAATGCCCCCGGGCACACACGTATGCATCACACCCCGGGCCAGGCTGCAAAGGTCAAAATTCCCCTCTAGCTGTAGACAAAGAATAGAGACACATTTGCTAGAAACAATTGTATTTTGCTTATTAAGTCAGGTGTCCTCCTGTTTTTGATACCCTTAAGATATCCACTGCTATGGCACAGTTTGAATTACGCAGGTCAGTGACATGGGCCAGCACTTCCTAATGAGCACAGATCTAACAATAGTCTTTCCTGTCCTAAGACAAAGTGAACATCATTCCGGACTATTAAATTGTCTATAAAGCACAGCTGGACAAAAATGAAAACTTCCTTTGTGTTGCCTTTTAGTGGAAATGTGATGTTTCATTTCTGCACAGACTCGTTATAAAGTCGACAGAAAATGGAGCTAACCCCCAGATGTGGTGCTAGAACAGCTCTACACAATTTTAACAGGTGTTTATCCCAACAGGATTTTGCAATCTACAACAACAGAAACTCTCCTTAATGAATCTCTTCCAGTGAACAACTATCAACACTTTAGCAAGTTTCAAAAATGTCTAAATCTGGAATTCTCCTACCTGCTGGTTTTTATTCTGTTTCTTTGCTTAGAGCAGTGTGTTCACTGCCTTCCTCTTACAAACACACCAGGATTGCTCCCCTCAGCCATCACTCTCTAAACCAGACACCCCACAGTGCTTCAGCAGCTCCTCAGAGGTCGCTCATACCCAGATTTCTGACCTGTGCTCTTCTCAGGTCACTTGCTGGTCCCTAAATTTTTTTTGTCATGGATATCTTTCATATTTGTGACAGTTCTCTGCCAGAGACAAATGTCAAAACAGCAGTAAAAGCTGCATGTGTATTAAATGACTCTGCTGTTGATAAATCCCCAGTTTAATCTGCTCCTTTCTTGCCATAGACCAGAGATCATTTTACCTGCACAAACCAGTGTCTTACTATCATCCTTTCTGTCTGTGCTTTGTTAGGGACCTGCAAGTTCTCCATCGGTCCCTACTTTAAATTTGTTAGAAGCCCTTCTCTACCCCAGCAGCCCAGGGGTCACCGATTCTCCATCCTGCGTCTTCTTTTTACTCTGGAATGTGGTGTCAAAAAGAGCCCCGGGACCAAAACTGCCCCTTACGCCTCACACAGAGCAGCCCTGCAGAGAGCAAGGCCAAACCCAGGGTCTATTTCTCACACAGGCAATGGTAACTCTGCTACTCATAGCTCCAAAATACTCTCAACAAGTGCATCAGAACAGACGTGAGGGTGTTTGTGAACTACAATGTCAGGGACCGAGTTTCCACACTTTTGAAAAGACCTGGGAAATTAGGAACAGGAGCTCCACCATCACTTTAGCCATCTAAACCCTTTCCAAAGTTTTCTGAATAGTTTTGTTCTATCTTTAAATAGAAAAAAAGAAAGAATTTCACTGTTCCTTTGCCCAGTACATAGTGTGAGTATTACTGTATTTCTGTCCCCCTGGAGTGGGCACAGCAACATTCTGGGATGCAAAAAGGGAACACCAAGTGTGTCATTCCAGCTGTACCTATCCACTGCTGCTGGATACCAAAAAATCCTCTGTTGAGAGAGAGAGGAAAAGTAGAGGTTCTGTTTGGCATGACATGAGAGGGATAAACAAAAGGCAAACCATCCCCAAGTGCAGCTGAACAGCTCTCTTAAATTCATGGTGCAGCCATTTAATCAGAAAACAGCTGGGATGGAAAATCTGATATTTCTTGGCAGTCTGCGTAACATTTTCTTCTCACTGGTGAAAAGTATGACCCTGAGGGTTTATAATTAAGCAATAATTAATCAGGCATACAAGCACCTCAGCAAATGACACAAAGCTTCAACATCTCTAGACATTCCTCCACTTCTTTCTGCTTTATCCAAAATACACTGTGAAAACCAAACTCCAGAGTTACAGATGGAGAGGCTGCCAGGTGAGCCAGGGAAGTCCATAGCACCAGTCAACAATAACTCTGACACAGGGGAGCACTTCTGCTCTCCAGCCCAGCCACGAGGGGAAGGCTCACACATACAACGGCTCAGTAAGATTTTGCAGTGTGATGGAGGATTTGACAAGGACACTGACAAAGGGAGCTGCCCCAGAGACCAAATGTGAGTCCAGATTCAAAAGGGACACCTTTGTTCAAGCTTCAGTTTAGTCTGCAATGAAGGAGCAGCTGCCTGCACAGTCTGGAGCTGAACCTTGCCAGAGATCAAAAGGGCCCAGAAGTCAATACTCAGTTCTAGCTCCTGGAACAAGCTACCAAACAAAAAACCCTTTGTGCTTTGAGCCACAGATTAACCATTGCTTGGGATGATAAAATATTCAAACTCTTCAAAACGCCTCCTCTATTTCTTGGCCCAGCATCTCCATCCCACTTAGGGCTGTGACAGTCAGAACTTCTTTGTATCATTGTCTTTTCTACCTTTTCCTATAACATTTCCACGTTACCTTTCACAAGAGAGACCCACAGACAGAGAAGGAGAGTGCAGGTGCAGTGAAACCCTCCATGGTTCTGTCGTACAGGGACTTTCCATTACCTCTAATTTCCATTGTTCTGCAGTGAAAACAGCCAGGCCCAGTTGGAATGGGCAGCCTGGGAGCCTGAGATTGGACTGTTGTCAAGTACAAAGTCAGATCTTTTCTACCAATTGCTGTTTCTAACTGTTAAGTGGTTTTTTGCCACCTCTCAGAAGTTTTGGTGATCTCTGGTGGCAGGCAGGTGATTTGCTCATGATTTTAGTGCTTTCTTTTAGGGGAGGAGGACACAGAGCCTGAAACAAACATCTTTCATTCTTGAGTCCTGATGAGATTTGAAATCACAGAAAGACTGTCATATACAATAATCCAGATAATTATTTGGATTTCAGCCTTTGCAAGGAAATTCTGTATTGCCATTTGCATCCCATGAAAAGCAGCTGGGAAACAGAAGTGACACAGATTGTCCTTGCTCTGATTACTACATTTCCTGGCTCCAACACAGCATGGGACCAGGCTCTTAAATTAGTTGGCATCCACTGAAAATGGTTTAAGAGTTCTCTATTTTTCTGGCAGATTATCAGTGAAATATTGACAATTACAGAACTTCATCTTCAGGCTTTTTGTCTGTAATTACCAATTCTTCAGAATCAATGTTAATGCTGGTGTGGTCTCACTCCTTCAATCACAGTAATGAGCAAAGAGAGCAGGGTAAGCACCAACCTCTCTGTTACACACGAGATCCCGGGGAAAGCTCTGACTACAAAAACCCCTTCATGGCAAATCTTTTGGCTCATGTCCATGTGATAAGTACCACCACGAAAAGTGCACTGAAAAACATCCCTGGAGGCAGAAACAGGGATGTTTCTGTGAATGCTGTGCCTATAGAACAGGTACCACACCAATAACCAGCTGCTCTTTGAAGCCTCTTGGATGATCATGTTTCAAACCAGACACAGAGATATCAGCTCAGATGTTGGGCTTGCCAGCTAAAGATAAGGAGTTTGAAAATGAAAATCTTTTCTTCATCTACAGGTGTTATAGGACAATTCAGCCAAAATAAAGGGGTGAGGCAAGATACCCCACCCTCCCAACTCCTATAAATACTTACACCACAGCATTTCCTCACTAGAACTGCCTCAAGCAAGAAAAGGTGTGAGTAACACACAGAGCTTTCTACAGACTGCAACAGAGACAATTGCTGCGGAATATTTACAGAAAATACCCTCAGTTCAGGCGGGTCTGGTGGCATGAGAATATCTTTGCTAAAACTTAGATTATCCATGTCAAAACAGACAGAAAATTCCCAGTTCCACGTAGTCAGAACCAGCTCACAAGTTGCTTCACATTGGTGAAGTGTTGGGCACTACAGAGGCGTTTTCTGCCTGCGCCTGTACCCTGAGTGAGGGTGAGCCGGCAATAACCGCGCTCCAAACAAGGGGGTGACGAATTTGACTGGTGTCAAATCTTGTTTTTACACCAAGCATTTCATTCCAACACTCACAAATGACTCCAGTGCCACTGAAACAGAACCACTCTCATGGCAGACAGTGGCAACTAAAAACACATCGTACAACGTCTGAGGGAAATAAAATGTTGGCAAAGATAATGTTGCCCAAACTCCATTTCTCTGAAAACTGCTCTGGGAACTTTCAAGTGCATTTCAAGTACACACAAGTATTTTCAATTTATGTAGTTTCAACTACATAAAGCAGAGACAAGACCTCAAGATTCAAGTTCAACATTTCCTTCTTCACTCCTCATCCTAACAAGCCACACTTTCCTTGGAATAAAATGAATAATACTCAATTTATACTTTATCTTCTCCAATTCAATGTTAAGACCAGCTATACATCAAGCTGAGGAGGAACTAATAGCATTTTTCTAAACATTTGCTTAGCTGCAGGTAGGATTTGTCCCAGAGAGAGATGGGAATAACCAAGCTGTCCCTTGGTCACTGATGGGAATACATGGCAGGAGCACTGGAACAGATGTGTGCAATCACCATTTTGGACAAAACTCTGATATAAGTCAATAGCAACTGCACACACAAGTGTGTACGTAACTGAAAATATACCCTTGCCATCTGAAAATTAACCAAAGTACATAGTTGTGCTATGGGCTGGATCAGGAGAGAGATTTAGGAACAAAAAGCAAATTGGCTGAAAGATGCATCTTTAGAGGAAGAGAAGAGGGAGTGTCAGGATAACAAAATAACGTGTTTTGAGTTTTTATTGTCATACTTTTGCTTTGAGCTTGACACAAGGAGGATTAAGTCACTTAGGAATATAACAACATTTATTGTGAGTTTATTGGAAAACAACTTGAGATGCCCAAGAATTCTTCAATCCTTCTATTCAATCATCCCACCCACTGCACCCAGTGGAGTCAAATCTGGGTATCAGGGAGCACATCTGTGGCTAATACTTAGCCAATAATTCTCTTTTTAGCTAGAAAAGAAACCTGCCGACAAAGCCTTTTGGAGAACATGGAAAAGGGGAATTAATACTCATCGAGTAAAAATCTTCAGCTCTTTCCTAGTGCACATTCTACTGGAACAAGTAATGTTGAATTACTACATCTACTGGGCCACAAAAGAGCATAAACAAAAACCAAACAGACTCCAGGAAACAAGATCCCCCTTTTCCATATGCTGGATGCGTTGGGATTGCACTGGGGCTGCTGCTTTGCACAGCTGGGAACACTTTGCTGGAGGGCTGAGACTTCTCACCCTCAGCTCTTGTCTTCCCCACAGCTCCATGGTGATCAGGGCAGAAAACTATGGCCAAAAATGTTTCTTTGGGGGGATATCTGCTGAAGATCTCAAATAGAAACAACATTTACAGCCATTAGAATGTGACTCTCGGAACTTCAGCCTTATCCAGTTTCCCCAAGTTGCCAAGAAATGCCATTAAGATTTGGCAGAGGCAGTGTAGAAGCACTATAGTGCCATGCCTTGTGTTCATGGCTCTTGGAGAGTGCAGTGGGGCTCCTCCGACCTGCTTTGTGATGACAGAAATCCACTGACAGCAGTGGAATTCTTCCTTGTTTGCACTGAGTCAAAATAGGCTTAAATTTACACCAAAAGCAAATTTCCCCCTTTCTGCGGTGGGATCACCCCTTAGAAGGTTTGTTGATTACGTTGAAGAACTGTTAGAAGCAGAAAACTCGATTCCCTAATGCAAAATGGGATGCTACCAGCAGTCTTTTAGTCTTTTCCCCCATAAAATCAAATAGATTTAAAAGTTTTGCTGGCCTCTGTGCAGGTTTCAGCAGATTTAGAGGCCTGGCCATTGTAAGCAGCCTGTTCTCATCCATCTGCAGGCTCTGCAATGACAGAGCTGTGGGGAGGGATTTAAACATGAGCCCAAACAGCAGCAATGAAGGTGGCACTTATGGAATAGACAGAAATTTCTGACTAAAAATGAGAGGAAATTCTATCTCAATACCTTTTCAAATCAGTTCAAGACTACTACAGACTAGGAATTAAATGCTGCTGGCTGAAATGTGTGTTTTCTGTAGCTAAAATCAAGCAGTTCTCAATATAAATCAAGATATAGCTACTTATCTGTAGCAAAAAACTTCTATAAAGCAAGATGTGTGCTTACAACATAGCAAGGCAAAACAATAAAATTACAGAACTACAGGAACACAGATGATAGCAACACAAAGATTTGGCTTAAAATAGTGAAAAAGTAACCATAAACCATCCAGCATTTCATAAGAGATGCAACTGGAATGGTGGAAAAGAGAAGATGAGTTTGTAAGAGTTAAAAATCTTGGTATTAGATGTAACAGAACTGCAAAACCACACTTGAAATTTGGTTATTTGGATGGGAAATAATATTATTCATGATATAATATCTACTGCTTGTTTGTTGTATGATGGGAGCTTAGTTAAAAAATAACCACATTCATGGTAACAATCCACATGTATTTTTCTAGATTTATATAAGGTTATTATTAAACTAGAAAGACTTCATTTAAAATGTAGAAGCTAAAATTCTACAGGTAATAGAATCTATTTCTCCTGCTGAATTTCTCCTCTGTCTCTGCCAGGAGTTAAATGTTGTTTGTGACTAATCAAACAGAAGTAACATACCCAATAAATATATATATATTTACATGTAAATGCTGGCCAATTTCTGTGTCTTACACAAATAAACTTATGGCATCTTGAAAACTATTTTACTCCTTACTAAGGAAGAATTTGATACAAGAACAAATCCAGACAAAAAGCTCAGAAAAGGTGAAACAACTCTGTTAAAGGTTGAATAATGGTATGACCTCAGAAACACATCTGTGATAGACATCGCTCCAGAAATAATGATTTAACACCTGCTAATTAAAACATTACAGTATTTCCCTTCCCACCCCTTTAGCTGGTGGGATTATCAGTTCCCTAATATCCTTCACCACCAATTTCCTTCACTATTTATTTTAGCAACTTAAGCAGAACAACACTGAGGATTCCTGTGCATTTTTATGAACGAGTGGGGCACACGACCAGATGTGCCAGCAAAAGTAACAGCAACATCTCCACTGGACAGAATAATTTGTAAAAAGTGCGTGAAGACTCTGGTGCTCATGGTTACACCTGTGCATGTCCTTAACCAACCCCAGGGATCTGCAACAAAAGAACGGAGCTCATTTTAATTCCAAGTTTTGTCTGAGTTGTTCTTCCCTCAGAGATAACTGAGAACCAGCACAATCCATGAGCTGAACCCTCAGTTCCAAGGCCTCGGAGGAAGCGTGGTTTTCTGGAAGATCCCCCTCAGAAATGTTTTCCTTAAGTTTGTTAAAACAAGCGAGGCCTGCCCACCCCTTGTGTCTTGTTTGATTGGTTCCTGTCCAAGCATGACACGATCCCAGCGCATGTGGTTTAAATTAGGGTGAGGCGCTTTGCAAGGCTGTGACAGAAGAGAGTGAAGTCATAACAAGGCCAACCAAGTGCAGGAACATGTTCAGCAAGACCACAGTGAGGATTCCTTAATCCTACAGACCGGAGCCACGGGAAGTGCAGTCATGGATCACACGCAGCAATGGCTTTTCCTCCCCCATCCCAGCACCATCCAGGAGATTCCTTTGCTTCTGTTGATGGCATCACCCGCCTCCCCAGACATTTAAATCCCAATTTACACTCAAATTCAGTGAACATCTTTAATGCTGCCTCTTAGTCAATGAAACTCCAAACGGTCTGCCAAACCCAGAGATGTTTGGTCACTTCTGGGCTGTGATTAACCTTCAAACAACCTCAGCTTTCACGGCTCAAGCTTTGAAATCATGAAGTTACTGACACCTTTTACAGATAGCTCCAAGTTCACATAAACTGAAATTAAGAAGGGTTACAACTCAGGCAGGCAGGCCCTGTAGAGCAGCACGGAAATTAGTCAACGAATATATGGAAATAAAGCAAATAAACTGAATATTGTCTCAAGACAATAGCAAAAGCAGTTGCAGAATAATTTGAAAACTTTATTAATAAAACAAAAGAGACACTCCCCCCACTTAAGTATCCAAAGACCCCAGCTCCCCAAATGCAACAGCCACAGGCTGATTTCTCATGGAAGCCCACAACAAACTTGAGCTGTGAGAGAAAAGGAACATTCTCCAAAAACATAACTTCTCCCAGCATGGCTTTGAGGAAAAGTAGAAATTTCTCAGCACTATCTACACTGTCATCAATAAGTACCTGAGACGGACAGGAAATGGTCCTCAGATTGATTTGGGAGCTTTGATCCTAACTGAGCACAGGCTGCCAGGATTTGTGCCAAGGGGAGCCCTCGGGAAGTTCCCTGGTGTCGGGTTTGCCTCTGCTCAATCAGCCAACTACCAACTTCTCAGGCAGCAAAAGCACCTAAGGAAACAAGGCCAGACTAAACAGGAGCTACAGGCTGATCAGGGGACTGGACTTCTTGTGCAGTCCCTGAGAATACAAACCTAGCAGTTATTTACTGTGCATCCCACCACACTAAGGCAGCAGGTGTCCCTTGGCTGTTCTTCCAAACCTGGCTCCTGTCTCGCTCGCTTTCTGCTCTAAGGGACCAATCAAACTTACACCAGTTCCCTCTCCACATGCTGTTGTTTCTGCTGATGGGATTTCCTGATTTCCTAATCTCTGTGCAGCCACTCACAACACTCCTGGGAAATGGCAGTTTGGTGCAAACACCAATATTTTGGTTCCTAGTGATGGCTCCCCTTCCTTGGGTCATGTGCCTCCAGTCTGTCACCAGATACCCCATTTTTCAGTTTCCCTTTACAGGACATCACCAAGCATTTCCAGGAGCCTGTACTGCAGCAGCAGTGGTGTTTGTAGTGCCTTGACTGAGCAGAACAGAGGAACCGAACACACCATAGACACCTCAGCAACTTCTCAATGGGTTCAACCACACCACAGACCCACAGCTGGATTTTGCACTGCCAGCAAAACTACGTGTGACTGCTCTGAGAGGCCGGACACCAGCACTGGAATGGATCTTTACAGCTTGGCATTGCTGCTGCCCTCTGAGGAAGAACAGGATGATGAGGTGGGAGAACAGAGCCACAGCCTCTTTTGGACTAATGGGTAAAAAATGCAGGCAAACTATTTTTAGATGAAAGCATGAAAACATTCTGCTTGAATTAAACTCAGAACCAACTTGAAAAAGCAAGAACAGATGCAAAAATACTTTTAGTGGAAAAATATGTTGAAAATTCTCTAAAAAGAGTTTGCAAGATGCATTTCCTTACAGACTTAGACAAAGTTTAAAAATGAACCAACAACCACCACTCTCTAACCTTCAAACACTCTTCGAGGCTGTCTGTGCTCCCACAGGAGTTTTGGGAATGCTTTGAATGGGCACAGCAATGCCATGAAGTAGCACCCATGTAAATGCAAATAGCAACCAGACATTTGGCAAACCAGAGTAAATGGGTGAAGAGATAGTCACAGCAAGAATGGACATTTGTCAGCTACAATATTTTCTTTCGATATGTTTTCCTAGGCTTTATTCAGGATAAAGGTCTGAAAACCTGAAGCTGGGCAGCAGAGCAGAGAGTGGAGGGCTGGCAGGGAGTCAGGCTTTGCTTTCTCACAAAGGTTTTAGTCCAAAACAATTGGCTGTGCCAGAGATCCCCCTCCTGCCACCTTGGCTCTGTTCTGGTGCCTACAACTGAGTTTCACATTGACTTAGGGATAAAACTTTTACTTAAAATAAAAAAGGATGGCTACATGACACTCTGCAGAGACAAACACTGATAAACTGGTGTGAATTTAAAGTACTGAGTAATTGGTAGGGCTGTATGACTTATCCACGGGAACTTTGTTTAAATAATGCTATTTTTCAGCTCAGAAAATGTAACAGTGCTGCTATTTCATCCTGTGCAAGATCCTTCACATGTAAATGCTCGTAGACTCGTTTTCAGGACAGAAACCAGCAGCAGTCTGAACATACCAGGTTCATCTCCAGGTTAGTCAAAGTTACACCAGCACCAACACCAGGTCACGCACTACCAAATCACCCCATGGCACAGTTTGATCCAGATCAGGTGTGGGCACGGGATCAGATGTTTCTAAAGTTAGCCAGAACCCCCAAAGTGGGGTTTGTGCCAGTTTTCCGTGGCTCCCTGCCAGCAGCAGGGCAGCAGAGCGTATCAGACCAAACATAAAAGCACAGCAGTTCCACAGAGAGACCCTGAACCAGAATAAAGTCAATCAGTATGGATTTAACCTCCCCTGATATTCCCTGCACGTCTCAGTGAATTTAAACTAGGAGAATACTGAATTCTTATCAGGGACCAGGAATCCTAAAGCCAGATTTCCTGTATTTCTAAGCTATGGTGCAAGTGCAAAGCGGAAAGGCCAAACCGATAAATATCCATAAACATCTCTTTTGGTGTTTGGCACCAGCTGGGAACAAAATCCACAGCAGGGATGGAAATGCAGCTTAGCAGAGAAAGCACTGACCAGAAAGCTGTAATAAAGCAGAACTTCCCACCACAAAGCATTGCTCCTCATATCCACAAGATTCCTGGAAAGAGGATGATCTACGAAGCCAGAGGGAATTACACTCTATAGAAGGAGGCCAATTATGTTTATTTTACACACTGCTGACTGGATTCAGTTTAGTCTGAGTAAAGAAGTGTTAGCGTGAACATTGGTTTGTTGGCAAATAAAGCTGATGCCAAAGGATCCCACCTGGGACAGGCTGCTGCACTTCAGTCAGGGGCTGCTTTCCTTCCCTTGCCCCAGACTTTTCACTCACAACTCATTGGCAATGGAGGAGGAGCTTCTTCCCCTGAGGGGACCAACATCCATTGGGAAAAGGAGAAAAAGTATCCTTATTTTTTGAACCAAAAGGAATTTTACTTTTTTTTTTTTGATAGCTGGAGCTTAATAATAAAACACTGGGAAGAATAGAAGATGAACCATCATTTTACTCTTAGTTCTTCCCTGGGCATTGTATTTTGGCCTCTGGACATACTGAGGTCACTCTTGTTTTCTTATTATACAATTATATATTTATACACAGTCTCAGGATAAGAGAGATGCCCCAGGATCTCTGCAGGCAGTGAGATGGACAGAAGGAGGTTATAGGCAGGAATAACATAAAGCTCAGCTCTGGCTGGGGAGCTCATGGAAATAGCCTGCATTTTCTTCTAGTGAGTTTTGAATTAAAGTTTTGCTTTCTTTTTTCTTTCCTTAAATCTGTTTTCAATAAGTGTGGAGCAAAAAAGTATGAAGATAATTATAGCTGTCTGTGCAAAACAGAAATGTCAGACCTCACATTTCCCAACTGACCTTTCATCAGATGAAAATTCCCACAGCAACGTTCCCCAAGCACAGAGTTGGGAACTATGAAAATTTGCAAAACAGCTTTCTGTCCAATAACTTTGTTCACGTGGCAGATGCACAGGTGGGTGTTACTGTGATTTACATAGGAGGAATAACTTTAAGGTAGTAAAAAAGTAATCAAACCTTAAAAGCTGTTCTATGAGAAGGCTCGTGCTGAGCAATCAGAGAACAGCCATGCTGAGGGACTGAAATCTGGCATGCTGGTCCTCTGACTGCAGGAAGGTGAATGACAAGAAAGTCAGGTAAAAATGAAAATGGAATATTTTTACAGAGTGGCTTGTCCTGTCTGGCCCTTTCCATTGATTCTCAAGTGCTGCACTGAAAGTCTCCTGTGAGGGGAACATCCTTAGGAAGGATGAAAGGATGAAGGGATGCAAGGGAAAAGGTTCTTAGTAACTAACACTGGGATAGGAGAGTTGGCTTTAATCAATAAAAGAGTGAGAGACAGTCACATAAATCTCAGAGTAGCTGGAAGCAGCCCAGTACTGGATATCATAAAAACAATACTTTTTGTTCCCCAAAGTGCTCCACTGGTGAGATGTGCAAATATCACATGGTTCACGTGCTGCAGGAGCAGAGCATGAAGGAATGTGTGCAAGTATTTTCAGTTGGCTTGGGAAGAGTTTGGGTGACTCCCAAGTTCTCGTATCTGACTAAAACGCACCCTGCAGCCACAGGTCTATCATCCCATTTTTCCCAGATGGGTACAGGGAATCCCGGAATTGTTTGGGTGGGATGGACTTTAAAGGTCATCTCATTCCACCCCCTGCCATGGGCAGGGACATCTTCCACCACACCAGGTTGTTCCAAGCCCTGGTGAATTTGTCCTTGAACACTTCCAGGGATGGGGAATTCACATCTTCTCTGGGCAATAAGAGATTTCCCTCCATAAAATACTCCAGGCAGGAATCAGTCACAACGGCAGTCCCTTCTCCCTAGAGCATGTTCAGCCTCCCAGAGCAGTTTAGGGAGCGGCCAGGTGAGCCTTCACCCCTCTGTGCTGTCCCCCAGCGCTGTCCTGATCTGACCGTCCCTCACACCGGCACATCCCGAGCACCATCCTCACTCCCCACACTGCCCGTCCCACATCACAGCCTGACCAGGAACACTGGGGAGCACTTTAGAGGAAACTCAGAACCAGTTCCAGTCCTTCAGCCATTTCAATATCTGTTACTCGTTGATTCTTTACGAGAGGACTGGGGCAATTCCTAAGCCTTTCTCTTGTTGTAACAGATTCTCAGCTGTTCAGGACACAGCTCCCCTGAGAGAAGGGCAGTAACTCTTTGCAGCTGAGCACTGGGCCCATTGTGTAAGGAAAACATTCCTGGTTTCCTCTAAGAGTTAGCCTTCACTTCCAGAAGTCTTTTTCCTATGTATTGTGTAAGAAATTAAGTTCTGTTGGGCACTGTGTGACTACAGCAGTGCAGTCTGAAGGGCCACACGTCCTCCTTCACCCTCAAACCCGACTTGTCCTGCAGTCCCCATCACTCTAACACAGCCAAGCACCCAAGGCTCCATCACAGACCTCCTTAGTACAATTCCAGCAACAAATGTGGGCAGATTGGGCCTTTTCACACACATCGACATGTTATTGATGCTCCTGATTGCTGAATTAAAAATGTAAAGGGAATGTGTTTTCTTCCACCTGTAGAGCTGCTCTCCAAAAAATTACCATCTCTTTTATGGAAGTGTTTGGTTTTCATAGAGTCACTGGTTCTGACAGAGAGGTTGTTCAGGAATTTGTCTTAAGTAGTTAAAAGGCAAGATATTTTTTAAAAAAAAAAGCACCAGATCTAACCATAAGTGAATAAAGTAAAAAAAAAAAAAAAATAAGAAAGCGAATGCCTCTCACTCTCTAAAGACAAGGATATGGTTGAGGTGGGTTTTTTACTCATTTTAGATTTTACACAAGCTTACCTAATCATTACATTTCTAAGGGTAGCAAAATACATTTTAATTATTATTTCTTACTCTTTATTCGTATTTTCATAGTGTCTAAAAAGTATTTTAATTTAATCTATAAAGTCTTTTCATACAACAGAGCAGGAAAATAAAGGTACGTAATGGGGTTTGAAAGAAGAAATACTAAAATATTAACTCATCGTTATCAGTTTTTCCCACCACACTTTGTACCACTCCCCAGCCCATTTTCAGGTACATCACAAGCCTGGGAAGATTCTGAAACCAGAATTTAAAATCCAGACTTCAAGTGAAACAACTGCAGCTGCCCTTTGTATCCACATCTTTCTGACTTTTTTTGATTAATCCTGCTCCTAAAGGTAATCTACTGAAATCAGATGGAGCGCTGGCCCAAACCTGTTGCCTGAAAATAACAAAACCAAAATGTAGCTTTTTTTTTCCACTCAGTAATCAAACTTTCCCCTCCCAATTTCTTACATAGCAACGTAATTTCCAGTACAAAAAAAAATTTGTTTTTTCAAACAAGGTGTTGAGTTCTGGGAAGATTTTACGGCTAAAGAAAAAGCTCTGCCAAATTGTTTTGGCTGACAGCTGGGGGTAAGGAAAACCAGGCTGGGGAATTTTTTTGCAGGGCTCTGACAAAATTTTTAAATTCCTGCCATTTTCTGATAATCACAGTGAAAACTTCCACCACTTCCAGCAATCACTTTGGTAAGAGTGTTATATAATTCCTATGAGCATTCCTTGGGAAAGCTCCCAGTGGGAGTCAGCGATGCCCTGGGTGTTCAGGGTCACCCATCACCATGGGTACAAATGTGCCATGGCTGGTGCTACATCCAGAGCCCCCCTTTTTCCTGGGTTATATTGGGATAGAGTCATTCCAGTAGGTTTTCCTAGGTCCACAAGCCACTTACGTAGCACTAAACATGGGCTCCATCAGAAACATTCATGGAATGGGGAATAAGAATTAAAAACCCCCTGCACCTGCCCACTCGTGTACTGCTGTTTGCATTAGACAAGGTACAAATCTGCTCAGACGTATCCAAAATAAGAGGTGAGAGATGATGGAGATAAAAGCAAATGAGGGTCTTAACCTCTGAACAGGGCTTCTAATGCTCCCTCATCCTTGCCAAAGTCCAAGTCTTAATAATCACATGGCTGTGATTTATTATCCCTGTATGGCCACATTCTGAAAGAAGTCCCAGGGGGTCTGTAAATTGCAGATGTAACCACAGATTAATGCTCATAATCCCTGGTAAAAACTCTGCAATAACACTGCTATAGCCTAAAGAAATTCTCCCACTAATATTCCTAATCCTTTCCCATTGGACTTTATGATCCTTCTGTGATTTTCAGGCAGTCCAGCAGTGACTAAACAATATTTATGATTTAATTCTGCTGGTTTTCATTTCTAGACTAGAGGACTTTTAAAAACTTTATTTTAAGTTACACCCACACACATAAATGCCCCCTCCTATAAATCCAGGAAATGACCAAAAGAAAAAATGATAAGAAACAAGAAGATGCTCTGTGTCCTTTATTGCCTCTCCTACCACTCCATACCCATTTGGAAACTTGTGTTTCTTGTCAGGCACTGGAAAACGCACCTGGGAGCATTAGTGACCTTGCACTGCTACTGCTGTAGCGTCACACCTTCAACTCCAAACTCACAACCAGCAGGACAAACAGAAGGAAGAGCCTTCTATTTTTTCCCCCTTTTATTACATCATACTTAGCCCTATTCTTTCTTCTCAGACTGAAAAGCTGCCAGTTTTCAAGTGTCCCTCATTAACTTTTAAAACCTAAGCTCTGCTAAAGTAGAGTTATTAGTTTTTTCCTGGCACTGCCTGAAATTGCAGTACCCACATAAGAGCACTAAATCCTAATAGCTACTCAAGGCAAGCCAGGAAACAGTGCTTAGTGCGAGACGTGATGTTAAATATTTGTACACAATAGGTTCTAACGGGCAGGAATTGGAGCTGCAGGTGATTATGGGTGCTTTTGGAAAGACAGTGATCAAGCTGTTTCAAAAGAAAATTACCTTTAAAAGACTAAGTATAAGAAAAGATAGTAAATAAATAACATTTCCGTTACTTGCAGACACGCAGATATCTTACACAGGTATTCAGAGTAAGTTTCATACCAGAGAGAGGCTGAATTAAGGGGATTACAGGAATGAGGGTTGGTAAGCACAGGGTTGAACATATCTTTAAGGTGACTCCTGAATAGCAATATAAACACAAACAGGATGCCACAAGCCAGATTCTGTTCCTCCACAAATCACCCAAGGGCTCTGCAACACCATCGGTTTCACATCTGCAGTGTCCTACTCTATCAGGAATCTGGGATTTAATTAATAATTGTCTGGAGAGATCAGATTGAAAGATGCCAAGTCAAGTATATTTAAATCTCTTTTTGACAGAATGTAAGACCAAAAGATTCTAAAAAATTTCTACTGATTTGCTCTTCCTATTATAGTGGAATTACAGCCACCAAAGCTCAGACTTTTTGATATCTACAGATCTGCAGTTTCAGTGTGACAAGAATGGTATAAAATTCAGTAAGCACCTTGTTTTGAAGGTATCTAAATGCAATGACACAGGAAGCAAGGAGCACAAACCAGCAGAAAAAGCCCTGTTTTCAAGTAAAAGGTCTGGCCATCAGCTTTTTAAGAAGCTGGACCTCATTAGAGTCCACCATCTCTACTCCTTGTGCTTGTAAAGGCCAGTATGTGGACACATCTCTCCAATAACTACTGCACTGGTCTTGAAAATAATTCTGTGCTTCTCTTCAGTTAGGAGGTGGCTGTTAAAATGTGCAGCCAAAGAATGGTCATGCTGAAAGGTTCTTAACCACCTTCCACCCAGCCATGTGGAATACCACCAAGACTTGCAAAGGATGTATTAAAAACAAACTATTGTAAGTGCAAAATCCAGGAATTTATGCTGCTGCTGAATGAAGGCACGTAAGTAATTCAGTATTAACAGGACTTTAAACCTTCCTAGATGTACTGAACCCAATAGCAAACGAACTTCAGCACCTGACTTTTACTTTCAAAAAAGTAATGTATCTTTTTCCTTCCTTTCCTCTTGAAACTGATTCTCTTTCCTTCCTTTTACTAAACTGGTGAACTGCCAAAATCCCCAGAACTGGAGTCCTAGATCAATATTCTATAACCATTCCTGGCAGTGATGTCCTTAAGGAGAAGGAAGGATCTTTCACTGCTTTCACAGTGCTTTCATTTCAATATCCTGTAGCAGACACCTTCTGACTAAGCCAGCCAGCTCCAAGCACATTCTCCTGAGATGAAGGTTGTATTAAAGTTCAGGAGAACACTGGGGGTGTTTAAGAAATAAAAGTTAAGCTGAATGTCTCAAAATACCTCCTTCTACACCTGCATTTCACACCTCTCCCTGTGACACCTGCTAAGTAAAGGAGGGAGAAAGATTCATGAGCACGCAGACAGAAGCTTGGAGTTGCAAGAAAATACAGGATAATCTTGGAAAATTACCTCAGGTTTAGTTCTGTGGCACAGCAGAGACAGCACAAAGCCAGATGAGGAGCTGCCCTTTCAAACACTGTCTGTGATGTACAAAGAGATCCCAAACAACCCCAGAACTTCCTACCCCATGCTTGGAGTTTCACACTTACATGCACACACACACTTTTTATGAAGAGATTTTTATCTCTGGAAAGTTGCTAGAGAAGCCGAGTGCCTGACAGGGTGTGCTGGCAGATTGAGACCCACAGGATCATCAGGCTTGGAAGGAATCCCACATGGGTCAACCCAATCCATCATCCCCCCTCATCCTCCTTCAGAGCAGAGAGGAACTCACTATCCTTAAACTGCCCCCAAAAGGTGCATGTCAAGCTTAGTTTGGAATCTCTCACCTGCTGGGGCTGGTCACCTCCCCTGGAACCTCACTGCACTGACCCTTCTCAGATGGTTTTTCCCAAGCCTTCTCTGGCCTTATTGCCTAATCAAAATAATTGGTCCCTATCCTTTCCCTCATAGCACTTAAATATGTTTGCAGACACTTACAGTTTTCTTTTGGTCTAGACTGAACACCACCCTTGAATTTTCCACAGAGATCCAAAAGGTTGATGATCTCCCTGGGGCTGAGAGCGGGGCCTGGCCACAGCAGGTAACAGCTGCTGGGAGGACTCAGCCATGCCTTTGAATAAGCCATCAGCATAACCCTGCCACTCACAGAAACAGCTTCAAACATTCCTCATTTTCACCACATTATGGGGAAATTTCAGTTTCTCCAGACCCACAACCATAACTTATTTATTGCTGCTTTGCCTCTCGAAGCCGTCTGCTCTTAAGAGAAGTACATTTGATTCTGCTGTAATACATGGGCTAGAATGTGCATCCATACTTAGAAGGAGTTTGAACAAAGAGGAAAAACTTCAGGGAAATACACCTAATAATGGATCTGAAAGATCCTGATCTATTCAGTTTGTCAACGAAAAAAAAAGTAAAAAAATTTGAATGCAGTCTTTCAGAATTACTTTATAAGGAAAGAGTAACTCATCCTGAACTTAGCAAAGGTATAACAAGAGCAAGTGCTCAAGTCCCTACATTCAAACTAGAAATGAGATGGAAGTTTTTCACAGACAGGTTACCAAGGAATGTGTCAAGGTCTCAATCACACAGGGTTCTTCAGTCTAGACTAAGGTCCTTCTGAAAGAGGCCACTTCAACCCCATGTATAATATTAAGGACTGTTTATACACAAGAGATTATAATATTAATTTCTGGGAATCAAGTCTCTGTTATACAATTTGCAGGTTTCCTTATGGGAAATCAGCTACAGAATATTTGAAGACAGACTAGACTGCTGAGCTGTGAATCAGCTTAGAAGAAAACACCAAACTGCAATTCTATAAAATTTTATGAAAGGTACTGCAATCTTTTCTTCTTCCATTGGTAACTGAATATCCTGAAGTTCTGGTGGGCAGACAGAAAAGAGAGGAGAGGAAATGGCTTTCTAAGTAAAATGTAGCCTGAAAGAAAAAAAGCCCATGTCATATTTAAAAACTTTTCCCAAATCTTTTTGCTCCCTTTTTCTCCCCTAATTCTTCTGTACTCCTTGAGGAAGACCTGCTGGAACATCTGTTATTACCCTTTCCCTACCATCATAGAAATAATGCACTAATTAGAACTCTCTGATTAAGCACAATTAATTCTGATTAGAACTGATCTGATTAAGCACAAGAGCTCCCACTTCCCTTCTGTTGTTTTGTTTCACTTGGTCTCTTCTCCCTCCCCAGATCTGCTTTTCCATCCCATCCCATTCTCCCTGTAGTTTTCTTCTCTCACTCTCTCCTCTTTGCTTTTACAGGTTATTGGTTGGCAATTACACATTTCTGTTATTAGGAACACTTTCCCAATTCTTGAATGAACACTTCAGGCACTGGAATTCTTTCCCTAACCTTATTAAAGTCAAGGACTGCAGTTGCTGTGGTGACCACGAGGTAAATTAAATCAGGTTTTTTTGGGGTCTAAAAGTGGGTTATAGTCTAAGTTACCTGTTAGCAATGGAGGGAAAATAAATAAATAAATAAATAAATAAATAAATAAATAGATAAAGCCCCGCAGCTGGAGTAATTTACAAAACATAATAGGGGAAAATTGGCCTTGGCTGTCAGAAATCAGAGCATTAAGAGGGTGTCATGCAGCACAAGGTTAAGGCCTATTAAAACTTCGTAATTTCGCAGCCTTTAATGTTATCGGGATTTTCCACTTGACGCTGCCAGATAATAACTAAGAGCGGACAGCGAACATCCTGCCTTTACTGTCAGGGTATGTGCAGAGAATATCCCCCAGCCTGAACACAAAAAGCCACTCCCTACATGTTGGTAAGGACCGAGTGCTGAAACCTCCATGCTAAGGTGCCTCTCGAGGTGCTGTGAGTGCTCCCTGCCCTCGGCAGCCAGACAGGGGGCAGACCCCAGAAACTGCCTCAGTTTGTCTCCCTGAGCCTTGCTGAGCAAAAAACAGCAGGATGGATTTCGAAGTTAAACAAGAATCCACAGGGTGACATCTGGCAGTTGGGATTATCTTTTCTTCTCGAAAGATCTTGCATTTATCCTTGTCTTTAATTAAGGTTGGCTTTGGGCTCCTGTTTAGCTCACACACTGATCCACTGAGCAGGGAATAATTTTGGTGGATGTTTTCCTCCACAAGCTCAGAAAGCAGAGGTGCAGCAGACACCCCAACAGCCAGGGTAGCTGAGCAGCAGCCTCTGACAAGCCAGAAAAACCAAGAGCTTCAAGTTTTAAGGGATTATTCCTAGTGCTGGACAGTAACTTCAGCAAACCTTGTGCTGAGAGCTGTAGGACAGCAAAGCACAATGTACAGAGTCATTGTCATGGCACGCCACAATGTAAAAGAGACTTTAAGCCACAGGAGAGTGTCTGAAGGAGGCCACAAGGATGGGGAAGGGTTTGGAAGGGCCTTATGAGGAACAGCTGAAGGTGCTTGGTTTGTTCAGCTTGGAAAAGAGGAGACTGAGGGGAGACCTCACTGCACTCCTCAACATCCTCATGAGGGGCAGCAGAAGGGCAGCTCTAATCTCTTCACTCATGACCAGTGACAGGACTCAGGATCAGCATGAACGGGAGGTTTAGGTTGGATATCAGGGGAAGGTTCCTCACCCAGAGGGTGCTGGGCACTGCCCAGGCTCCCCAGGGAATGGGCACAGCCCCAAGGCTGCCAGAGCTCCACGAGTGTTTGGACAATGCTCCCAGGGAAGCACAGGGTGGGATTGTCGGGGTGTCTGGGCAGGGCCAGGGGTTGGACTGGATGGTCCTGATGGGTCCCTTCCAACTCAGGATATTTTATGATTCTAGGATAGAGTCAACACTCTGCAGAAGACCCGGCCACCCTTGCTGGGACTGGTATTTGGCTTTGTTCAAGATTTCTGGTCTCAGGGCTCCGCAATTTCCTGGGACCTCCACACATCAGGGGGAGCTCCTGCAGGACCTGAGCACTTCATTCTCCCCCACAGCCCCTTCCTGCTGGATTGCAGCCCTATGGTGCAGTTTAGGTAAAGAATCAGTGAAACTTTTCCCATTACTGACGTTTGTAAATAAGAATAGAGCAGCACTTCCCAAAGGAAGCGGGATACATAAAGAAATCAATGAAAAGTTTTTCTACCTTTACAAAAATTTTGCCTTTATCCCTTTCTTCACAGTTCTGTGAATCACTTAAACTCTATTACACCACAGAAGATGGAAATATTTATCATGGGAAAACTGAGATAGTTGTTAAACAACATCAAAGACTAATAAGGAAAAAAATACAAATAATGAATCCGTGCTTTAAGCACCAGGCAATGTTGCATCTGTATTAGATGGATGAAGCTGCTGCAGCACTGGATAGGGAGGGGCTGTTCCTTGGCAGGGAAAGGCAGCAGAGGGTGTAATGCTCAGGAACTCCACTATCCCTTGCCCAGCACAACACCATAGTTTAAAAAAAAAAAAAAAAATGGAAAAACAAGGCAAGAAAAGATGATCTTGGCTGAGCACGTAAAGGGTATCTTGAATAAGTGATATTTAAGTCATGTTCTTGTTTATTCTTTTAAACATGCTTGTGGTGAGCAATTGTTCACCTGCTATAAATTACAAGCAACTGATAAGTCCCCATTTATGAGTCTCCAGTCAACAGCACTCATACTAAAAAAACCGAAAAAACAAACTCAAAAGCAAAGCCATCCAGAACCAACAGCATTTTTCCAGAGCTGGACCACATAGAAAAGTTTCCAAAGCAGATATGTAGCAGATTTCTTTACAATTTAGTAAAGACTCAAAAGAGTCCCAAAGGGTCAGGCAAATTTCACTCTCCAACCAATTCTGTCGTAGTTCTTTGCTAGATGTAAGTTTAATACTAAAAACATAGATTAATCTGTATGCTTGAAGCCTGTTCTTTTTAATCTTAATGAGTTATGATTTTATACAGTGTAGAACCTTAACCAGAATAGCTTTAAAAATTGAAAGGAATAAGATCAGAGAGCTGAGAATATGAAGTGGGGTTTTATCCAACATATGACTTGATGTTTCCAACCAGTATTCCGTGCAAAGCAGGGGAAAATGAACCATTAAAAAAAAAGTATTTTCATAGGAGATCTTCACAAATATGTTACCTCTGCTGACCTTTAGATAAAGGTAAAAAGGTTAATGCAATAGCTTGGAAATTATTAGCCTGAAAAAGGACCAATGACCTTCTCAGGGTTGTTCCCAGATTTCTCAGCATAGCTTCTAATTCCTGGGAGATCATTTGAGCCGTGCAGAGACCTTACTTAGTCAGAGTCAAAATATTTTTCTGCCTTTGTAGTGGCTCTCCGAATCTATAAAATGTGGAGTTTCCTTTTGTTCCACCTCCACCCCAGGCTGGGGAAGGTGCCAGTTTAGGCTTTCATTCATGGGGCTGCAGATTTTCCGACCCTACGCTGTACCGGAAAGAACAACATTTGGGATTGACTTCTCCCTAACACGTCCTCTCACTCTGCAGGGTTTGTCCATTGAACCATCAGCTCCCTCCGTGCATCAAACAATGCAAATTCATTTCATCCGTTTACATCACTGCTCAGTTTGGCCAAGAGTTATGCAACTCCTGATTTAAATCATGGCAGTATTGATAATGGAGACGTAAACAAGGAGTGCAGAAGAATTCCAGAGTTCTGGGTTCTTTCCCAGCTCCTTCAATAACCTGAAATCCAGCTTGAGCAAACAATTAGATTCATTTATGCCACAATTTGTTTTTAAGTTGATGTTGAAAGGTAAAATACCTCTGGGATGGATGCAAATCTCACATACTTTTATAAAAACCCCTTTAGAAGTTGGACTAGGCAGTGCCAACTGTAAAGAAGCATGGAATGACAGCTGAATGGGGGAAACTTTGAAGCAGGACCTTCAGTAAGGGCCACAATACTATTTTGAAGCAGAAACTCCTCACAATTCCATCCCCTTATTTTTTCAGGTCTAGATTCTCCTCAACCCAGCTTCTGCCAATTTGTCATTCTGCAAAACGCACAAATATGAACCCCAAGAGAGATCTCAGTTTTGATGCACTGTGAAATACTGTCAGGTAATCCTTCAGTCCATCTGTCCAGCCCTAGAAACTGACACTTCCTTTAAAATCAAAACTAACACAAAACAGTACAGCTGCATACCTCATATACACAGTGTACCCCGTGCAGAAAGAAAAGCTGACACAACCTGCACAATCTCCTTTGAAAGGAGAGCCTGTGAAGATTTATTTTTCAGTGTCTCATCACAGCAGAACTGGTTCCTGGTCTCTACCACACAATGGTGGTGCCAGTAACCAGCAAAGCCACAGGCTGCCATCAGCCTTTTCAAAGCTTTTCCTGCTGATGCTGTTCTTTTCCCCAGGAGCAAGAGGAAGGCTGAGGGCAGGATTCAGCCCCAGTGCTCTGCCAGCCCTGTCAAGGGAAACCCAGGAGTCCCCACCAGGGCAAGCAGGACTGTCTAGAAACGAGACACACTAATAACGGTGACATACACACCAACTTCCAGGAGCTCAGATGATGTCTTCGCTCTCCCCCTCGCCTGTGTGATTCCCAGTATTAACCACAGTTCATTGGTGTAATAGTGCAAACTCTTTTCCATCTGAGCTCTGTTAAAAAGGCAAATGGTATCTCAAGGAGCGAGTTGACCCCATTATCAGAGCCTTTGGGAGTTAAGAGAGCAGCCAGCAGTGGAGCCAGCCAAAATGCCTGAGCTGAGGCCAGCTAAGAAGCCAGCCAGGCAAATCCAAGGCTGCTGGAAAAATACATTCTGGAGCTTGGTGTCTGGGACCCCGAGCTACTATGCACACCCTGCTTTAGTGGATATGGGTGTTGGCTTGAGCAGAGCAGCAAGAAGAGAGGGTGAACAGGGGAAGCAAATTAGACTGGAGTTACATAAAAGGCCTATTGACTTTTTAATGACTTTGTTACTTGGAAGTAGCAGGTATATTTACCAGAACAATCTCTTTTACAGCAAAAGGTTTTTACAGGGAAAAGATACGTAAAAAGGGATCTTATAATATACCCTTACAGAAGTGTAGAGAGCTAGAATAGGCAGCACAAGAAAAGTGGGATGTACCTGTCTACTTACAGTCTTTCCAAGCTTTGGAAAGTGTATTTTTCAGTCACTGTTGAGCATAATTTCTCTTTAAAGCCAACAGAGAAAAGGCCTTTGCCACCAAAAGCAGTAGAAAGCAGGAAGATTTATTAGGTTCCCAAAATGTTACTCAGTCACTTCCAGATCTTTATTAACAACAAGAAAATTATGTATGATTTTTACAACGCAGTGTAGATGACAGGGCACAAGATAACTCAGAGACACAGGGTCTGTCCTCCCACTGATTCTGGGACTGAACTGCATTTTGAGGGACTTGAATTGGTGGGATCTCTGCTTTAAGCTTAGCCAAACACCAGGACGGTGCCATGGCAATGTCCACATCTGTGAGCACTGTGGAAGAAGCTGATATCCAACTACAGTCAGTGGATCAATCACTTATCTTGCTGTACTGAATGCTGACCTGTCCTAAGAAGATAAGACCATCTCCTGTGCAGAGCGTGGCAACCCCTAAGAAATTACCGATGGAATTAAAAAGTCACAATCCTAGATCACAGTAACGCTATTTCTAAAAGCACTGCTCTGTTTTTACTTCTGCCATCAGGTCTCAGCTCATCACTGGAAAGCTGTATTTCCATGCAATGATTAAAGTCTTGAAAAATGTTTGTTCCAGGGATCTCTGCTCCCTTTTCTGGGGAAGCATTTTGCTGAAGCACTGTGTAAGAGGAAAAAACTCTATGCCCACAGCAGCTACAAAAATTAGAATGCCATAAGAATCTTGGGAAACTGAAAAGTAGGTGGAAATATCTGATACAGCTTGGGACTAAACCACAGTGTTAAGTCCATGGCCACTTTTTAGAGCATATAGCTTTTCACTCCTGTGCCATCTGAAGCTCCAGGCATAACACCTGTCCAAGAGCTCAGGCTGAGGTTTGGACTCAGCTCCCAGCCTAAGGGAACAGGAGATGATTAAGACACGAGACAGAAGGCCTGCAAGCAGAAAGAAAATAGCCTGAGTCAGAAGCCTACAGCAAAATAGAGGATAAGGTGCTCAGAAATGTTTCCAAAGATTGTCAGTGCTTGCAGTACTTCAGGTTGGAGCGAATTAGCACAGATCAGGTGAAGGAGACTGCTACACAAAAATATCCTGTAACACAAAACTTTCCTGCTGTCAGAAATGCTCTTTTTAATCATTAGTACTTTAGCAAGAAAACACATGTGCACATACACACAAGTTTAACGTTTCTCTGAAAGTCTGATCGCTTGTACTTTAGACCAAATAGAAAACACAGAGCAGGCCAAATTCTGACCAGAATCTGCAGCAAAGTTCAGCTGATCTGTGGTGTTGAAAGCCCATTGCTGCTTAAAACAAGTATTTTACAAGGCAGTGAAATAAACTTTAGATAAACACAGGCAACCGTTGCTTTGGCATAGAGGAGACCGACACGCTTCAGAAATATTACTCCTGTTTTCTGCTCCCAAGACCAAGGAGAGAACACCACTGTGCAGAGGACACTGAGACTTCTGGCAGGAGAATGTTATACATTCACAAACATCAGAACAGAGTTACAGCAGCCTTGAGTGAGCAGGAAGATGAGCGGCCACTGGAGAAATGGTCTTGTGTCAGCGAAAAGTCATCGAGAGCGTTTGTCACGGGAGACTGAATATTGCTGCTTTTCCTGGAGGATGGAGGATTTCCAACAGAAAGGAAACATGGGGATGTTTCATCTGGCTCCTGGTGAAGTGCCATATAGGGCTGGCAGCTGTACAAACCTGGAAGAGTGTCTGGGAATGTGGCAGTGCCATCAGGGAGTACACCACTGAACTGTGCACACAGAACACACTCAGCATTGTTTGCACATTTTGCTGAAAAGTCAGGGTGTCAGCCCTGCCTCCAATTTCCAAGTTCCTCCTTTATGGTAACACTCAAGAGTGGAAGGATCTCCATAAAGATACAGAATGAACTGAAGCAATAGAGCAATTCAAGGTGCAATCATTAATTTCCTTCTGCTGAAGTGACAACCTCTGCCCAAAAAACAGCCAAGAGACCCAGCTATGACGACTTAGAATCCTTTGACAAAATGCTTCCCATTATTTTTTTTTTCACTAAAGCCTTGAAATTGCCTTTGCAATGGCCCTCTGGGGATGTATGGGAAGTTTCAGTGCTTGAGAGCACCCACTTTTAGCTTCAGTAAGAAAATAGATATTTGGCATTGAGTTAGTTTTTCCCATATTGCCTGTGCCACACCATCCATGTCAATGTTCCCGAAAAGCAAGGCAGGGCATTGGGTTTGCACTTAAACATTAATCACAAGGAAAAAAATCAAACCAGCAAATGCTTCAAAATATAAGGCACATTCATTCACATGGAAAATGTGGTTCATCTTTGCCATATTTACTTTGATAAAATCACACATTTAAACCAAAAAGGCAAGAAAGAAGGAAGTGAAGCCATTTTTTCAAGTTTGAATCTTCCTCATGCCATGCCAGAAGTCACAGATGATCATTGCTTGTCTCCCATCCTTTTTATTTGGAGGTTACCATTAACAACAGACAGTTACATCAAGACCTGGATAAGTACTTTTCTGACTTTAAAACCAAACAAAATACACTCAAATGTAGTTCACCTCCATATTACTGTGAGGGACAAAACACAAGAGGCTTGCCAAGCAGAATGCTGAGGCAACTGGACAACAAAAAGGCATTTATCAGCATACCTTTACAGGCTGGTAACTTCAGAGCCAATCTAACACCTTTTTGGTAAAAAAAAAAATCAACTTGTATGTATTGATCTTATTTGCAATGGAGAATAAAGGTTAGGTATTGACTTTTAAGACTGTATAATCCATGTACTTAACCAGAAACTGTCCCTTCTACTCATTTATTTCTCTCACTGTGGGTGACTAAAAATTTAAAAGCAACATTATCATACATCATTTGATCTAATGGACATAATTTTTGCCTTCCACATAAAATTTTCAAATTTATATCTAACCCAAAAAAAAAATATATAGACAGAGATCTGGAACAAACAAACATTCAAAATTTTTCATGGAACCCATAAGTAATGCATTTTCTAATCAGCTGTATATTTTATTAAAGTTGGAACTCCCTAGAAGTAAAATGGGCAGACCCAGATCTTTTTAAAAAGGACACATGAAGTTATGCTAAACACACATTTAAGAAAAAAGGGATCAGCCACTGAATCTGGGCCACAGAAAAGTGACCATGAACTCCCTAGGCAACCATGTTCTAAAAAGAACTCCAAAGCCTCTCTGGATGTGCTGGATCTCATTATCAAATATTTTACAGTTGTCATGAGTCAATATGAAAACACTGGTGTAAAAGCAGAGCAAAGGAGCTATTTATTATCATAGAATCACACGATGGTTTGGGTTGGAAGGGACCTTAAAGCTCATCTTATTCTGTTCTCCCTGCCATGGGCAGGGACACCTTCCACTCTCCCAGGTTGCTCTAAGCCCCAGCCAACCTGGCCTTGGACACTGCCAGGGATCCAGGGGCAGCCACAGCTGCTCTGGGCACCCTGTGCCAGGGCCTCACCACCCTCACAGGGAAGAATTTCTACTCAATATTCAATCTAACCCTGCCCTCTGGCAGTTTAAAACCATTTCCCCTTGTTCTATGACTCCAGACCCCTGTCCAAAGTCCCTCTCCAGCTCTCTTGGAGCCCCTTTAGGGACTGGAAGGCTGCAACAAAATCCCCATGAGCCTTCTCCAGGCTGAACACCTCCATCTCTCTCAGCCTTTCCTCACAGGAGAGGTGTTCTAATCCCTCCTTCGTGGCCCTTAGAATGTTTCAGCTGGCTTTTCACTGACCCTGCCAACCACTGAGTTTGTCAGAAAAGGAAACAGAGTCTCCCATTTTCCCCAGATAATCAAACCCTACCCATAAGCAGTGCTAGGAGCAGGACACCACCAGCTCTACCTTCCTTTAAAGGGGTTTTTCCACATTTCCATGCACATCTAATAACCCTGCCTCAACAATAACAGCCAAAATAAAAGTTGGAAGGCTCCACTCCCTCGCAAGGAAGCTGCAGTTGTGCGTGGAGCCATCAGGACAGCTTTGGGTGTTCATCTGGCTCAAGTGCACGCAGCCCTCACATCCGCCCAGCTGTACAGAGGGCTCATGGAAAAGCAGAGATCCGCCCGGACACGTACACCAGCGGTGAATGGGCCCTGAAGGATTTGATGAATGAAAAAGGCTCAGGATTGTGAAGTTTCATTTGATTTCCACTGCTGAGGGAATAAGGTTGACCTTTTGGTTACCATGCAACCTCGGAAAGTGGGAGCTGGGAGAGCGTGTGTCACCCCAACAAAGGGCTTGAGTCAGCTCTTGCTCAGCATCTTATGGACCAGCTGCTGTCTGGACACATGTCCTCATTTAAAGCTGCTCCCCTGCCAAGGAAATAAAAGGCAGTCAGAACTATTTCTTCCTGAAAATCAGATTAAGGAACCTTGGAAGAGAGGAAAGATTTTATCATCTTGCTACACCGCTGCAAAAATCAGCTGAAACCCAGGAAACAGCACTTAGATAACAGAGACAAATGAACCGTAAGTACAAAGAGCCATCAGAGAATTAGATTCTCCCATCAGTCTCTCCAAGGGATAAATTCCCAGCAAAATTCAAGAATCAGAGCCTGATATAAAATGAAAAGTGTTGATGGAGCTTTATAAACCCCCCAAGAAGGGAAAATGAGGCATTTCATCATCCAAAAGAGACAGTCATTTCATACAACATAAAATTATTTAGGTCTGATAGTAAAAAATCTGATGTAATTTCAAGGTAGCCAATGTCCTCAGCTAGGAAAACATCACTCTCAGTATTAAAAAGTAACTTTTTATAAAAAAGCCTTCCATTTTTAGTATCCACTTCACCTCAAAAGCCATTCAACATGCAAATGAATACAGAGGCAGTGAAAGACTTTAGGAGAATCTCCAATATTAATTGTCAGCTTTCCAGCAATTCAGCTGAATTTCAGCATTTGATATCCTCAAACAGGAGAACAGGATTGCAGCCAGAAGCCTCTAAATAGTACAAACATTTGTGCACTTTTACAAGGCAGGTAAAAACCTAAATTATGTTGCTAATTAATTTTATATTTCCTTTGGGTAGCCAAAGAAACCTGGAGCTGCTCAGCAATCATTGAACGATGGGGTTTTGCCAAGTATTCAGGTATGTTATTAACAGAACAAGCCAGAAGAACTGAGATCATGCTTTCTGCAATACCTACAGGGAAAAAAGTCAAATTCAAAGCAAGCTCATGCAAAGCAAATACCTACAAGAGGCAGAAAGGGAGAAAGGAGCACCAAAGCACCTGAGACATTTAAATACATGTAAAAAAGCCCTTAAAAACATTTCTCCAAAACTCAGACAACAAAGCCAAGACTAGAGTTCAATGGCAGTGAGTACCAACCTACTCCAAAGAAAAATATTTACAAGAAATTGAGAACAAAACTCTAATATGATAAACTTGCAAAAGATCCAAGATTTGATTTGCACGATGCACACATTGTCCAAATAGGCTACATCAGACTTAATTGATTTTTGTAATTGAGCATGGCACAATAAGCCAAACTTTCCTACATACCTGCGCTGTGTAGGTGTGATGCCCTGGAGAGAAATAGACAGGCAGGACATTAAATAGAATATTTTTACCTTCAAAGCTGCTTCCCTGTCTCCTTTTAACCTGCACAGTCTTTTTTGTTTTCCTTTAAAAGATCTTGTAATTCAATTGAGGAACATCTGTGTTCATATCAGCTTTTAAGATACTTAAAACCCTGATTACCATAGACAAATATTCACTTTCCTCTGCACCCACCAGTGTAAAGGAACAGCCTCCCTTCATTCTCAGGGCACAAATTAAAGCCAACTCTCTTTTCTTTTTAACAAGTTAATCTGTTCAGTTGATGTTAAATGGGTATCAACTATTAACCACAATATGAGTGGTTAATAAATAACATTTTCAAAACAGATTTTTTAAAATGTATAAATAAATAATACTTTTTCTCCCCCACAAAGCCTCCAATCACCAGTCCTCTTGAACCTACCATGTGGATCTATTGCTTATAAAGGTATATCCTTTGTAAGATTTCCAGTTTTCCCATCCTAAATCACTCCCAAAATGAATTCCAGAGTCTACACTCTTCTCATCTCATCATTACAAGTGCTATTATGGAGCCTATGGCTTTGTTGAGCAATCAAGGAAATCCTTACAGAGGCAGATATACAGGTAGCAACTTTGTAATTCACAACCAGTTCCCCTTTCTCTGCTGGGAAGTGGATTAATATGGCAAATCCACCTCACCACTTCATTCTGTTTCAACAGGGCCAATATTTTAAGTTGCATTCTCTAAGGGAAAATGTAACAATTTATCCCAATCCTTGATGCAGCGTATTTTTATAAATACCTTTGCTATTTCCTTCACAGGAAAGAAAAACATCCCAAACACCTTGCTCCACCTACTCTCCAACAGTTGAATTTCAAAGGTTTTGGCTTCTTCAACACAAGCAATTCAAGAATTGGCACCAGCCAAACATTTTGAGTCACTGTTTTAAGACTCGATCAATCACGATCATATATTGCTGAAATAGTTTTTAACTGGTATCATTCCACTCCACTGAAAGAACTTAATTCCTATTCAGGGAATATGCAGGTTCCACTACCATCATCTCCAGGTTTTATGGACTAAGAAATCTTCCTTAATTGCTGAGACACTGATGCAGGGATGAGGCTCCCCATCCCTCTGCATCCTCTGCCTCCGCTCAAGCCTTGCAGCAGTCCCAGACTCCGGAGGAGAGGCCAACGTTAACAAGGTGCAATCCAACTCCACGTGTTTGGAGACACCAATAACCAGCTGGGACAAATGGCCTGGAAAGGCTTACGGGAAAAAGTGGAGCTGTGCATTAAACCTCAGCAGCTCCTGCTTTATAGGCCCTGAAGAAATGGATATAAACGTGCAAGTGCACAGAACGTTTGCGGCGCTCTCCTGCCCGGGATCTGCCGCGCTGCAGCGCACGTCTGGGCTCGAGGCAACTCTGTTCCCATGCCAAAATCGTATGGAATGCACAGAGAGGTCAGGACTAGGAATTTATGTGTTTTGCAGTTATTTAGAAATTACGGGAAAGGGAACTTGGCTGCTCCTGCCACTGCACAGGTGTAGGGAACTCGGAGCGCTCGGCGGGTCAGGCTTTTTCAATCAAAATTCCACTTGGTCAGAAGCAATGGCTCTGTGCATGTGAAAAGATGGCTCAGTCTGGGGAGACAAACTGAGGGATCACCTTCAAAATGCTTTCTTTGCACCACCTTTCCATCTCACCAAAAGCCAAGTCTAGGACAATTATCTCAAAGATAACTAATGAGAAAATATTTAGTCTATGCATGTGAAAAAACCCCTAACAATATTACTCGACATTTTCATTTGGTTATGCTCTTCGGTGGAACAAAACCACTCAAAAATCATCACAGGAAGTGTCATTTGAGCTCTCAGCTGAATAACAAGTGTTTCAGAAGCTGAATGGAAGAGCTCACTGGCTGCTCTATCCATAAGCAAACCTGCACTCCCAAACCTTTGTGGCTTTGTGCACGTACAAAGAACCTTACTGATTTACTCTTATACTTATTGAACAGAATAAAAGTGTGGTGGAAATGCAGATGCTGGGGGTTTTTGCCAAAAAAAAAGAAGGACAGGAAGATAAAAATACAACAAGAAGCAAAACGGATGATGGAGGCAATGAAGGAAATGTGAGAACATGCAGTAAGAAAATAGAAAAGGTGCCACAGTAAAAACCAACCCAGACAACGCTCCCAGGTATGTGTTAGGGTGGCTCTGAACATCTCTCACTTGTGTCAGACTATCAATTTTTTGTGCTCTCAATATTGTATGTGTGAAAAACACTACTCCACATTACAGTTTCTCAGGAATTAAACACAGTAACAAAAAAGCAATAACACTGAAATTAAGGAATTAATCTTTCCTTCTGAACATAATAAACTTCTAAGAAATCCTTCTGGGTTGGTGGCAGCTCCTGAGGAGTGTCTCAAGGTGGCTTTCCAAAGCAGCACACAGCTTTGTTTGTGGGCACAGCAGCAATCTTTCCACAAGACAGAGCGTGCTACTCCAGTAGGAATCTGTCAGTGCATGGAAAGTTAAGAGTGTCTGGACAGCACAGTGGTGGGTAATACGATACAGATGATTTCACCTTTAGGTCTCCAGTTCAAAAAAACTCAGCCCAAAAAGTGTCATCACCTGATAGTTTTTACTACTTCTATTTACAGCACAAAATTTCCCAGAGGTCCAAAGTGAGATCAAGACTCTCCTCCCTCCCTCCATGCTCTAGGGATTGTGTCTGAACTAAGGAACAGACCTTCTCCACAGATCCCATGGTGTAAACAGACTGCAGATATGAAGGGAAAAAAAGCACAGAAGACTGAAATGTGTTGTCAAAATTCAGTGAGTCAGACATAAAAGCGAGTCTGACTCCAGAGCTGACGACATTTTTACTCTGCTTTTTGTGTCAGGAGAGTTTCTGTGCCCTGCCCCAAAGGCAAAAATGCACACGTGCAGCAAGATCTCAGCTCCAGGATGCATCAAACTTCCTAGACAAGGACACATTTTTGTTTTAGTCCATGTGGAGTAGGGCTGATACCTCCCAGGAGTGCTGGGCTGACTCCACATAGGCTGCAGAGATGATCAGTGCACACAGGGAGCACATCCAGGATTCCCAGACATCCAGCAACATGGTCCGAGGTACCCCTCTGACTGCCTGGGAATCCTCGGCAAAGGTTAAAAAAAAACCAACAAAAAAAGCAGAAAAGCCAAACCCAAAGTTAACTTTTACCTAGACAAAGTGTCCATATCCAAGGTATTATAGTCTGATAAAGCAATTTATCTTAATTTGAATAAAAGGAGTAGGAATCCATGATCCTACTCTGCTCTCCTAAAAACAGGACTATCTATGATCATAATTAAATATAAGATCAGAAAAGAAACTGTTGCATGAATTCTCTTCCAGCTCTAAAGATGCCCTTTCCAGGTTAGGCTGGCAGGGTGGGCAGGAATCCTGCTGAGTCTTAGATCACAGTATCCATCAAACTCATTCATTCTAGAAAGTTACACCCTTTTCTCAGCAAAATAATGATTTTAAAAAGCGTTATAAAAAAATATTAAAGCCTCAAGAATGAGGGAACCAATTCAGAGTACAGCACCAACAGCATCAAAGAGTTATCTCTCCATTAAAAAAAAAATATATATCTCACCATATTATATCTCTGTATAATCAACCACCTCATTTCACCGTTCTGCAACAACAAGCAGTAATTCTAGTTCCAGTGTAAATCATTTCAATTCTGACATCTTCACTGGGGACTAAATAACATGTGACCTTATCTAACTTAAATCTGGTATTAATTTTAACAAGGGAAAAAATGCTTTATGAAATTCAGGAGCTTCAGGGTAACTGGGGGGATACAGGTCTGCCTCAAAAGGTAGCATATGGATTTAATTTTCCCTACATTTTTCACCAAATTCTAGGAACTACAGTAATGTTTTGCTATAGGGTGCCACAAAACTAACTCTAATCTTGCCTAGAAGAATCAGGGCATGAATGCTGCACTGGGAAAGGGAAATTTGGAACATTAGAGCAACAATTGCTAAACCTTACAGAGACTTGATTTCTTTTCAAGCTTTTTTCACGTAACTTGCAGAACCTTTAAAAAAATCATTGCCTTCTTTGCAAAGTAGGAGTATGACCCTATTATGAAATATAGATAAAGCCTGGTTCTGCTTCCCGTTATGCTTTTAAGTGTGGAATGAAATTCAGGACGTTAAGCTGCTATGATCATAAGTCTAAAAACTGATCCTTCATGAGACCTTTGATATAATTTGCCTAAAAACTTCCTGATTCTTCAACACCAACTTTCTGAACATGAATAGGAAAGGCTTCTCCATCCTGAAGATCTTTTCATCTTTCTATACATACAGTTCTCCTATGGCTTGTTTTCTCCTAAATACTTTCGTGCCACCAAGAGAGCCTCCTGTCTATCCATACCTTCAAAAGCAGGGAACTCTTCACTTGAATTGGCACTGACACACCTGGTGAGGACAACCTGCACATCCACATGCTGTGCCACAAGTTTCAGAGATCTCCTTTATTCCATTGCTTTTACTTGTGCTATTGAAAAAAAAAAATCTTGTCTCATTTTAGAAAGTTTTCAAGTAAGTTGTCTAAAAAGCACTTGGTTTTGTTTGTCTTAACACCTTACCTATTAATTTTATCGCATATCCCCCAGCTCTTGTACTGTGAAACCCCCCCAGACAATAATCATGCATTGCAGCTCCTCCCTGCTCTCCCTCCAAACACCTTTCCCTATCCTGACAGAGGCTGCTCCAGCTCTGCTCCATTCTGCACCTCTTGTTATCATTGGCCCTTTTAAAGATTTTTCTAGTTTTGTTACGTGCCAGGACAGAGGAAACCAATCTGCGAGAGATACAAGTGTACCTGGCACTCACGTAACAGATTGTGCTGCTTCCATGCTTTGTTCTGATTCCTTCCACCACAATCCTCACATGCCCTTTGTGGGTTTGATGACCAAAAGTAGGTTCTCCCTTTGTACTTCCAATGTGAGGCACAAATTAACGCATTGATAAGGAACAGAACTGATTATCATGACAGTCATTGAAACTGCTGTGGGGAAGAGAGAAAGAACCTCAAAATAACAGTTTGGTTTGCAGGTCTTTTCCTATGCTTCTTTCTGTTCATCAGGTGCAACTCTTAAGAACATCTGACTGTGGGATTTCAAAAGTGTTCAAGGCCAGGCTGGGGCTTGGAGCAACCTGGGGTGGTGGAAGATGTCCCAAGGGGGTGGAATGAGATGAACTTTCAGGTCCCTTCCAACCCAAGCCATCCTTTGATTCTGTGATAAATCTAGAGAGTGTTAAAAACCATGATAATAATAAAATACATCAACAACTCTAAGACGAGATCTCTCAGTAAAACAGTACTTTTAAAAATGGTTATTAACTCATTCATTAAATCTGGGAAGAAATGAGGCAGAGAGTTCACATTCTTCCTTCCCACCAGAAGGTCATGCCTCATTTTGCAGCTCCATCTGCTGCCATAGGCTCAGCTGTGGCAGCTTCCATCAGGAGCTGCACTCTCTCCAAGTTCACGAGTTTCTATTAGCAGGAAAAAGGATGAGACCTGGAGAACCTCACCTCCCACAACAAACCCTGCACCATGTCAAAGCCAAGACAAGCACTTTTTCCTACTGCGAGCAGACACAGCTCTCCTTCAATTCATGATGCATCAAAAAACTCAGCTGAAAGCAATACCAAACATAGGTCTCTGGAAGGAAGGACTCCTTACACAGCATCTCTCCCCTGTGCCCACCAAAAAACTCCAAACAATTCAGGACAGGCATCCTGCTGGACTATTAAAGAGCTTGGAGCCAACAGTCAACATATTAAGTAACCTCATTATCCACTGCCTAGTGCCAAAGGCAAAACAGGTGTGAGGATACCAAAGCAAGAGGAAAGCACAGCCTGTTAATAGAAATCTGCAATTTTAAGGGCATTAAAATATTTCCAAATGTTCAGAGAAAGCCTCACAGTGGAGCAGACGTTCACTAATGGAAAATAAAGGAAAAATATGAACTGCTGGAAAGGTGCATCATCTTTCAGACACAGCTTGTTTTTCCCCTTTTTGGGTTCAGATTAAACGGAGACTTAAGGGCTTGAGTTTCCTTTTGTTCCCCAAAGTGTGGGACAGCAGAGAACAGTCACTATCTTTTGTCACATTACTGAGTTTATCATTTCATGGGGATGGAACATCATGGCCTTTTTGAGCCTCAATGAATGAGAGCATTCCACAGGAGAGGTTATATCACACTCACCACCTTGTCCCTTCAACTCCCACTAATCCACCATTTCCAGTTCAGACCTGGAAGTAACTGCTCTCAGAAATAACTGCTAATCAGTAGCAAATTCTGGTGAAGTTACTGGAACTACACAACTGCAGAGCCAAAGTGAGAATCAAACTTTTTCCTTCAGCCACCACAACAGTCAGATCCTGGAATCTGTATTGAAATATCTGGGCAAGAAAATCAAGTCTAGCAGAGTTCCAGAAGCCATAGCTTTACATCACTTTGATTCTCTGATGCATTTCCTGAGGCATTTAACATCACAATTTAGCTGAATTTAGGTTTGTCCATTCCCTCAGTCCCCACACTCGAACTACACAATTCCCTTCCCTTCACTACAAGGCACATAAAAGCCTTAATATGGTTCATAATGAGCAGTGTTCTTAGGAGACTGAAGGCCTCAGATTTTATTGTTATTAATAACCACCCTCATGATAAAGGCAGCAAGTTCCAGAATAATCATGTAAAAATATTCTTCTATTGCAGCTTTGTATTCAAAATACAGCTTATTTTCACCAAAATTTACTTCCACACACCTCCTGCAGATGCTTCAGGACACATCGATGGAATTTCAATTTCAAAGGATAGCTGATGCTCAGAGCTTGCAGGATGAAGACCACATGGGTTTCATTTATAAATTTTACATATTTATTTCAGTGGAGCAATAGGATTTGCAGAGGGGACTTATGCTGGAGAGAATGATGCCTGTATGTGAGGGGAACATTGCACCACCTGAGAGTTAAAATCCCATAAGAACTATTTACTAGCACTTTAGATGCTTTTCACATTCAAAACACAATAACGAGGCTTAATTAGTCTTTAACAGCCATCATAAATTGGTTGGCAAGGATATACAAAGAGAGAGTGAAGGACAGAAGGGGGGAAAAAAGGAGCTTTGACAGCGTATTACTTGCAAGCTGTCTTCAAAGTGTGGTTTAGTGGTTTAAATGGAAAACTCAGCCCAGTGGAACCTGGTCCCTGACCTCAGCCACGCCATGGCTGGGTTTCTAGGGATTGTTTGCCGAAATAATTTAGCAACACATTTTGTACATTCTTTCCTTGCCTGTGAAAAACGGGACAAAAAGTTGGAAGTTTCTTATAAACGCTTCAATGGGCCAGGGGGAAAGGCTGTGCTAGCACGACGTGGGTGTCCCTTGGTGACACAACATCCCACAGGGCCAGGGGTTCTTACACAGCCACTTGGGAAAAGCTTTCACCTTGCAGGGAAACACTCCGAGCTTCAGCCTGCGGATCTCCTCACGGAACTGCTGCCAGCAGGTACATCTGCTCTTTAACAGGCAAGCAACACAATTTAATTTACCATTTAACAAGAACAAAGTTTCCTACACTTTTTCCACCCTTCCACTATCAATGTGCTCCAGCACCAATCTCTGTGTCATTATTTCCACAGAGTCATGAAGACTGTTTTATTGAAAAAAATCTTTCCAGAAGTTTTTGTTGAAACACCACTTTGAAGACAATCTATGTACAACTCAAATGCCACAGCTGGGGTTTTTTTCAGCTGTCGCTGTATTTCTTCTGGCTTTTAAGAACTCATGAACATTCTTCCAATTAAATCTCTGGTCAATCCAAAAATGTGACAACTGTGGAGTCTCAAGAAGCATCTGAACCAAAGTCTGGGTTTCCAGTTACGTTAACCTATACTTGTGCGTCTCAAAGCAGCTCCTTCAGAAGCTGTGAAATCAGGAAATAAATCGTAAAAAAAAAAAAAATATATAAAACCAGCACCGAGGAAAGAAGAATAATCTCTGTTATCGAGCTTTCTCACACGGATTTAGTGCAATAATTCAACTCCTCTTATCCTGCTGGGCAAAGATGAAGGAATGGATTAAACGAGAACTTCGAACGGGGCCATGAAAAGATGGTACAGGCAACAGTGTTGTAGGAACATGACAATAACCATGGCTGTTGACATGCTGGAAATCCGCACACTAAATAATGCTCACTAAACCTAAACTGGAGTCGGAGTCATTTAAAAGGAAATTCTCTCAAAACAGAAAGTGCAATGGAAACCACAGACGAACAAAATGACTGCAAGCAAATCCTGGCAGCGAGTCCCCCCTTCGCACACACACTTCTCTAATGTTTCTCTTGACTGACTCTTGTGCTGAAATGAGTTCATATGACAAGTCTGATTTTTTCCTCTACAGATCACCACACTTTTCCAGCACAAATAACCCTGAGTATAAATCATATACTTGCTGAAATGCTTAGATTGGCATGTTATCTCATGTAAGAGCAAGGTACCAAGATCTCAGTTGTAGAGACGTGGTATTTTTTTGTTAGGCAAATTGCACGGGTTTTTTCTTTACATAATGTTTCTGTAGGATATTCAACATTTTTCCCTTCTCTGATAAAAGACATAGACTGATAATTCAGTATGTATGTACTGTTCTTCACTCATGTATTTCAAAATGCAGATAATTATCACCAATTTAATAACGAAAATCCTGATAAAAATATCTTTCTTCTCATTCCAGCAGTAAAACATGGAACAAAATTTGTGAGTCTGAACACTCAGTTCAATATGTTTTCCAAATAATTTACATCCCATTATAAAATAATTAGACTGGCTCAGACTACAAAATGACCTTAAGGAAAGTTCAGGAATTTTGGGTCCTAGGATGTCTACCAGACTCCCACGCCTGCTCAAAACAAGTCTTAACATCAACAGTTCAGCGAACATTGAAACTAAAAATTTCTGTGTTTAGTCCTATTCACTCCAATCTCAACATTTATTTTCTCTACGACGGTCCTTGTTTGAGCATCCTCTTTCCTTCCTTCCCCCAGTCACATCTCCCAGGCTTTCCAGCTCCCACCCTTTCCTATCTGTCTGGAGAACAGCCACTGACACTTGTGAGCCAGCCCATTGGCAGGATGATGCCTCGGAATGGGTAACATTTGAATTCCGTACATAAGTCTTTTTGTAAGAGCACCAATTCACATAGCCTTCCTTTACTCAACCCCCTTTTCCCATAAAACTTGCAGAAACCTAATTCCCTGGAGATGCCAAGCTGAAAAAGAATACATGATATCATTCTGTCTGGAGGCAGGGGTGGAGGGAGATGGGTAAGAGTCTTCAGACACATCCCTGGGCTGCTGCAAAAAGGATGAGTGTTCCACGAGTCAGACGAGAAGAAAGAAGGCTGAATTTCAACACAAAACATTCAGCTTAGGCATGTAAGGAATTACCCAGCAGTTGTAGCTTAATTAACTAAATTGCCAATAGAAGGTTGGAATGGCATCACTGGGGCTTTCTAGAACAGGTGAGTTGAAAGTGCTGGAAGGAAACCAGGTGTAGGTTGGTTGTACTCACTCGGTGGGCAAAACACCGTAAGAAGCCACCCATCCTTATGTGCTGGGACTCAGTTCACAGCAGGAGAACAGGACAAACCCAGGCAGGGTACAAAACAGCACCAGACACAGCATGAAGAGAGGCAGGGATCTGTTGGAGCAGGTCCAGAGGAGGCCACGGAGATACTCCAAGGCCTGGAGCCCCTCTGCTCTGCAGTCAGACTGGGAGAGCTGGGGGTGTTCAGCCTGAACAGTCTGGAGACAACTTATTGTGATCTTACAGTACTTAAAGGTGGCCTACAAGAAATGGGGAGTGTAGCTCTGACACCAAATTAAAAGTTTACACTCCTAAATCTGTGGGGAAGAATCAATTATAATTAGCTTGTGAAAATCAGCTTGGTTCATGTCTTGCAGTCTTTATTCAGAACTGCCCACCTTATTCTCATCACTGTCCTCTCTCACTCAAAGTCACTGAATATTTAGCTAGGACTTTCTTTTGTTACTGCACTAGTACTGGGCTTTTTCCTCCCCAGTTGTGTAAAATTATTAAATGAATCAGTTTCCCTTTAAGAGCTGGATGGCCCTGCCAGCTTAGCCAACATGAAGCATTTCCAAAGAAGTTTCTTGCTCATCGCAGTAAGAAACAAAATATTTAAAAACCTCAAACTTCAAAATCCCAGATGGTCTTGAAGCCCTTTTAAAATAAACTGTGCGAGTTTACAGTCAAATCTGCCCAAGAAAATCTTCTAATGGAGACTGAAAACTATAAATGCTCTCAGTTTATTAAAAAATGATTTGACACCAGCACAGACTATTTCAATTTTTTTCCTCACATTGCAGAGCTAGACACACTTCTCAAAATATTTGCTTTCAACAAAGTGACAGCAGCCCCTCAAGAAGTGTTATGTAGGAGCCAGTATTTGATTTTTTTTTGTTATATTTCATATTATATTGTCTGTTGAATAAGATGTTTTAAAAACATTAATGTAATATAGAATTTCAGACTCTTAATCATTTTGACAGGTTTTCTGAAACTCTTCAGAGCAACATTTGAGTAACGACCCCGTGCAATGCACGGCACTGAAACGGGCAGGACTGGGGGAAGGGGAGAGGAGGGCTGGAAAGGTCTCTGCTCTAAAACACATGCATTCATTAGAAGAGAAAAATGCCTAGAAATTTGGCACTAGGAAAAGTGTTTAAATGAAGTCTGCCTGAGGGGATAGCCCTGACTTGCACTCTTACCAACGGGATGGATATCATGTGAATGTTAACAAGAATTACGTACCAGGTTAAAAATCTCCCCGTAAGAAACCACACCACCGTGCCACGCTCTGCACCACTGCAGAGACAATGCCTTCTGCAGGGAAATGAATCCAGATCCATGCACAGGCTATGCTCAGACAAAAATGGCAACAAGCTAAAACCAAAATTCACTGGATTCTGTACTTCTGGGATGTTCGCTAAGGGTGAATTTGGATCCAAGCTTAATTACCAAACAGTCAGTGTTTCAGCTCAGCTTATTCTGAATGCTGATTATTTTACACCTCAACTCCAGTTTTTCAGTGTGTCTTCATCCCAATTCTTTAACTTCTAGACCTACATTCAAGTCTTGCATCTTAGGTCTCTGGAAGGACTATTTAGATGCCAGAGTCCATGTGCCAAACTATGTGCTCCCATCTGAAAAATCCACAGTCGAAACACGGCAATGGACTCAACATGTACGTGGTTTTCCAAACCACATTTATTCAAAAAATACTTGGGGACCAAAACAGAGCAACCTTCATTCACACTACAGAAAAATCCTTGGCCTGGAGCTTTTGGTATTCATTTTTCCCCATAACAAATTTCAAATATCTATAAATAAAACATATAGTCTTTCATACAAGGATCTATTATAGCTCAAACACCACAATAGGGAACATACACAGAGCTGTCCAATGGAAAGGATTTATAGTTTTTTTGCTCTATATACTTCCCCTTTTGGAGAAAGTTTGAATGAAAAGGACCTCATGCTTTGCTTTTCAAAACATTACAGTAAGAAAATAAACTAAAAGTTTAACATACATTTTTAGTGTACGTTGCAATCCAATGTCACATTCAGAAGGAGACAATTCCCTAACGAACTACAAGTTAACCAGCTGCCTTCACCCATTTTTAACTTATGACAGATATTAATATTCTCTATGAGCTGCTTCCCCAAGCAAACTCCGCTCCAGCATCTGGAGGCTGATGAAATTTTGCTTTTGCCCATTTTCACAGCTGCAGCAAACCAGCCAGAGAAGGTCGAGCGATTAACCTGAGGTTGCCGAGTGAGTCAGGATTACAATCATGAGCACTCCTGGCTGCCAGGCTCAGCCCTGCTTCTACTACCACATACACAGCCCTCACCAGCTTTGGCACACAAAAACAATGGACTAGTTAGTGCCAGGCACAGAGAGAAAGGGCAATTTTCCCTGGACACAGCAGTGTCAGTCCACTCAGCCTTGATCTGTAAACAGCCTTCAGCCCCAGCACAGCTCTGCCAACACATCTCGCTGCTGGCCTGTCAAACCCCGGGGTTTGTGCCGCGGGCCCCTGTTGAATAGGGACTGCCTGCTGAGCCAGATGGAGAGGTGGCTGTGGAACTAGACAATTAATTGGAAAATTCAACACCAGCTTGCACCTGCAGCCAGCAGTTCACTGACACTGCAGAAAGCAAAGAGAGTATAAACAAGCCCAAGCCAGAAATCAATGGTGTATTCACCTCCTGCCCATAGCAACACCTGACTGTAAATACTCACCTGTACTGCAGCTGCAAGGACAAAAACAGCTTCATATGAAGGTTGCTTCCGTGGTGGAGATGACAGCAGCTCCACATCAAGACTTGGGCAATCTTACTTTCTTAAACCAAAGTTTAGTTCATACACAAGCTCTGACTGCAGTGCCCCTTGCCCTGCACCACAGAGCTTTCATCAGGTTGGTGTCACCTTTCTGCAAACAGGGGTGCAGAGGCTTTGCTCACTGAGACCACTGACAGTGCATCCACCCTGCTTGGGATTCATGGCTTGTGGTGACCATGACCTACAGGCTGGAGTTTGCTCAGTTGTGTCTCTGTGGGATTACAGGCAAGGGCTTGCAGTATGTGAATCCAAAATCTCATGAAAAAATATTCTCATGACCCAGTTTTGTACATCCAAGAACCTGGAGAGCCCTGGAACTGTCATCTTTTGTCAGATTTGTGAGTGCATTTCTGAAACAAAACTCCAAAACCTCTGTGGGTCACTTACTGATGGTTTGTAATATCATTAATCAATCACATCTAATACACTTGACTTCCTGCATGAAAACTAGAATCAGTTTCACTGCATCGATTCACTGCCAAATCCTGCAGCTGGTGTCACGGGGTGGTGGCATTTGTCAAGCCCCAGAACTATGTAGGAGACAGCTTTAACAGCCAACTTACTGTGCTCTTCAGCCAATGGCACAGGATAGAGGTGGAAGATTTGAGAACCACAAACAGATGGGAAATATATCTAACTCTTGAGAGGATAACATTTCTCTTATACCAGGGTTTGATTTATTTCAGGTTTTCCTCAGGATGTTACAGGTACAGCTCAGAACAACACAAACCTGCAGAGATGTGAATACAGGAATCCTAAGCACTGTCTGTGTTTTTAAGTATCACCCCCGGGAATCCTGGACATCAGCAGCAAAGTGGAAGAGAGAGATGCAGGCCAAGATAGCCAGAGTCACCTGCTGCTATCCCAAGGCCACTGTCCCTCTTCACTCTCACATTCACAGTCTGTAGAAGATGGGACTTTTCCATAGTGACATCTTCATTCCTACTGCTGCTCCAAGGAATAATATTGCCAGAGAGTTCAGAACTCGAATGAACCCCAAGACAGCCAAGCATGTACAAACCAAGGCAGAATAGCAGGACTTGTTTAATCATATTTTATAGTAGGATTCCTCAATAAAACTATTGAATAAACCAAATAATGCATTTTATTTGAAAAACAGCCCCTCAATTCAATCGTTAAAAGAATAATAGAACAACAAAAAGAAAATGAGCACAGTGCATAGGCCATTATTTACAAGCCATATGTCCCCATTTCAGTCCTGGGTTGCTCTTTTAAACCAGATAAATCTGCCACCAACTGGCAAGAATTTTCTGGTTCCCAAGCATTCAGTAGTCCCTAGAGCTCTCAAAATTCAAACTGCACATCAAGTGCATGATCACATCTACAAACTATATGTTCTTCCCTCAGCTACTCCCTTTGGAAGGTTCTGCATGGGGAAGAGAACCAAGTACAATCTAACAAGCAGAAGGATTGCGACAGCCAAGCAGAACCGTCCAAATCTTCACCAGCTCCAGATCAAACGCTCCCAGGAAAGGATCTCATTCCCAGCTAACAGAGCCCGCACAACAAAGCCCTTAGTCCTTAACTAGTATTTGTATCAGGAAGATTCTAAATCATGTGCTTAGATGGCAGTGAAAGGCAGGTGTGCACTTGTAATAACAGGTTTTTACAGAGGAAAGGCCAAAGGGTTTTCTCTAACTTGCACAAGAAGTGGACATTTCACCTGCTCCCAGGTGTCAGCAGCAACCCAACCCCAGCCTCAGCACATCCAGTCTCCTGTCTGAGGGAATGTGGGGCTGAGCCCATCCAGTCCTTAGGGACACAGGGCAGGGAAAAACACCTTGGAGCCCCTGCTGGGACTGATCTGGACACATGGAAGGAAGCATGGATGCCTGGGTTCTTTTTGGCCTAGGAAATACCATCTGCAGCTGTGAAATTCACTGAGTGGGCAAAGGAAACAGGTGCCAAACAGGAGCAAATGGTTAAAATGATCCCTCCACTGCAACACGTGGGAAATCCCTTATTCCAATGGGCTGCAATAAACCTACCACTGTCAGTACACATAAAATGGGTTGAAGAACTTTTCTTCACAAGGAAGTAGATCTGATTTTTATCTAAGCTGGCAGTAAACAGGGTCAAATATTTAACTGTTTCTGTGGCAACTTCCCCACTGTTTTTCAATTTTTACTTTTTTTTTTAATAATGCCAACAAAGTCAGAAGGCTGCACAGCTACGGATCACAAGGATGTGAACGAAGGTGAAGGGACTCCATGGCAAACACCAGCTGCCAAATGAGGAAAGTAAATGCTGATTGTGATAGAAAAGAGCAAACCAGATAGAGGAACTCAGCTTCACCAACACTGGATTTATTGTGCATAGTTTAGTCAAGTGATTTATATGGATTACACCACATTTTCCCTTTTTGTAGCTTGCCTTGGTAATCAAAAAGTCTTTTTGTAATTTACATTAATAGCTTTGCAACATTGTGGAAAATATTAAAAAAGACCTTTATATTTTTGGCACCTCCTACTTCAGAGGACTGCACACAATCAACGCTCCTTTGAACCGTTCCAAAGAGTTTGGCAAGAATTTGAGGTACACCCAAAATGTCATGAAAAGACCCTGTACAGAATCCTCAGAAAAGCTGGTCAGTGAATGTCCAGGTCAATAGTTTTCTTAGGCCCGAGTCCGCAGCATGTCCCTGCCAGCAAGAAAAAACATTACACATCCAAGTCACTTCCATTATCTTAAATCACTAGGTTTGAATAAGAATAATAATAATAAGACGCGTTATGGAAGTGTTGTTTCCACAGTCGGCGGATCCCAAGTTGGGGAAGACTTTCAGGCCATAAAAGGATGTCTCCACAGAAGATTTCTGAACTAAATCAATTAAGAACTAGCACATTTTGCTGCCTCAACAACACAAGAAAACAAAGAACAGCCAAGTGCAGTATAGTAACCCAAGGATGGAACTCCAAAGCCTGAGATTTTGTTTGTATCTACTACTCTGACCTTGGACAACCATTCCCTTATTATCCTATCTATATTTTCTTATCCACATTGTCTCAGAACAGGGTTGAGAGAGTGAAAGGATAAAATGGAAGTCTTGTAAACACAAAGATGTTAATTGTTATTGAATTTGTGTCGATGCACCATGCAGTGCTGGTAGTGATCTGCAACACATTCACAGCTCAGCCTAATGACAACTGTCATCAAATTGCCATCAAGACTGTGATGCTCGAAAGAAAACAAGAGGAGCTTTGGTGCATCTTGCCCGTCAATTCATAAAGTAGTACTTAATTACTACCCCTCCAAAGAAAAGCATAAAATGCAGGATGAAATGCCTGGTAAGAACGAACGGGAAGTATGTGCAGCTGAATTCATGGTCCCAAATTCCAGCTAAAGACAAACTTTTTCCAAAACTTCCCATCAGGATTATGTGTTTCTATCACTTCTGTAAATGTAATTATCTTGCTTTTCTTCCACCTCATCCCTGCTGTCTTTGTGAGCTTCAGGAAAATGTGAATCAGAACAGGATTGGTGCCAGTCCTGGGCACTAAGCAGAGACACTAAAAGCTATTTACCCACACACTGCGAATTTGGAACTGTTTAACAAATTGCAAAGATAGATTCTACTCCCTTTTTTTTTAATATTAGTACAAGAGAATGCAAATATAACAACTAATGTAAGATGCACCAAGAAATAATCAACAAAATTCTGGTTCCCAGAAGAACCGGTGATTTCCCATGTGATTCCCAAACTAATGAGGAGGCTTTGGAGCACCAGTGCAGTTTCCTAAAGATGAACTGAGAAGAGCCACTAAGAAATAACTTTCTGCTTTCCAAGCTGTCAGTCCCCACAAAGGGAGAAGAACAACATCTGACCTCAGAGCTCTTGCTCCCCCACGCTCTGCCAGGGCTGTCCACACCACAGGAGGATGAGGTAGAACTTGCAGCAAATATTTGCTATCACTAAGGTACCAGGCCTACATGCAACCAATGCCTACATTTTCTGCTTTAAGAACATAAAATCAGAGCTTTCATTGTTCAGCTAGAGCCAAATCTTGTTCCAAAGACACGCAGGACCTATAGCAGCTTCTCCCAGGGCCAGGATTCAGTAACTCTAGGAGAAAGCTAGGGACGTCTAGAATTTCCCCATATACATATTTCATTTTACACACAGTGAATCATCCTAAAAAAACGCTTTCCAAACACTTTGAGACAAGCTGGATATGTGGTATTTGGATAAAGCAGTATCTGAACATCATGGAATGAGAGAAACAAAATGGATTTTTACAGACTGACCCAGAAGAACAGTTGAAAAAAACCAAACCCTTCATACCTTAGAGAGGGATCTCTTTCCCTTGCACTGAATATTAAGCAGAAATAATCAGGCAAGAGAATAAACTTTTGTGCTTAAAAATCAAGCCACAGACACCAGTTCCCCTCCTGCAGGGTGACAGTGATCAGATCTGTAACTCCAGGCAGCAGATAAAGCTGTGATGAATTAGCACCACAGAACCAGGCACCGAATTTTCCCTGGTTCTCACTGTTCTGCATCACTGGGTTCCAGGAGTTAGTTAAAATCTGACTACACATGAACAGGATTGACTTCCAAAATTTTGTAGCTATTAAGATACCAGTTACTGTTAACATCTGGATCAGCCCAACTTCAGAATCCACCCAAGCCTGAGCTAATTCCACATTTAATCATGTTAATTCCAGCCTTAACAGTGACAATATGTAAACCTTGTCCACATGCTGAACAAGAAAGGGAGGCAGGAATTTATCTCTTAAAATAAAATACCAGTGATTAATAAATCACATGTTTATATCTCTTTGGAGGAATACTTCTAATAGAAAGCAATTCCAGCCAGAGCATTCCATGCCAAGTCAAATACTCATATGAAAAGACAATTTCTGCCAGTTCCTATGTCCAAAAAAGCTTTAAAAATTGGAAAAATTAAAGCATTTGCCCTCTTTCCATGAAAATCCAGAGTGCTGGGCACCAGGAAACAATGTTCCCACCAACCTCCAGTAACTGAGGTGAATAACAATTCTAAAGTTATGAGAAGTAATTTGATGCATTCCACTGTGTGGAAAAAGCAAAAAAAAAATCAACCCCAAAACAATCAAAAAAAGGCAACTCCTTTTGATGCTGTAAAAACTTCCCTACAAAGATATCTGCATTGTGTAAAAATGCAAATTTCTTTTCCCCCTATATTGTCCAACTGAAGATGCTTTCCCCTCCCAGCTATGGGGGATTTTGAAAAGCTGTCAGAGCCACAATAAAAAGAAAGCAGAAGTTATTTATGTATTTTTAAAAGCTGAGTATCATTTTCCCTTATTGGATGGCAATATTATAAAGATGACCAGCTTACAAAGTTCAGTTTTAGAAATGAGTTCCAGGCAAGAAAAGGAGCAAGCAGTTGCAGAAACCCTTTAGTCAAAGTACCAAACAAAGCTAGTGGAAATTTTATCTTTACTCCCAAGAAAACACACAAGTATTTTCCAGAAATACTAGAAAAACTTCGAGTCAATTTGAAATTTAAACAAAGCAAACCAAACAGCCAACAACCATTAAAAAAAGCCCAGCTAAACAAACCCACAAAGGCACGCAGAAACAAAAACAAGCAATGGTGAAAATAGAACTAAAACCACTGGTTGTCAATTATGGAACATTTTATCTCCATTTATCACCAACCTTACAAACTGCCAGCCCATTTAATTTCTCACATAAATACAGATAAGATTGATAAGGGCAGCCTTAACAAAGAATACAAAAGGCTCGGTGGGTTTTCAGTGAGGAAGTCAGATCCAGCCCCACATGCCAGTGAAGTCAAGGGCTCTGGAATACACACCTTATGTTGTTTAGAGGATCTCCATCTCAGGTACATAATTTATTTAAAATCTTATTTTTCCATTTAAAGTTCCATAGGCCCCTGCTTAGGGTCTCATGTCCATGCTTGATTTTACAACACCAGCACCAGTACACAAACATTTGGAGAGCCATTCCCAAATAACTCTTCTGATTTCAGGGATTTGGAAAGGGATGCAAACACTTCCTAGTTTTTTTTTTTTTAACCAAGGGAAGTAATTTTCCTGAAAAAGTATCTCCCAACATGCTGGTTCTCAGTCAACCTTCACCAGTAAAGGGAATCTGAGATATTTCAAAGTTGCCTCTGCTCTCCAAGGACAAATCTATCACGTAACATGGCCCCAGCTCCAGCCCATTCTTTACCTGCTGGCTTGTCCCTGCTTCTCAGTGTTTTTCCCTACCCATTGTTCCTCCACTACGGCAACTTTGAGTTTATAAACTCCATTTTGATATCAAAAGCAGACATCACACTCAAAAAATAAACCCCAGGCTGAGCACCCAAATAGTGAACGTTAAGTTCCTGACAAAATTATCTCGTTGACACAAACTTGGACTTTTCAGACCAAGCAACTCTGAACAGAGAACCTGGCAAAATACTCAACTGAGAAACATCAGAAGTCTCACCATTTAAAAAAAAATAAATTTGTTGCCTAATTTCAAATTCTCTAGAAAAAAAAAAAAATCCACCATGCCATAAGTTCCACTGCATGAAACATGAGCCATATTGAGTCAGTCCCGGCAAAACCAGCAGGAAATGCCAAGAATAAGTTTTGATGGAAACGTTGTTTAACAGAATTACTGAGAATGCACTGATGAGAACTCTCTAATAGTACAGAGCAAGGAGGCCAAACAGAGTTAAGAAAATGCTGTTCCTTCCTCTTCATTGTAAGGCTTTAGAGTCTGCTGCAGCAGCAAAGTCAGTGACTGTGCTGAAACCTTCATTTCAGAAAGACAAGCAGCAAAGAGCGCTGGCATCTTCCTCTGATTGGGAAAAAGCCACCTTGAAATGACACCTGCAAGAAGGAGACCTTTCCTTTACAGGTGTAGGTGTCACATCTCTTCCAGATGTGTTCTTGCTCTCCTGGCTGCCCAGGGCAGCCTGAGGTGCAGCCTGTGGCAGCCAGCTGGGTACTTTTTAGTATCTGTGCAGACAGACAACTCTGATCCTTCCAATGGAGCAGGAAGCTTTTTAGTCCACTCCACCCAGCTGTACACGATGTACAGGCACTGTCCAGAGAAGGGACACACGTCAGATTGCACACCAGATCAGCTCCCAGGTCCAGCCAGCCTATCTCAAGTAATTGTGTTAATTGGAATAAGTTTATGACACTTCCCTCCCAACCTCGACCTATTTTCCACTCCAAGTTGCTAATCCTCAATAGGCTTCGCTTCCCTTTCACGAGCTTCCTCTGTCAGTTCTGAAACCTCCACGATCTTGGAGCATCCCCAGTGTTCTTTGGCAAGCTCTACAGGTCTGCTCCCCATCACATGAAGACCTTCCTTTGCTCCCATTTTGAGTGGGCCCCACTTGACCCACTCTGTGCCACTGAGACTGTGCAAATATTCACCATTTTATTTGTTTCCTTCCAGACTGAAGGCCTTACTCATTTCTAATGCTGAATTCGTTCCACCCATAATTTTTTTCACCTTTTTTGTCCTTCCCTGTTACATATTCACTTTTATGCCCTTTTAGAGATACAGATAGCACACAAGAAATAGGCAAGTCAGACTTTTCTAATCCAATACTACCAATACACAAAAACTGATTTCCTTTCTTCCTCCTGCTATTGTCAGGGACTTAGGAGATCTTCCCTTGGAACTGTTGTCATCACCCCCAAGATCTTGCTTCACATTTTATATGTGGTGGCAGTACTTGTCATTTCCCCACATGCATAATTTTGTGCAACATTTATTTATGCCAAATTCCATCAGCCATTTCATTGCTAAGTCAGTCTCAAAGTCTTCCTGAAATTTGTCCTAACCTATGTAATTTCTCTTGTAACACATTCATACAGCACATAACCCTAAACACTGTGATACAGGCTTGAAATTTTAAGGACAGGGTTTATCTGGGGTGATTGGGTATATTTTTAGAAAGATATTATAATGAATTATTCCAAAGAGAGAATACATTATTACAGGAGGATATTCAATTCCACTTGCTACTAGAAAAATACATCACAATACAAATTTCCAAGAGTTCTCCAAGGCTCATTGCTCTATTTCAAAAGCAAGTCAGCTGCAACTCCCCTTCCTGCTGAGCACACACAGCTTTTTTTCTGTAGAACAGTTCAAATAGCTGTACAGGAAACTGTAGCAGAAAGTTTTGAATCCCTCTATCCTATTCTCCCTAAGGCAATCAAACGAGCCGTGTAACTAAACCCGAATGGGGCTGCTCTGTGGGGCTGGAATGTCCCTCTCACCTCACCTGAGAGCCCAGCGACAGAAGCAGAGCCTCAGCCACTCCACCTTTACACAACAAAGGGAATCGTCAGCTCTTCTGCAAAGCGGAGCAGCTTCAATGGGGGAGGAACTGTTCTGCTTTTCCCACGTTCCGGGTATAAGAGGGAGGAAGAGATGCTTTTCCTGTTTTACTCACAAGGAAGACACCCAGGTTACCAAAGCAAGTTGTCCATGGTTAACTCCTGAGTGTTCTCTCAGCACAGCTATAGGTCAAAACCAGAATCTCACACCACTTTTTTTCTCAAGCTGCCAAAAAGGAATTTAGGCTTTTGCGGAAAATATTTGAATAGATCTGAATTTTACACAGCTCCTCAGTTTCACAGCACAGAACCTGCAGTGTGGAACACTTGGCTCAGAGAGACTGTGTGTACTGGAAGTTTACAGGTATTCAGGGGAAGATCAAACAAGATAACGAAAGAAATTCAGAGGGGTTTAAGGCACAATCAGTCTGCAGCAGTTCTTGCATTCTAAATTCTTGGGAGAAAGTTTGGGAAAATATCCCTAAAATAATATTATAATATTTCTCCCTAGGCTTATCACTAGGTAAAATGAGGTCCTATGCTATAAGGCCTCACACCTTATCTACAGTAATTAATTCCTGTGTCAGCACCAAGGCAGATAAATAATGCAGAGAATCCTGTGCCATTTCCATCCCCAAGCAGGCAATGCAGCCTGGAAGATGGTTTGGGGTTCAGGTCCTGCAGCTGACTGGTTGGACCAACCTGCTCTCAGGCTGCAGTTACCTGCTGGTGATTTCACAAAGATCCTGGAATGTCCAGGTTGCTCTCCCAACCTATCCCAGCAGTTCCGTGTTTCACAGGACCAGCCAGTTCATTTGTTCATGCCCCACTTTCCCCACTGGGGTAAGCTTCCACCTTTAAAGCAGTTGTGCATTAAAATAAAAGAAGTTGCAATCATAACACACAACCCTTTTCCTGCAGCTATGAAAGGAGATGGATGCCTTTTCTCCCTGTGTTATTCTGGATTCTTCTTTACCAACTCTGAAAACTCAAAGCCATCCGGTAGCAGCCATGCCTTGACTGCACACCTGTGCTTGAGCTGAAGTGAGGGAAAGTTCAGGAAGGATTAGACTGTAGGTGCCAGAACATCTCATTCGTTCCAGAAATATCTCACAGATTTAGTATTTCCCCCTGAACTGGTTTGTGCTTTACCCAGAACACACAGATTAGAAGGGCAAAGCAATTTCTGGAGCGCATGGAGCCCTCGCTGCAGCGAGCACAGCAAGAGTTTCCATGGATCTCTGTTGATCCTGGACCTGCGCTTGCAGAGCTCTATTGATTCAGGACAAAAATAGGCCTCTGGCTGGGCACCGTGGCTTTCCATGGATATCTGCTCATCAGCAGGCCAAAGCAAACTGTGCTAACAGTGAAAAAACACCGTGCTGAGGAATTAGACAACACCAAGCTTGGAAACGACTGCAGCTGCAGGGACAGTAGAGGCAAGTGCAATTAGGGAATACTCTCAGGATAGCATCTCTGGCTCTCTCCTTGTCTACTTCTTACTTTAAATTCAATAAAATAAGAAAGTTGTGTATGCAGGACACACAAAGAAGAACCTGCCAGCCTGCAGAAGAGTTCAGGACAGGACAAGTCAAACAGGCCATTAACGATTCTTTTTGTATAGCCCAGCACCACTTCACTGCTGGTGATTCCCTCGCTTCAGTTGCTCTTGCAAGGACAGACATTCCTGTAAATACTCTCCAGAGTTAGACAGTCTGAAGTGTGGGATCTCCCACAAACTTTCATCTTATTGCACTACTGCTGCTTGCCATAATCTAGCACTGGCTTTAAACCATTGACTTGAGCTTCAATCCCTCCCCCAAGCAGCTCCCACCTTGTTCCCAGCTCTTCTTTGTCAAAGGAACACCCTGAGGTTTCTCCTCCAACTCAGTGCTCAGCCAATGCCTGAGCATGGTTCTAAGAATGCTGTGCTGTTAGAGGCATTATCATCCATACTAAAGATATCCCCCGAGCTATCTGCAGATAATTATTTATGACCCCATAGCATTCCCTGCTCCACCCATCTTTTCATCCCCAGAATCACCAGTAAGGCTCTGAGATCAGCAGCATCCTCTCGAATGGCAACATGCAGAAGCTGAGCAAAACCCCAGGTGCCTTTTTTTTTTTTAGGGATAGGACTATAAATGTTAAACCTTGCAACATTTCAAGTTGGATAACTATTTTACCTCTAATAGTATTTTTGATTCCTGTACTTAATCATTGTATAGATTTCACGAGTGTTCAACAGCTGGACAAAGTGCTGTGGGATTTTTCAGCATTAAATCTGTGTGAAATACAACTTACTTCTACCCCCTTGTCTCTTTATCAATCCATCAAAATGAAGCAACGCAGTATCTAATCTAAGTTTAGCTCTCTCAAAACCCTTCTCAAGAAGACAGCAGTCACACTTAGATGCCCTCTCTGTAAAATCCACGGGCACTTCCATTCTCTGCAGGACTGATAATGCATCACCTGTAAGAGCGAAGTAAAAAGCATTCCCTGATAAGAACAAAAACTTTAATAGGATGCAGTTTTCCAGAAGAGGGAAAAAGCTTTCTTCCAAAAACCCCTCAATGTATAACCAAGAGCAAGTTTCAATATCTAGAGCAACTTTCAACAGAGAGTTGTGGAATACAGAATTCATAATTTCCAAGTCTCCCTTGAAAATCTTTTAGCAAAGCAATCGAATTCAGAAAGAGAAAGAGAAGAGATTAAGTATTTTTCATCATTAAATTTAAATCAAGCAAGAGTTTTCGTTTTGGGTAAAGATGAAGAAAAGTAGGGTCTTCCTTGAAGGACAGAGTGCTCTGAACGAACTTCCAAGGAAATCAGATGGCACTTCCATTCCCTGTAAAGAGGCATATTCTATTATAGAATCACCAAATGGTTTGGGTTGTAAGGGACCTTAAAGATCATCTCGTTCCAACCCCCTGCCATGGGTAGGGATGCCATTCACTAGATCACATTACTCAGGTCCCCATCCAACCCAGCCTCAAACACTTCCTGGGATGGGGAATCTACAACCTCTCTGGGTAGCAGTTAAAAAATCAAAAATTAAAAAATTAAAATTAAAACTGCAAGGTTATAAATGCTTCTCATTATCTACAGAGGAGCTCAGGCCAAACCCCAGTGTTCCACCCCCTCTACCAAAGAAGGCTGGTTAAAATCCAAACCCAGACTCACAAGCTGAGCGTGTTTTAACAGCCAGCTTCGCACGTGACATCACCTTGGAACACAAGCATCCTGCAATTAATGGAAGATCTCCTACAGTAGAAGTTTAAAGCAGAAGCACTTCATATGTATCATCTCATTCTGTTCCAGTAATTTTGATGATGCTCCATCATGATATCCAAGTAAGGAATCCCACGGCGCTGCTGATAAAGGCAGCACCACTTCCAGTGCAGTGACTGGGCTGTGGCAGCACTTTGGGACCGAGTCTAGAATTGTGCCCCTGCTGTGCTACTCTTGTAGAATGGAACAAAAGACAGGCTTGGGCCAAGGGAATTATCATCCAAGTACTCTAATTCCTATTTTGCATTTGTGGGAAGTGATTCACTTGTAATCACTCAGTAAGTTAACAACACAAAGTGAGATTCAGCCAAGCACAGTGCTTAATTCACCAGGGCTTGCAAGATACTGAGATCCTGTAATAAGGAATTTCTAAGGAGGACAAGAGATTAAAGCAAAAGCTTTAAGGCTGTCAAAATGCAACAGTTGCCACTTGCTTCCATACAGATCTACTTGGGAAACAGCTCCTGAGCCAGAGCTGTAATGGCTCACATAGTGCAGTTTTTTCAAAAGCCATTAGAGCCTTAGAAATCCCATCGCGGTTGTTTCCCATGACTGGAAATCTTCCATGCCAGAAAAACATTCTGCTCACCAGCCTGAGGTAGGGGAGGCTCCTCTGTAATAGGGCTGGTGACCAGTTCGTCTTAAGGAAAGGCTTTTGCTTTGTTATTCGAAACTGCTTCCTTGAGGATGAGGAGAAAATTTATCATGTGAGCAGTCTGGGCAAAAAGCAAATGCACAGAAATGCAGTAGCAGATCAGAGGGGAGTTTTCCATCTGGCTTTCAGAGACCACTTATTGAACAGCTGTGGGGAAAGCAGCTATGGATTTTTTACTATTTTAAAAAGCTCTGTTAAAAAGAGATAGAAAATACATTGAAGATGTGTCAAGGGTACTTACAGATATTTCTTCCATTTTAATTTCCTTTCCAAAAGAAAACAGTTACCTTCATGGTATGGAAAGAAAGGTTGTACCTGTATTTATAAAGTTGTTTACAAGATTCTACTTTAAATGCACATTTGTTCCCACTTCCAACATCACCTACAGTCAAGTTAATTTTGAGAAGTTCTGTGTTCATTGGAATCTCTTATCATGGTGGCATCAAATCCTGATACAGATCAAAACTGACATGTCATGATTCAGCTGCTTATGTTGTACCCTTAAATCACATTTAGCCATTCATGCCCCCTTCAAAAAAAAAAGCAGCAAGAGTGCAAACAAATTTAAATACCTGCTAAACTCACACCAACCTGCAGTGTGCCCTAAATTTAAACGAAATAAAGTCAATGTGCTCCTTTCCTTATTTCCCCAGTTCAGTAGGGTTCTTGCGTGGAGCTTGTGAATGAAAGAACCAAAACAGTGAAAGAAGTTGCAAAACTTGGAAATTCAGATTATACTGAAACAAGAGATTCCTCTAGTTTGGATTAGCTCCCAAACTCCTAGATGCTTATTTTAATTGAAGCATGATGAGTTTATTCTTTTTTTCTCACACTGCTCTCTCATCAGTACATGTATCTCAATCTCTCCATTTTCAAACAACGTTACGAGGTAAAGAATCAGATCCTTTAAGTCCCTGTTGTGACTTCTTGTGTGTGTATATATATATATGTACACATATTACATATGCCTCTTCCAACTCCAGCCCAGAGTTTCTCAGCAATTCATTCAAATCATGTAAAGTTCAGGGGGAAATGGGTTCATCGTGCCATTCCTCAGCATTTCCAGTCAGCTCATTCACCCCCTTCCGAGCGTGCCCTGAGCTTTCCCGAGGAAGCCCTGGAGCAGAGGTGTGACAGGAGCTGTGGAGGCTGCAGCCCATCCCTGGGTCCTGGAGCACTAGATGGCACCCGAGCATTCAGCTCTTCAGAGCTTGTACAGCCCTCTGCTCACCCTCTTTTCCAAATACAGGCACCTGAATTTTAGCCGGGTCAAGAATGGGGATTTTTAATTCTTTACATGGGAACGTGTCTTAGCAAATACCATCTAATATAGTAACTCTCTATTCCAAATAAAACAATTATTCTATAATAAACCAGCATTCTTCTGTTCTACATGGGCAAATATTAGTTATTCTGAATTTTAAAAAAATTAGAAACGAGCAGTTTCATTCGCTGGAAGCAATTTAAACATAGCCTTTAGTTTACAGGAAAAATACTATGCTGACATGTTTCTTTACTTGGTGCCACTAACCAATCAAGAAAGAGTTGTGACTAATTTCTGAAAATCTGATTGCCTCTGTAAACACTGGACAAGTCAACAGAGCTGATGGCATGCAAAGATTTAGCTGCCCTGAAAAAACAAGGTCTTTGTGTGTCCTGCCAAACAAATTGGCATGCACCTATTTCCAGAGCTGTTGGGATGCAAGGAGGGACTGTTATCTCTAGACAGCACACTGATAAAGGAAATCCAGTCTTTGAGCAATTAAATGATACGGTCAAAACCACAGAGGAAATCTGTGTCAGAGAAGGAAATGAAGCCATTCCAGGTCAGTGACTTACCCAGGAGGTAAGAACTTGCTCAAAAGTTCTCACACCCAACTAGAAACAGGCAAATTCCCTTCAGGACTCAGAGAGAGCATCCAAGCATTTGCAATACAGTAGCTAGTTGTGAACAAGATGCCATGATCCACCTACAGACCATCCCATACAATCAATACTCTCCTCTTCCAAAGCAATGACAAAGCAGGGTGTTCTATCCAGTCTGAATTATTGCCATGAAACTTTATAAGGGCAGAGAAAAGGCAATACCAAGACAACAAGCACATTTCAGGTACAATCCAGGTCACTGAAAGAATAAAGGATCACAGCAGACAAATACAAAGCTATTTTATGGTGATATTATGAAAAGTAAGAGCAGTAGAAAAAGGATGGCTTAGGAAACTGTGAAATTGGAAGGGAAAAAAAGGTTTTACAAGCCAAAACCAAATGTGCTATGGTTTTATTTAAAATAACAAAGAGCAGAGAGGTCTAGGCCTTGCTAAAGTTTAAATCAAATGACTGAAACTGATTTTACAAACCCATGTTATTTACACCACAGCACATGAGGTCAGAATTGGACCCAAAGAGCCCAATCTCTCATCATACCAACAAGTTAGCAGGTGGTCGAGACAGTCCAGCTCAGAGAGCTGAGCCCAGAGAACGGGCTCCAATTTTCAGTGAGCTAATACACACTGATCTTTCACTTCTGCAGACCTGGATTCAAAATCTCAGATCATGAACTAAAATTAGTCTGCTGGTTTCACTCTGGTCTCCATTTGTGCACAGCACAAAACCACCATAAAAAGTGTCATGGCTGGCAATCCCTGAGACAGCCCCAGCTCTGGAAGAGCAGGAAATGTTGTAAGTCAGGACTGAAGCACATTGGCACAGCTGTGTTTGGAATTTTATACTCTCTACCCACACTATGCTTGCCAAAGCCAAATGGTTTTTTCTCCTTGATTTCTGCAAGTGCCACATTTCTGCTAAAAAAAAAAAAATAAAGAAAGGAAAGGAAAGAACTGCAGAATGAATCACTGCAGTCACTGATTCACACTGTGCATCTGTGGCAAAGGCAGTGATATTGCATGGGATATAAATTTGCACAGAGCTTGTTTACAATAAGTAGCTGTGGGTTTGGTTATTTTTGGATTATTTTTCTTTAACACAGTAAATACCCTCTTTTTGTCCCATAATAATGGTGCAGACTGCTCGACTGGGTTTGTAACTTTTGAACTCCACTAAGTCAAACCACTGTAAAGACAGAAGATTCTTCCCCTCAAGTGACTGTCCCAGCTCAACTGACTAATGACCCAGCCTGGAAACATGCTGCAATTTATCAACACAAAATGTTCATAGTTACCCATGACAGTTCACTCTACAAACTCCAGCCACATAAACCAAGAATAATCAGCCACAGGTCAATAAGGAAAAATCACATCCAACTCCTAGGTCCAAGATGGCATCACATACTCACACTGGATCTCAGATAGTTAGAAACTAAAGGAAGGGCTACTGAACTATGCCCTATCCCTCTAAAACCTTTTCTTTTTGAGACAGGTTTTTTGTAAGTAGAATTTCTCAGTTGAATCATGAAACTTCCAGCCAAAACTGGCAGTGAAAAATAAGGTCTTCAGTAACACATAGGGATTACATAAATATGAACAGCTCTGGGCAGCTATGATATCTTTAAGATAGCAATAAGAGAACACACTAGACTAGTTAAAAGGAAATAAGGAAGACTCAACAGATTTAGGAGCTTAATGAATTGTTCTGTTCGACAGTTGTGAGCCATAAACCACATAGCTTCACCACATCACAGCATTAAGTGGGACTGACTGGACTTAACCAAAGCAGGACCATCACTTGCCAGCAAAAACACAAACACCAGATAACAGGAGCAGCAGGAGTTGCTGTTAATCCCAGGAAACACTTTCCCCCTTTTGCCAAAGCAGCCCTTCTCCCCAAGAGCAATTCTCACTCCGAGGCCAAGGTGGTGCTCAAATATAGTAAGTAACAACCACCTGCTTCAACTCTACCCCTTCCCATGTACTCCAGAGGGGCAAGAACCAAGACCATTTCCTCTCCAGAGGAGGACTTTGACTTGGTATGAAGGAGCTCATCCACACAGCTACAAATGTGAAAATGTGCACAGGCAAATCCAGATTCAAAATTCCATGTTCCATGAATTCACCTGCTTACCCAGAGACCACATTTTCTAAACACACATCATGTTCTTTGTCTGAGCTGTACTCTGAGAATAGCTTCCATTTAAGATTTATCAGCTTCTAGATAAACATGGCAGCCACTCCAACTGTGTTTTAGGTCCTCACTCACCTGTTTTTGGTCTGTACATCCATCACTAGAGTTGGCTTCAAACACACAAATAAGAAACCTGAAATTTCCCTCCCTTTAGTGTGTGAATACAACTGAGTAATCCTTGCAAATGGGGTGGACTTCACTGATATTTTTTTTATCTTGTAGGCTCACTGCATCTAGAAACTCTCTCCTCAGGAAGGGGAAAGCCCAAGGTGGATACCCATGCCTGCAGAACAGGAAGAGAGCAGTTCTATTTTTGCAGCAACAAATCCCAAGGAATAAATAACAAATACAACCTGAAACCAGCCACAGAATCAAGATGTTTAAGCTGTGCATTTGCAACATGCTCGCTCTGTTCCCATTGCTCATAGAAAATATGGAAATCAAAGTATGCTCCCTGTGGATTGAGCAGGTTGGACAGTGTAAGGTGATTTTGTGGCCCACTCTAAGGGGGCACGGGAACATTTGGGTTCCCAGAAATGTTTACAAGGCAAAAGCCAAGAGTTTTTTGTTTTTTTTTTTTTTTTGAAGATAAAACTTGCAATGATAAAAATGGACAACCCTCTTCTTGAAAGCTCAGCTTTTATTTCACGTTCCCAGTTGTTATTCAGGTTGGTGCAATACATGAATATGTAAAAGCAACAAAGCCTCCAAGGGCAGAGGCCAGGGAGTCCAGCTGATTTCCTAATTAGACAATACAACAAAAATCTCATATAAAGAGCCCGAACATACACAACACAGCCAAAGTCAAAAACCAGAGACTCATGTTTTTACAAATTTTGTTAGTTTACACGGCAGGAAACCCTTCCTGGTAGCAGCTCCCTCCTCAGCCACCTCAGTGCATAACAGTTTGAGCTGAGCAGCTTTGGGCTAATTCACACCACTCTACCTCAAGTGCTTACACAGGTGGGAGCTGCCAAACCTGGCACTTTTGCAGGCAGCTGTGGCAGGAAAAAAAAAATATCCTCAGACTACAGACCAAAAGCAAAGTAAGGAAGAAAGGAAAAAATCAATTGACTTCTGCTACCAAGTAAAAACTTTACAGCTGTTTTAAAAGGTACTGAGCTACCAATTTGCTTTTCTATCACACCAGTTATTAGGCACTCCTGGCTTTCATGACCATTTTCTGCTCCAACCATTTGTGTAATACAAAAGGAACATAGGGCAAGCACAACGTGTTTAATTAGAAATGCTGTTTGCTAAGCATTCAGAGGAAGTTACAGAATAGTGTTTCACCATAACGATATTTAATCGAATGAAATTGTTCTTAAAATAGGTTTGGTCTCCTTTACATGACAAACATGTTGTTCATGCTAATTACAGCTGATTCACACAATAAAGCAGCTACCATAAAACTAAAACACAGGTACATGAATAAATCAGCACAGGGTAAACTGCATTATGAACCTTTAGGGTGCATCACCTGTGCTGTGGGAACACCACGTAAATGTTTTCATCCCGTGGTAAATTAAAAATAGCTGATCCTCACTCAAAGAGCTGTTGAAAGAATTCCTGCTCCTTTGCCAGCAAGTCCTCTGGCTTTGAGCAGATGTGGTCAGAGAGTGCATGAGACCAAGCCCTGGCAAGAATTACAAATCAAGATACAGCCATTAAGCAAGTAGCAAACACCAACCCTGCTTAAAACATTGTAAACCCTATCACAGGCTTCAGTGAAAATACAATTTTGCTTGCTCTTCCTGGGTTTGTTTCTTAGAAACTACCTGTTCAAAATGCTTAGAGAAGAAACCTGGCCCTTGATTCAGCATCTGAGTGGTTACAGCAGACATTTCAGAAAGCTCTGGTCTGACAGTGCTTTAACTCACATGATTCCTTTACAAACATCTTTACGTGTGGAAACATTATCTGGCAACTCATGAGGACCTCTGGTCTATAGGATTTGCTCTTTTAACAGCAACAAACACATATGTAGTTCAAAAGGCAAAGTCAAGAGCAGGTTGTGCGTACACAGAGGCATGGATGAGTTTCCAGGAACCTCTAGGGAATTTTGACATACAATATAGAGAATTATAATGAGCAAAAGAATTACCTGAATCTTCCTAGATTATCCAATAAAGTGTTTTCCCTCATATGTGTAACATTTTGGATAATAGCAGTAGCACTTAAAAGAACAGAATTCCTTCTGTAAGCTTCGGATTGTGTTTAATATACCTAAATACAAAGGCTCTGGTACAAACCATCTGGTAACTCAACCAGAGTATTATTACCTACTATTGATCCAAGAACTGAGCTGAAATACAGAAATCTGAGTTATTGCAGTTAGAATGGAAAATATTTGAACTTCCATAGCTATGATTTCAGATTTCAAAATAAGAGTCAGATATTCCAACTTTATCTTCTCAGAAGCAGGTTATAGTGACATCATGCCTAGTGTCCTTCAAAACACAGCAGTTTATCATCAAAAAATACAACCCAAAAAACCCATCACCTACAAATCACCCCTTGATCTGAGCCACATTATTGAAGCCTGTAATGCATTTTTATAAAAAGATTAGTCATAATAAAATACCAGTTCATTCATTCATTTTCATAGCTACAAAAAGGTTTTTTTGAATTCCAGAAATCCACTTCTGAAAAACAGTTCAAGTTTTGGATGGGCATAAGTCTCCAGTTAGTGCCTGTATCTAATGCCAATTAGACAACTCAGATTTGGATCTTTCCATGTGTCATAAGCTGGGTTAGGATCAGGTGTTAAAAGACAAAATTGCACAAAAACAGTTTCCAACTTTCATTCTCTTCATTAAAGGCAATTTCTTTTAGCTTCTCCAGTGAATGATTAAGATTCAGTAATGAATTCTCTGGTCTCCCAAGAGCACCTTTGGCTTCCCTTTCCTGATCTTGCTCTGGAAGTCCAAGTTGACTTGCATGACTCTGTCCAGCCATTCAACTGAGACCTGTTGTAAATCTGAATCAAATATATTAAGTGAGTTTTGCATTATTTGGACTTGACCAATTTAACCTCTCCCCTTTGGAAATCCCTCCATTACCAAGAAAGTTCAACTAATGTTCCATCACATTTCAGTCCTTTTCTTTCTTAACCCTTTGACATGGCTGAGGGAGACTGGAAACTCAGATCCCAAGGCACCCCCTGGAACTGAGTGAGCTGTGGCAGCCCCATTACAGCAAAACTGTGTTAATTCCCCTGTCTGACAAAAGAGTTTAACCAAAAGCAGCACTGCCCTGCTGACACTCCCCATCCATGGGCACGGTTGGGATCGTTGTTCATATCACACAGCTTCATCAAATCTCCTTGGCTGAGCACGTGCCCCAGAGTGAGCTCTGTCCTCAGCTACTGACCACTGCTGCAGTAATCACGCATGGGCAATAACTCTGCCCGCCTTCAGGTGCAAAGTCAAAGACAAAATCCCGTTTATTGCGCAGTCCCAATTCCCTAAATACCCCCACAGAACAGGATATAACATCATGGAAACAGGAAAGATGTTCCCCACAGTGTCTCCCTATCACCTGGGGCAGTGCACAGACATTGCCTATTATGGGAACAGGTAATCAATACCCTGTAAGGTCACATACTACAATCTTCACTTCTCACAGGTCCAGCTTTGTCCACAAGCCACAAACCTCTCTCCGCCCATCCCCGGTGACCTGGATACAGTCCCAGGGTCACCTCTGGGCCCAGGAAAGAGGCTGTCTCTGCGGCCTTCCGGGCTTATCTCTCTGTCACCACATAGTGTAACCCAAAACACTGCCATGTCCCTCAGGAGGAAAAGGAATCCAGTGCTCCTCCCTCAGCTGCTTAGGCTGAACATCACATCCCCAGGCCTGGCCAACAGCATCCCACCAGCGCATAACCCTCTGCACCAGACTCAGCTTCACTCAATGGAAAAATCAATAATGGAGAACAAAATTCTAACAAAAGTATTATTTTTTTAAGTGCTTGAGAAAGTGAGCATCTCTTCAGCTATTAGCTCAATTATTCTGTTAAGAATTAATTTGTTGATGTTTCCACAACTCCAGCTTTCCAAAGCCCACACAAGTGGAGTGGGAGAAAAAAAAGGGGACAAGGTTTTCTTTTGTTTTATTGAGAGTTTAATTATAGTAGGGCTCAAAAATTGGGAAATATGGAGTGTATAAGGACTACTGCAAAGTGACAACCATTAACATGTTATTCTATAGAACACTTAGATACTGGGGATATTTTCCAGCTGAAATCCATCCAAGTTTTCTTCTATCCAATGCTCCATGTTTAGTCCAGGAACATTAATGATGAAGATCTAGACAGCATTACACAGTGTGAACTATTAGATATACACTGATGATACTTGATTTTATATTGCCTTTGGCTGAGCCAGTCCATAGAATTTAAATGAGCTGAATTCTGGCCTGCATCTGCTGTTGAATGAGTAAACAGTAAATCAAACTTAAGACTTCATTACAGAGTTGAAAGTCTGTTTTCCTCCAGACCTGGTGTACCACATGATGCAATCAAACACGTTATTATCTGTCAAGCCTCCAAAAATGAACTAAATGACTCATAAAAGCAATAAATAAAACACAGTCTCTGCCCCTGTAATGCTTTACATTGTAAAATTAAAACAAGACTCCCAGAAAGTCCAAATCCTGAGGAATTAAGTCCTACAATGGAAAGGGAGGGTTATACAATATGATAAAGCAGTTTTTCCCTAGATGAAGGTGACTCTCCTCCCTCATTTTTAGTGTAACCTACACATCCATGAGGTTGTTGTAGGACACTCCTGAGTGCAGGTGTCAGTTGGATTTGTCAGTCCATAGGTATTGCCAGCAAATGGTGCTGAATCTCCCCTGACTGCTGCTCTCTCACCAATAACTCAATACAGTCGAGCTTCTACATCTTTAAAACAACAAAATCCTTGTTCAGTGCAGCACTACCCAAAAATCCCAGCTTCACAGTGTACTCAGCAGGCATCCATCTCTCTGATTTACAAGCCAGCCTAATAAAATCTTGGCTCAGGGAGAAGGGGGAGAATCCTCCTGTACCCCAGCAAGCCCAGCCCAGGCAGCAGCTGCTCCCATGAGCTTTTGCAGAGGCAGAGAGTTTCAAGAACACATTTAAACATACAAACACTGCTGTACATGTCCAAGACCATACACACAATAAAAATATTAAATAATTACAGAAACCCCCACTGTATTTATTACTTACATTTTGCAATTAGGTACTAAGCCTATTATATTTCAAATATACCTGGATTATTTCTTTTTATTAGGAAGGTCTAGGAGTCATAACAAAAATGCTTTTGCATTTTGTTAATGAAGACTTGCTAAAATTGCCTACTTTTAAATGCAATTATTTGGACAACACCAGGCACAAAGCTCCAAATTTCTGCTTTGGTTATGACAGCCAAGGAGTACTGCAGTGACAGTGGAAACTGAGCCTGCTGGTAGTGACTTTTCTTTTATGAAATCAGACCTTCAGCACCTGACAAGTATATAGAATGTTAAATGGCTCATGGTACCAATGAAGAGTATTGATAACTACTTTGAAACAGAATCAGATAAAATTTTGCACTGCATTTTACAAACTCTGAAACTTTCACTACTGTCAAATCATTTTTACATGGATGGACATTTTTAAACATTGGTTCTCAGACAGCTTTAAACATTCTTCATCCAGGGCTCATATGGGGAACGAGAAGAACTGTTCAAATTTTGTCTTGCCTCCATTGTTCAAATGCTGCCACAATTCCCCTGCTGTAACCTGAAATCTTTGCTTGGGACAAAAACTGAGGTCCTGACGCGCTTTCCACCATCACACAGGTGAGCCTATAACAGTCGCTCTTCTTTTGTAATTCCACAGCCAAAGAGTTACTATAATCTAATCATAAATCTTCCAAAATGCTGGTTTTGAATACACTTACCTTAAGAATACACAACATTATGAAACGATATTCTTAAAGTAAAAGGTGCCCACCGAGCTTAGATCAAATATATGCATTTTGTTAGTGGCAGGAAGACTTGATAAAACTTTAGAGGCTTTGAGGGATTTTCTTTCCAGACATTTATCATAAAGTTCTTCCTTAGTGGATGTAGAAAGTCCTCGAATCACAAAGTACCAAATCAATATTTTCACGCTAGCAAACAGAAATAAGGAATAAACCTGGTCACAGGACACTGCTATCTTGATTGATAGAACATTGTTTCAGTATATACCTAGGAACAAAAATTTTCCTCAGACTGTTGCCATGGTATTTGTCACTAGAAGTAAAACTCAGAAGGAAAAGCATGCAGCAGTTTTCCTTTCAGGCGCAATAACCACAAGGCCAGTCTACCTCATCCCAAGAGACACATTATTCCATTAGAAGTCCACAAAATTTCTGCAGAATCAGGCCCTGAGTATTCTCTGCTACCAGCTTTATTCTTCACAATTTTTATTTTAAAGTACCTATTCCACGCTACTAGGCCCAGTAGTCCAAATTGATGTAATAAAAGTAGCCATATAAAATGTAACAAATACAAATATTCCCTCTGTTATCACACAAGTGAACTACATTTATTGGCTCTTAGTGGGACAATCCTTTAATCCCCCAAAGGTGACTGAATTCATGCTCCCTCTTGGATAATTTACACAGAACCCGATCACTTTAACACCTAATTAGTGCAGAAGGAAAGGAGTACCCAACACTGGCATTGAGCAGATCCTCAGCCAAGAGACAAACCCACACAATAAAAAGTGTGCAAAGGATTTCAAGCATGTAAAGGTCCATATGTGTGTGTTTGCACATATTAAAACGAAGCCTCTGAGTGCCATGTTTAGAAGTGTGCATGGTTTATTACCATCAAACAGGGAGTAAAAATGCACAGATCTTGGCTGGCTGAAGTTGAGAGCAGCACTGAGTGCCCATAGACTCTGCCTGCCTTGAGAAATCAGTTCTTGCTGTAAAATACCAGACTTTAGCACATTCTGGAGAATGACATCACCCAAAGTAGCCTGCCAAAAATGTTACTTTCACATTTCTTCAACGAGAAGATTTCCTTTCACCACTCTTTTTATTCTTTTTTTTTTTTTAATTAGTCAATCGTTCAAAACCCTGAAAGTTCTAAGTATTTCCAGGCCTATAGATGAGCAGCTTTTAACACAAGCAAGGGACTATGCCTTTTAAAAATGCTGTGTGTAAATGTACCTTTTCTCCTGGTTCTTTTTAGCAGATTTATATTTGCAACCTCGCTGAGCTAAAATAATACAAGTTGCTGCAATTGCCATACTGAAATGTCTTTTTTTGCTTTTGATTTATCCCTACTCCACTGAAGAATACCCCATTTTATGAAATTATGTCTGCCTGCTTAGCGACCTGTAGGTAACCCACTGGAAATACTGAACATGAACAATAGGATAAACCAGTCAAAGCAGAATATTTTTGCATTTTCAAGAAAGCTTTTTAAAGGTGACAAGTGCAAGTAATGCATTCCATTCCTCCAAATAGCATAAATAAACAAGAAAAATCACTAACTTGCAGAAATTATGGTTCTTTCACTGAAATATTCAAGATAAGCTCTTCCCTTTTGCAGTTCTGATGAAGTTTTTGCATCTTACCTTGGTGGAAGCCACAGCTGAAGTACACAGGAGCTTTCATCCAGTGCTCATTAGTCTCAGGTGTTACTCCTTTCTCTGTCAGCATTATCAAGTCAACACTCAGCTCCTCATTGCAGAAACTGAGTCTTCATTACTAGGTTTGAACCTAAATAAGATAATTCCATGTTAAGTAGTGCTGTAAACATTGGGATCGTTTCCCTTCTGAAAAAAGAGTATAAACTGCAGCGTGTTCAAGGTAGGAGTATAAATTAAAAGCCATATGTGCAACCCAATGGCATTTCTTTGGTGTAAAGGAACGTTCTATATTCATCTTTTGTAGCTCTTGTTATTAAACAAATGAATAGAAATATTACTGAAATTCAGATGCCTTTTTTTGACAGAAGCTGAGTTAGCCCTAAATTTGAAGCACTTTGTCTGGTAAAGAAAATAAAGCAGCTTTCAGACAAGAATCCAGGATTATCAAGGGGGAAGACAAGAGAGTTCAACACAATTTTCTAATGTAATTATCCAACACTACAAGGTCTTCAAAATTTTATACTTCACATAAACATTCATGTGATCTATAGGTACACAGTATCTTTTAAAGACATGCCTGTGGAGGAAACACTCTTCTTTAGTTCTTTTTCTTAGTGCTTCCAAAAAGATTTTTAAAATATTGATTGATAACTTTAGAAAAAAGTAGGGCAGACAATGAATGCAGCTGGTTTGATTTGCTTGTAAAGTCACCCATGTTTAATGTTCTCCAAGAACAGGTTGCAGTGCTCATGTAAGAAACATTACAATAAGCTACTTCTTCGTTATTTTTTGTTAGAGTCTTGGCCATAGTAAATTAAGAACCCCAAATTTGTGCTGAACTGTCATCCATAACCACATTTTAACGTAAACTTTAAGAGAATGCCACAGTTATTTTGGATTGTAAGTGAAGGAGAACAAGGTTTTAAGCCTAATTTCATGATTCACAGCTCTTCCTTCTGCATGGCACCCAGTTGCAATTACTTTAGGGATGCTTTCTACTGCCTGTCCTCGGATGATTGATAAAAGGCTGGTACCATCCAAGCCATTCTGCTTCCTTGGGACAAGAAAAAACTACATGAATTCTCCTCATATTCAAATACACTGCTCCCTGGATGGCTCAATGAAGTGAATAGAGACTTAAACAGTAACAAAAAGAACTCGTTTGCTCTATCAGCTCAGCAACTCCAGGCCTCAGAGGATGCATTTAAATTAAGTACATTTATACAATGAAACGTATTTTTGAAATGCAGAAAAGGAGGAAAACACCCCAACACATGGAGCTATTGCACAGAGAATGGGAGATTCGATTCAGCTCTGTATGTGATATAATATTCCTTTGAAGTTAAAATACTTTTATTTACAGTAGCTTTACTTGCAGATTGTAGTTTTCTTTCTGCAAAGGGCATCACTGAAAGGCGAGATGAAAAACAAACTTCACCAATCCCCATTTTGTGGCATCAAGAGTAGAAAACAGAGGAACTCTCCCCTTCACTGCTTGTCAGGGCTGCCCTGAGAAGTGCAGTGCTGGATGCTCGGGTTACACATAATCCCCCAGCTGCGAGGGACAATTAGCACCACAATCTCTAGGAAAGCTTTCAGCTCTCAACAGGTGCCTCAGCATTGTGTTCAGGTTTAAATCAAAATGTGGCAGAGGGAATGTCCCACCTCCTGCCACCCCTCCCCTTTGAAAGAACTCTTATTACAGCTCCACTCTCATTTTCTCCAAAAAGACCAAACATTACTTTCACCCCTTTGTTTGAGTGTTTTTTTCCTTTATCTTCCTTCATCTCTCTGACTGAGAGATCTGAAGGCAGGAAGTGGAATTTATTTGTTGCATACTACAAGTCTACTACTTCTCTCCTGACTGAAAATAGGAGCAAATCCTTTGAGAGCTATATAATTATGTTGACAAAAATCTGAGTCTTGGCCTCTCTCTGGGCAGTTTCAGAAATGAGAGTCCAAAAACAATGCAGAAGTACATCAGTCTAATATTGTACCTGCATTAGGTGTGAATTACAGATCTGAGATTTTTTTATAATATTGTGCATACCAAAATCTCCTTCCCAATCAAAAATCATATTCTTTAATCTCAAAAATTGTTTCTGTCTTTCAGAACATCTTCACAAGGCAGGAGTGGCAAAGTGCCTCTTGCAATTCCAACTTGTACAGTATGTAAAACAACACTGAACACTTCTCAGAAATATTCTTTTTATTTCCTCCTTTCTTCCCGTGTAGAGGCATGCTCTACCCAGAAGAAATATTTATTAGGAAGAATTCCCTCCTTAGTAGTCAGTGAAGCTTTTCTGATCCAGTAACAAATACTTTTTGGCACAACAAGCAGTTTAGAGCCCCGTGATACACAAGGGAGGCTGCCTGCCTAGTGAATTAATCATTTATGAGGAAGAAAAAGAAAATCATTATGAGACATATCAAAAGATGCAGTAAAACACAATGGCACTTAAAAGAATAAGAAATCTTGACATCTGATCTGACTTGTTTCCATATGGAGACAAGATTGATAATACAAACCAGATATTCCTTTGGCACAATTCAGATTATAAACTCAAGTCTCCACAACACCCTGAGAAAACAGCAAGTAGATTAATCATGCACAATTTCCAGTTTGCTTTGTTCTCTGCATCTTGTGGAGTCCTTTTGCCATTATCTTTCTGGGCCATGCTCAGGAGTGTTTCTCCCAGGTTTTTTGCTGCCTTCGGGTTCCTCTCCACCTCCCCGTGGGCAGATCCCAGGGGCTCACACTCTGTCCTTGCCAAGCAATCCCAGGGAACTCAGTCTCCTAAATGGTGCGTTGGACTTGCTAAACCTTTAATACCAATTTTTGTTATTCTTTTCCTCCATCAATCTAAATTTAGTAACAACTGATTCTTAATCATGCATCTCCTTCCTCCCTTGGATCTGAAGCTTCCCCTGGATCAGAAATGCCGAATACCATGAGAGAGAGAATCACATAAACATCAATCTTCACATACAACTGAAGCCATACACGACCTATCCTAGCTGCTGTTATCTCATGGTCAAAACGTGGAAATAGCTCCCAGTTATGCTGCAACATCCTGCCATTCCTTCAGGGTGGCTACAGAAAATTCTTCTCCTGAATTGAAGCTGGCAGCTAAAACAATGGCAACCCTGGAAGTCAGGACCCTCTGAGTGGGGCCTCATCCAAAACCAAGGGCTGAGAGGTCTGATGGGCACAGGGGACAGCTTGGGTACAGCAGATTTAGAAAAGAGGTGCAGATGAGACAAAATGGTCTAAGGAAATTAAATCAAGGCAAGAACAGAGAAGAAAAATCAATGTTCCTGGCAGTTTGCCATTGGCACAATCAGCTCTGTATTGACATCAGTATATTCCTGTAGCTGCAGCAAATCTAGTTTTCACAGCTCTGTCCAGTAGAATTCATAAGCTACAGTTCTACTAAGTAGCAGAATTAAACTTTTTCTTATCTTAAAAAAAATCAAAATCTCAAATATTAATATATCAAAATTGACTCAAACAAAAATGGCAAAACCACTGCAATGTAAAGAGCATATTCTCTTTTATTGCCTTAGTGCAACTACCATGGCTTGCAAGAGGAAAGTCTGGAGTCTTCTATTCTATCAATAACACCCTTACGTTTCCACAAAACAGCAAATCTATACCAAAACAAAAATCTTCACCTAAATGGTTCCAACCCACTTTCCCAGAGAGAGGTTTCATGAATAGACGTGGCTGCAGGATGAGAAAAAGCTCATCCTGCCCATTTACTTCATTAGCCCGGTAATCAGCAGAACACACACAAAGCCAAAAAGACAAGATTTGGACTCCCAGCCACCCTGGATTTCATGCCAGTCACAAAGATAAGTGGACAGCTTGAGGTCCTCAGTATGCTACCTGTTTCACTGGAAAATATTCATCTTTTTTAGGGATTCACAATAACTGTAGAAAATACCCTACACAAAAAGATGAATTTCACTCTGCTGAATTATTTTGTTATCAGCAGCTTAGGATTCACTGTAAGCCTTAAGTACAAGCCAAAATTTATTGTCCTACTTTTTCAGCAATTGTAATAAAAGAAACAAGACCCTGATCCAATTTATTTACAATTTAAACAAGACTGAAAATAGCAAGGAAACTCTGAACAAGTATTGATAACTCTAAACAGAAGTAATCTCAGGAAACCAGAAGCCTATTGCAGTTGATTTTTTTTCATGTGAAAACAAAGTTTGGTTTATTTTGGGGTGCTTCTAAGGAGCCTCTCCAAAATGTGAAGGAAGCAAAAGCAAGAACACAAACTTACTTTATCTGGAAAATCATTGAACAAGTGACAGAATCACATCTCTAAAAGAGTGGCAAAGACATCAGAAATCAAGACACCAGAAAGCAAAAGACATTAGGAAGCACCTGTATGGGGAAAAAAGTGGACTAAGGAGAAAAGGAAGTTTAAGGAGTGAACTGGAAGTGGTACAAGGGTTGCTGGACTTCAGATGGGCAACGCTGCTCATTTACAGAGCTTCAGCTGTTCTGCTGAGGAGAGAGCAGGAGTGATGGATGCATCTCAGTATGGGATAATTCTGAAGTCAGAGAACATATGCTTTGAGTTTAATCCAACTGCAGAGTTCTGGCAAACATGCTGCATTTAGAGAGGCAAATACATCAACTTCAATTTTTTCGCAGCTGTGCTGCCCTTTAATTCCTCACACCCTGAACTGTACACTTGTACCCCTCTCCCTCACCTCCAAAAAGCAGATCACTCAGAACAGCCCAGCCTTTCTATCTGAAGCCAACTAACAGCTCTTGCCCACTGGAATTTTCTTTGAGATATACTGTTATTTTCCACTTGTTCTGCCCATTTTCTTCTTAATTAAACACACATTGAAGTGTCTTCCTAGGAAGGCTGAGCCATACCAGCAGGAACCAAGACTCCCTAGTTCAGCTGGCAAGCTCCTCCCTAGAAATCCCAAGTTATCCCAGATTCAGAGAGCCTCCTCTCTTTTACAAATTAAGGTTCTCCTCTCAGACTCACCAGCTCCTAGCTCTGCTCCATAACTCCAAGTATTTCAGCATTAACTCTACCCAGCGTATCAGATCCAACTGAAGTCAACACCACTATGAGACCACCTCTAACTGCACTTTTCCTTCCAGCCCTCAGTGGGGGTTTTTACTCACACACCTCAGGTGACGTCCACAAACTCTCCCCAGCAAGCCAAACTACCTTCCAGCAGAGGTAAGGAGCAGGAGGCAACATCTATACCTCTCCTCACAACCAATCAGGCTTTGGCACCAATCAAGCTCATCGGCACCAGGTTTTTTACATTCCCTCCTAATTACAGCAAACGCTCTCTTAACGCTACAGACCTTTTAACGTGAGTCGGGCACCAGGTGCCAAAGTGGTGATGGCAGGCAGTGCTGGAACACTCCCCTTGAGGCCAAAGGGGAGAAAGGGATGGTGCAAGCGAGCTGTAGAAAAGGAGAAAGTGTTAATTTTGTACCTATTTTGTCTTCTCCTGGCAGCTGAGGGACAGGAGGAGCTGCATGGAGGGGAGAGGTGCAGAAGAAGGGGGATGCTTTGTTTTAAGGCCACTGCGGGGGATGAGAGGAGAATCTGGCTGAGGCAGCAAGTGCAGAGGGGGGTGAACCCTGCTCCCCTCATGGCCCACTGCTCCAGAGCCCCTCTGGCTGCTCACCCCCAGCCCTGCCTGTGCTGCAGTGGGTAGGGAGGAACATCCCACGGGGAATGGTAAGAGACAATAACCCAGAGCCTGGCCTCCCCACCACCACACACAATGAGGAGAGAGGCAACACTTTCCATTTTACACCTGCCACCAGTTAATACCTTGCTGTAGCAAAGCCATTCTGTAAGCATGAACTGGCAGCTGGTCATGGAGGCATTTCCCAGAGCTAGGCTCTTGTATCAATGCATTTATTCCCTATCTCACACAGGAATGAACTGCTGTGCATGCACTGCAGGCACCTGTAAATCTTACCTGCAGGCCTGGCTTTTTGATGGTTTGTTTGTTCTTAGCTGCTGAACTCACAGGAACCCCCTGGCCATGGCTGGGTGCAGGAGCTCAGCACCCCTGGGCTCCAAAGCACAGGTACCACTCGTCAGCTCCTCATTAGCTCAGAGCAGATGTCCCCGGCAGTGTCCCACACACTGTCCCTGTGATGCCTTTGGAGCACAGAACGATCTCAGCTGAGGCACATCTTGTGAATGCACCACATTCCTGCCCACCTCCAGCACACGGAGGAAATTCAGCTGGCACAGAGCGTCGGAAACGGCCTCGGTGCAGCACGACAAACAGGCTCCCAGCATTGCTTCACCGAGACACAAATTTCAATCTTGTTTATTCAGAAACCACTGCCGCCCGCCGTCGCCAAGAAAACTCAGCTCCCTGAAATGTAGAAACTCTAATTATTTCTTAAGATATTGTTTGGCTCCTCTCAAGCTTTGTATTTTGTTTTCATTTGTCAGATTGAGCACTGGTTGGCTGTATACTGAACTAGACTATGACCCCTGATTCACTCTTCCACCAATTCTCTTCATATCTCTTAATTGTCTTGAAATAGCCAGACTTCTGCATGGTAATTAATGTTATGGTGAACTTGGACACTGGAAATCCTAAAAAGATTAGGTTTCTGAAGGGCTGAATGAACCAGTGTCTGCCAGTGTAATGGTATGTAGTGACCTGAGCACAGAACTTTGAATTGTGAACTGCTGACTCCAAAACCTGGGTCTACCTTGTTATTCCACCTCTGCCCCTCCCTCTGCAGAAGGAGAATCTCTCTCTTTATTTACCTACCTCCCAAGTTTGGGAATAAATTTGAATGTGACATAAGTGCTAACACTGTAATTAGTAGGAAAAACTTTGCCTGTTCATCTCAACATATTCGACAACAGATGCCTGTCACTTAAAAAAGACTAATCAAAATTTTAAAACATATATTCTGGGCAGAATATTTTTAAAACAATGTATTCAAGATGGAATTGTCTTGACAATGCCTGCTGTAGACAGACTCGAGACAGCTCATTTTGTTTAAAAAAATTAAATGGAAAGCTTGTGGGACTTGCTTTTGTATTTTTCTGTTATAAATAAAAAAATGTGTCATAAACAAAGAGATAAAAAAGAATTTTCTTAGTGCTGGTAGATTAAGACATCATTTGTAATGCCCAGGAGAGGGAAACTTGGGATTTACTGCTTTTGGATCCAAAGTGTCACGGAGCATTAAGAAGAATCCTGCAAAGCTGCCTGACCTCAGGCTCTGTGGAGTTCCCTGTTCCACAGCACAATGAGGCTACAGACCTGCTCTGCCTCGTAGCAGTATCCTGAAAATGGACCCCACAGGATTTTGTCCCCCCAGAGGGTGGAAAGGTGGCTGCTGTTTTGATCATCTAATCTCCAGTTATTGGACAGTGGAACATTAATTCATGCAGAAGAGGAGAAAGGCAAAGATCATTGCCAAGGAAATGAGGATGAACATTTTCTGTAAAATACAAAGTTCACGTATAGAGAAGGACAAACCTGAAGCACTCACACAACTTCCAAGGTAAATTCCAACGAGCTTCTGGGGAAACAGAAAATAGCCCATCATGTTCTCATAACAAAAGTGAAATTGTCAGATTTAATCAGGATTTCTTTTCTCTGTGCTGTGAGACTGTAGGTGCAGGCTGTAAGACAATAAATATTGCACAACAGGAAAAAGAAATATTCCATAAAGTCCTATTCCAAGAGAATGACATTTCAAGTTTCAGGCTTTTTAAAGTCTTACTTTAAAAATACAATATAAAGAAAATCTGGGTGTTCTAGAAATACATATGCTGGAGCCAGGCTAAAAATGTTCTTCAGACTTCCAGTTTCAAGCAAACAACTAAACAGCCCTTGCACATGGCCCTGGTGTCAGCCTGTCTCTCCAAGCTTAACAAGAATACAGCTGGGCCTCGCCCATCATTTTCCAGGAGATCAGATCCCTAAATCCCAGTATCACATTTTGTAGAGTTACTGATATAATATAAAACCGAAATTTTCCGTCCATAAAGACATCAACACCCAGCTCTGCCAAAACACGGACCCTCCTCAGCCGAGGAGTGTGAAATGACGCGTGAGCAGAGTTTTATACTCAGACAGATACACAAAATAAAATTATAAAATGTTTTAAGGTCATCCTAGGAAAATTATACGACCGGAAAGTCATGACTGAGAAATTATCAACGAATTTCTAATCTTTTCATGCACATTATGGAAAACTGAATGCAGAGTTATTCAAGATGATTTGGCACTCTGAGAACCCGTGTTGCTATTTTATGTTGCTGCTGAACAGCAGACAGGCAAGTCTGCAGGACCAAAACTTTTAAGATAACTGGTCTGTCAGCCACCCCTCTGATTATAAGGCAGTGACTTTGGAGAACTGAAAATCAGCAATTGCCATGTCAGCTCTCTGCGAAGAAAAATTTTTGATTTAGGCAAATAATTAGCCACATGACAAATATTTTAAATTTTGTAACATGACTGCTTCCATCAAGAGTAGGTAAGAGTAAGGATAGTAACTAAAATGTTTGATTTGTTGAGATTATTCAACAGTTCTAAGGTTTCACCTTTACAGAGGTAACAACATCTCCCGGTTTGCAGAGTGTAGTCAGTGTCCATGGGATTCCTGATACACTTCAGACAGAAACACTTACATAAGTGCCAGGTCTGGAGGAAACAAATGAGTTCCAGAACTGGCCATTTGCCAGATCTCCAGGGTTCAAGCTCTAGGTGAAATGGGAACGTGAATATGTTACAATATAAATCTTCTGGTGGTGGATGTGAAATCACTTTAGTGATCACAGAGCAGTTTCTGGTGAACAAGCCCCTGCTGTACAACTACACTGCTGGCTCTGGCTGTCCTTTTTTTGCTGACGGTCTTGGCAGAGAAAGCGAGGACTCACTGATAAGAAGGGACTCTTATCTCCAGAGGTGGTCCTCGGGTCAGAGTTGAGGAATGTTGGCTGGATAGCACCGGAGCATGTGCTGCTGCTGCTGCCTGCAGTGTTTGTCTGTTCCTTCCATGAGCACCTAATGCTCCATGACATAATTAGGACCAAGAGTAAAGCTGCGTACGAAAAGAACCAAATATTTCATCAATGACAACAACACCGAGAACTACATTACTAAGAAATAAAACATTTTTGAACCTCAGGAGAGAATTAGAATGGAAGTAAACCCTAAGACATGAATTTTTAATTACCAGATAGCAGGAAAGAATGTTTTCTTTGGGGGAGTTTTTCTGAAACTAGCAGCTGTCATATTCCTTTATCCCAGTTCCAGAGGCACAGCACCAGCCTAGATGAACAAAGACAACTCATATGCCATGGCAAAACTCACCTGTAAGCAGCTTATACCTAGAGATCATGTGGAAGTTTCTCACTGTCAAAGTTATTTGAACAGCAGAAAAGAAATACAGCAGAAAAAAAAAAAAGGTTAACAACTGAAAACCCCATTTAATCCAGAAAGATGGAACAGGGAAACTCAAGTTATTTTTAAGCCAAGGCTGAGCCATCCAGTGTAATCATCTGAGTGCCACAAAAGCAACAGGAGCTGGAAGGGTCAGAATCAAAACCCACACATGGAAGTGTACCCCTCAGCAGGGACTGTGCTCATGGCATAAAGGGATTGCCCAGGGTATCCTGATGTGAGACCACTGAGACAAAATTTATTTAACTGTAAAAATTTGTATGTCTTTTCAGTCATCTGTAGAAAATCTGAACTGAAATCTTCATGATTTTTAAGTTCTTGGCAAAGATGCTTCTCCCTTTTTCTCCTTCACTGAGCACAAACTAACACACACTGTGTCAGTTAAGGTCAGGCTTATCTGAGCCGTCTCTGAACTACTAATTCTTCTCTCTCCCAAAAGTGAAATCCAAACCTGTTGAAACTGGCCTCTCTTTTCACAAAACAGGATGTGAAACGAGGGCTGATAGCCCTGAGAGTAATGAAAAAAAATCAAAAGGAGTTTGCTTTTGTAATGATGTTAACAGTCTAAATATCACAAGCTTTAATATATCAAATAGTCACGGAATATTACAAGATAATATTAATCAGGGACATAAAAATTCAGAAATTTATACTCTTGTCAAATGTTGCACTTATATACAACTTTTATATATATATACATAGACAAATCCAGTGTGTTTGTGTGTGTGTCAGGAACCACTTCTAGCCACCTGCACATATGTGAGTTAAGTGTTCACTTTGTGCACAAAAATAACCACCTGTCAGGTCCTTAGAAGAAACTGCCCCAAAAGAACATTATTTAACAAAATTATTCTTATCATAGAGACCTGTAACCTGTATCAGGTGATATGCAAACAGTTATTAGCTTTGTAGTAGGACTTTGCTCATTGCTTTTGGAATTTGATTGTAAAATTTTAAAATCCTGGAAGAGTTTGGTGGCCCACATTTAGCACTGTCATTAAAATACAAAATTCAACATATTCTACATATTTATGTGAATGAAAAGGCTATCAGGGGTACAGTTATGATTTCCAATGCCTCTATCCCCTTGTTTGTTCTTCTGTTCCCAGTGTTTGCTGTCTGATCCACACAACAAATGTTTTTCAAGGAGTCCGTGAGTGCCCTTACAAGTGCAATGCTCCATTTGTAAACCTCTTGCATCCAACTTCCTGCAGGTATGTAGCTCTGGGTGTGTGGAAACACACCCAGTGATGGTTTCAGACACTCACATCACTCCCAGGCCATTTCATGCACACAAATAAAAGTTCAGAAGAAGCAGGTGCTGTCTGAAGGTGCTGCCTGCTACCCCTGCAGCCCAACCTTGACACAATTTATAAATCTCCTGCACATTCCCAGGATGTTCCATGAATCCTATTGCAAATAAACAAACACAAATAGCCAATGTGGCCTTTAACATGAGATGAAAATATTTTTATCTATTTAATTATGCATTATCCTGTGCTTCAGACAGTTCATCTGTTAACTGTGGCATACCATGGTGGTAGTTGGTGATGAAATTGTGTAAATAACTGTAATGACTTTTGTGTTGTGGATATCAGAGTAATGCAGGCTGTTTGCATCTGCCCAACCCCACTTCTCCTTCAGAGGGACAGTCGAGTGTCCCTGAAAAGGAATGCCTGTTGTCTTACTCAAAATCAGGCATCACAGATAACAAAGACACAATTGTTTCGGACATAGAACACGAAGTGATGATTAATCCTTTCCCTGTGCATTCTTGACAAGTGCTTACTTCACCTCCCACTTTAGTCAGTTCTCAAAAACCATCTGGCCTACAGTCCTTTTCTTTTTTTGGTTTTGTTTTTTTTTTTTTGTTTGGTTTTTGTTTGTTTTTTTGTTTTGTTTTGTTTTTGGAATATGTTGCCTAATTTTTGTTAGTCATGATGAAAAGCTGAAACCAACAGTGATGAGTCTGCACCAGGTGCCTGGTATTACATCATGTTAGACATTATCTTGCAAAAGTCAAATACTTATTTTGGCTGAAGGATTTTCTTTCCAGAGGAGGACTGGATATTCCTCCCACCCACCCACATGTATTATTTTCTATTCTACTACCCAGAGGGCCATGAAGGAGAATGCCACTTTATAAACAAATAGACAGTTGTGTTCTCCTGAAAATGTAAAGTTCATTCTTTCATTTGGACCTTCATGTACCAAAATCAGGTAAAGAATTCCCTGATTCTGTACATAATACCCTGGACTGCAATTGACATAATCTTGTACAATGACAAGCACAAGCATGATTGAAGGTAGAGAGGGATAAACAAGTAATACTATGTCCAAACCCATCCACCCCATACAAAACAGACTGTCTTGAGGCTCTTGAGCACATGGAGACATCTGGCCACAGCCAAGAAGTGCTCCTTTCAGGAAAGGCAACACTTTGCTTTGATATATGGGCTTGTCCCACAGCTAAAATGTTATTCATTACACAGACGTTGAGTTCAAGCATTACAAATAAACAAGCCCATTTCCCTATCTGGGCATTCTTCTACCAAATAAAAAAAAGTTTGCATTGTTTCAGGTGAAATCTCCTCCAAAGTGACTTGGCCAGATAACAGTGTTTACTTGAATTATTTTACCATGTAATTATGTTGTTTTCCATCCACAGTTTAGCTGAGATCCAAGATCCAAGATCATTCTGTTGCCATTGGATTGTGATGTTGGACCAGCACTTGCACAGGACATTTCATCCCACCAGGGCACGACATCTCGAACATCTCAGCCATCTCTCTATAGTGTGATGGCTATCCCTGTCTTTCCTCTTTGGCTACACAGGGAACTCTGACAAACAGAAATCTAAATTTTTTATCTGGAACTCTGGCTAATTGCCTGATCTCTTTTAAACTGGCTGCTAACACTAGGGAAAGCCGTCCTTCTCTGAAAAAAAAGGTGAAGAGGGATCACCAGGCGTTATCTTCAGTGTCGGGGGTCTTTTGTTTGCAAATAAAAGCTCTCGGCTCTTTCCTTTTCGAGACCTCTGATGTTTGTGTGTTTGTCTTGCACATTTTCATTAAATTCTCAGTCAATTCCTCTGCTCTGAGGCTCTATAGGAGTTGAGATATCCTTTTTGTTATTCTTTGTCCTTCCCAACAAACTGATTAAATTATGCCTAAGCCCACACATTTTTGTAAGCCAAGAGTTTTGATATCAAATTGTCACAATAGGTACACTGCTTTTATAGCATTATTTTTATGTTTCTCTTGAAATTAAATGTCTCTTTCTAAAACATTAATGAAACTCTTTGCACTATTAAACACCTTTACCAAAGGCAATTTTCAAAGGACTATGCAGTGACAGCATCATGTTTCACTGTGAAATTTGGGACTGTGGAGCCATGACAGACAGAGTTACTCAGTAAGTTTGACCCTAGATGACAATCCAGGACAGATAAAAAGTAATCCTTCCTCTATCTTTCTGCACCTTCTTTCCCCTCTTTTCTTTTTTTTACCTTTATAATGACCTTTTTTACCTTTAGATGATCATACATAAACCCAGACTATCCCAATTTCTCACAAATGTTGCTATATTTGTACTATGCCACTATTAGAAGAGGGATATTGATTTCAGGACTTTCCAAACAATGTGTAAAATGAGAAAGTAGCCCAAAGTCAGAGAAACTGGTTGCCAAGCAAAGAATAAATGACTAAAAAGAAAATACATGTAGCAAAAAGCACTATCATAAAAACCACAGATTTACAGCCCCAGTTTGTGATCAAAGGTCTCTAAGTTGCTATCACATAAAAGCTCTGCTCTGTCGTGGAGGAACATTACAGCTCCTCTATTGTTCTCAAACACAGCTCAGGTCAAAGAAGTAGCATAGCAAATCAATTAATGTCCTACCTGCCTCCCTCCCTAATTAGAGACTCAGCCTCTCTCCCTGCTCTTGATATTTGAAACTTCTCAGAAGGTGAAGATTAAAGTAGCAGCTCTCAAACTTTTCCAGAGGGTTTCCTTTTTAAGCCTTACCTTCCCTGACAAGTATGGATTCAGCTGAGGTGAAAGAGCATTAGGAAATTCTACCGTCTCTGCTGCTTTTATTTATTTTTATTCACGTCTATAAACACAATCTGTTAAACACTTCCACAAAGGAATATCTTTATTATCTTACCTCCAGTTCTGGTTCTAAAAATATTCAGATAATCCAGAATATTGAGCCTAATTGCTGTTAAACCTAATTATTCATGTTCCTCCCTGTTCCAGGAAAAGTGGCCACAGTATGCCTACAGTAAAGGTCCCATCAACATCCCTGGTTTTGTAATCATCTTTCAGATATAAACCAGCATTGTCCTTCTTTTTTTCATAAGAGAAATTCTTCAGTCCATGTGTCTGAATTCCCACTGGACCATTAAGATACATATTTTCTACTCTTTCTCCTGGTCATTCCACTCTGAACAACGAGGAATTGTGTGTTCTGTCACTGTTATTTGGGGTCCTATATTTTCCATATACCAAGACTACGTTCTAGCAAAACTTTTAAATGCCTTTCCTTTTACTCCCCCTTTGTTTCAGGCACGGGGACCATCCACCAGCACTAGGGATCTAAGCCAATTTAATTATCAAACATGCAGGTTTTTGTTTCCATTACGCAACTGGTCTGCGTGTAATAGAAGAATTTGCTCTGTGTTGATACAGCTTCTTGGACTAGCACGGGATTTGCATATTCACACACAATTCAATGCAACACCGGACTGAACCCTGCACACGTGTGTATCACCCAGAGGTGAGGCTTCTGTACACACGAAAACTGCTCTGGAGTGATGCAGAGCATGATGACACCTGGTAAATGCCTGGATGTACAAACCCCAAACAAGAAAGCAGGAGTGCTTTTGCAGGAATTCTGTGTTTGGAAGGGTTAATCCAGAGCTTCGCTCTCCTTTGAAAACAGCATTTATGGACCATATCACACACGCGGACCATGCACTTGCAGCACTCACTGAAGCCAGTGGGAGTCACGGCTTCTCCCAGCAGCGAGCCATACACACATAAACTAAGTTAAAATATATTGTTTACATACCGCAAACCTAATAATTCGCAGAACCCCTGGCACGGTACCGCAGGATTTTCCCGCAGACACAGCCACTTCTCCAGAGCTAGTTTTTCATGTCTTGGTAGCAGCTGACCCTCGAACCGTTTTCAGACATAAGTCAGTGTTTTCTTAACCTGCCCGTGCCCTACTGTAAGCGGTCCAGGGAGCAGCTGCGCTCTGAGCCAGAGCCCCGGGGAAGGAGCCGCGATTCCCGGCGCGGCCGCTGGGATTTGGGCGCTGTCAGCGCAGTGCTCCCTGCCGGGCTCAACAGGGCATCCCACAGCCTGCGCTCGGGGCAGGCGCTGCCCGGCCCCAAAATGTGCCCAGCACAGCCCAGGGAAGGGCAGAGCTGCCTCTGCTCTACGTGCCCATCCTTTCAGGGTGTTTATCAAGAAGCTGAGCAAGAATCGCAAGCAGAGCACAGCAGGGGGAAGATTATTCCTGACAAGTCTGATATGAGCTACTTTATTTTTCTCTCAGTATAGATGATTTTTTAAAATTTTTATGTATTTTATTGCTAAAGGTTTCTGCACTCCTTCCTGATTTCCAACTATCTAGAAGTTTTTAAAAGTACATTAGATTGAGTCAACCCCCAAAATTTATCTCAGCCTCAAAAATCTTAACAGGTTCCAATTACCATATTGTTTGACCGTTGGTTTTATTTTAACTGGACCCTTATTCATGGCAACCTTCAGGTTAGGAACAAATTGTTCCCTGGGAGGGTGGGGAGGCCCTGGCACAGGGTGCCCAGAGAAGCTGTGGCTGCCCCTGGATCCCTGGCAGTGTCCAAGGCCAGGCTGGATGGGGCTTGGAGCAGCCTGGGACAGTGGAAGGGGTCCCTGCCCATGGCAGGGGTGGGAATGGATGAGCTTTAATATCCCTTCCCACCCAAACCATTCCATGATTCTATGACACTCTCACTTAATGGTCCAAATTTATTTCAAGTGCATCAGCTCCAAGCTGGAATAACAGTTTTAAGAAACTGGTGGGGGCTTCATCCATTAAACCAGAGTTAGGGAACAGTTAGCAAAGGCTTCTATTACTCAATATTTAAGATGAATGATGTAATTCCATCATAAGCTAATAAATAATTGATATCTAGAAGGAAATTCTGACATCATTCTCAAAAACACAAGTCCGTCCAGTTATCTTTTTCTACGAGCAGTTTTTAGACAGAAAAGTGAATTTTAATTCTAACTGTTCCTAATCTTTCTTAGATGACACCTCGAACAGAACAAAATGTTTTAATAGAAAACAAGTAACTCGAGCAAGATGATTGTATAATTATAAAACATTCTGATTTTCCAAGGGCAGATGGAAAAAGCTTATACTGAAAGACATTTTTCAGGAAATGTTAGAAACATCTCTTGTATGGATTTCATGCTGAAGGAAACATAAAATGATATAATGAAAAAGGACAGAATCAAATTATTCTAATATTTTAGTTCTGTCAGAAGCCAATTTTAGGCATTCCAGGGAAGGACAGAAAACTAATTCTGAACAATACAGAGACTCAATGGAATAAGTTAAAAACCAGAGCAGGTGTTGGAAAATTGTATCTGCCCTTTTTTCTGTTTGTTGTCCAAAAATGCAAATTGCTTTTTACCAGAAACCTTCCAGCTACATTTTAGCTTGAGAAAATTTAACATCTATTCATGCTAGCGCTGAGAGAGAAAGCCATAAATGTCAGCACACAGCAGTCTGGATTTTATAATCACATGTCTCTCAACATCCTTCTACATAATGTGTAGGACCAGGTAATTACAGCACAATTTTAAAAAGTCTCATAATTAAATAAAATTAGGATAGAAAAATAGAGAAGTAAGGAAACTTATGTACTGGGGCTGCCAAATACAGATAATTGGCCCCATTTTCTTTAGTAACTGAAATATGTAAACACCAAAGCCATAAGAAATCAGCAGTTTACACTCATATGGAAGATTCTTTAAAATTTAAAAAGTATCTCTGCTTTGTTAACGGCATAAATAGTCAGAGCTATGAAGTCCAGGAGCCTAACATCAGAACTCCTATTTGCACAGTCCTGAGCAGAACCCTTTCCTTGTTATAGACACCCTCACCCAGTCCTCCAACCTAAACCAGCACAATTTGCTCAATTCCCACATCCAGCCAGTGCTGTTAAATGTCGGTTTTCTCTGTAACTTGTTGCTGCTGCAGGATGGGGCTCTTTACTGACAAGGGGAGCAAGTGAGCCACTAAGAGGGGTTTGATCTGAGGGTTCATCCAGCACCCCTCAAAGCCAGCCCCGTGCTCCCGTGGCACCGCCCGTGCTCCTGTGCCATGTGTCCCTCTGGCAGGAGCTGTGCTCGGAGCCACGGCAGCCTGGGCACATCCTCACACCTGCACAGGCTCCAGCAGAGCTCACAACTCCCCTGCATGGGCTGGGCAAGGAACACTTCTAGTCCTGAGCACTTCCATCCTTCCCCAAACACGTTCCAGTCCTGACCTCCCGTACCTGTGTGCCATTCCCATCACGGGTGGGCTTCCAGCACGTTGCAAGCCAGAGCACAGCATCCTCTGCACTTTCTGTTCTGGGCCTCGTTTAAAACCTCTCTCTTTTCATCATTCAAACGAGTAAGAGCAGAAGAATGAAACTATAGTACTCACATCTTTAAGTACCTTTCCAAAAATCCCTGTCCCACCCAGCCTCTTCACTGGACATTAACTGGCCTTTGTTCCTGCTGCTTTGGTGCATTTTAGGTACCTTAGGCAGGGCTCTGAAGTGCTCACATGAGCATCTAATGTAGCTTTGTACCTAAATATCCAAGTGGAAGGAAACCAGGACTGCCAGAGTGGAAGGAATGGTATAAATCCTAAAGGACCACCGAATTTCTCTTTTTTTTTTCTACAACTATGAAATAAGTGTGATTCCTATAATCTGGCATTCACCTAAAGTTGTTGCACTGTAGGTTTTGACAGATATTAATACGGCACCTGGACATCACTCCAGAGTTACAAAGTTTTCTGCCCTACAGATCACCCAAGAATTTCAAAGGAAGGAAGCATATTCATGCTTCCATAGATGAAGTTGAAGCTTTTTCTTGCAAGTGTGTTAATCATACATTTTCCATTCTGGGTGCTTTACTTCATTTCCAGAGCTGGACAGTCTCGGTTATCCACAATATCTTGCATCCGTTTGGGAATTGCTTGCACAAGATTCCCCTGATGACAGTTCCCATTAGCACACATTCATTTACACATACTTTTTTTTTTTTTTGGCATTTGTGAAATTCCTTTCTTCAAGTGGATATGAAAGGTTATTCCTTTAATAGTCCCTTCCCCACAGGTAGATAAGTCTCATTCAGGGAAGCTGTCGCTCAGCATGACCACGAGATCAAAGGGGCTGCAGCAGAAAGACAATCTCTGCATCTGTGAGGGGTCACTTGTCCCCTAAGCCCTGGCTGATCTTCACATCAAATGATTGTCCAGGTCCATCCTAACCCTTCTGATATCGTGGCTGGAAGAGTGGGATTGCCAGGAATGCTGCCTCGGGTCAGCTTACATTCTAATCAGTCACTTCATAAATTAGTGCAAAATTTATTTGATCAGTGTAACCTCCTTCTCCCGGGCACTAAAACACAGAAAACCTTGGCTAGTGCCCACAGGTACGGTGAGATGATTAACTGCACATTCACCCAAAGTCTGCTCTGTGGCCAACAGCACATCTCAAACCAGAAACGATTCCTGGTCCCTCTGAGGACCCAGTGCTGACAGTGAAGTGGAGGCAGATCCTTCCTGTGAGGCTGAGTTACAGGAGTTGTGGCAACCAGAGCACGGTCTATCAGAGAGGAAGTTCCAGTTCCTAATTTCTGTGAGAATGGATATCCCATCAAGGCATTCACTTCAAATCTATGGGAATCTCATTGGGAAGGGGGAAGATTTTGTGAATGAGATCTGAACCCACTGACATACATGGAGTTTTTTCTGAGTGAAAACCAGCAGTTTTAGCCTCTTTCTGTATTATTTATATTAATATGTAGTAAAAACAAGAGCTATCTGAAAGGTGGCTCAGGGACAAAAAGGTCCAGTAATTACTAGTTCACAGATAAGGGTAAAGAATACACTGAATTTATAAAACCTTTCAGTGTTAAAATCAAATCCTTACCTGTATTATGGGGCACAACAGTTTCTGTTCCAAATGAGAGCTGAGCCCCCTCATGAAATGCAGGATCCTGCCTCAGGAAGGAACAGCCTGGAAGCCCAGTGCCAGGTGAACAGCCCTAGACACTCTTGGCTTTCCTTGATCACTACATAGTGTCCCCCATTGGCTTTGGACAGAAAAGATGATACTTGGAAGATCTTAAAAGGTCCTTGGCACAGAGCAGAATCAGGGCCAGTCAGACTCCGCTGCCCTCACTATTTTGTGTTATCCCAGTTTTAGGTCTGTCAAGAACCAGGCACCCTGAGTAGACAATTCAATTGCCCAATTTGCCTGCAGTTTTATTCTTTCTGTAGCTGACCCTGAGCTGGGAATTCAGCTGCAAGCATTTCAACATTGATGATTCACTGTTTGAAGGACCTCCAGGGAAGCCCTGCAGTACCTCCAGACAAAGTTCTCACCTCTGGCTTTTCTTGGCTTGCAGGTTTATTACCCACCAGGGAGTGGAGAGGTATAATACTTCAAAACACAACTGAAATTCCAGGCTCATACACATGCTGATGGACCCTGGAGCTCCTAATTATAATTACATATTCATATCAGCTGAATGAGTTGCTAAATCAGCCTTGATCCCACTCTGTGCCTCTGCACAAAGCCACAGCTGATGTTGATTCTCAACTGGAAGAATGGGAGGGGGTACAGGAATATCCAGCTGTTGTGCATTTGACTCAAGAAATCATTTACTTTCTGATGTGCAAAATGATGAGAATAAAATAATGGGAGCAAAATTATATTCCCCACCCTGTGATTTACAAAAAAATTGCTAATGACTTCAAACCTAAGGCTCTAATGAAAGGACAACAATGGCAATAATACTGGGAAATATTGTTTAAAAGCAAGCCTTTTTTCAATTAATGCACATTTTTACACTTTGTTTCCTCCTTGAAAGTTTGGCCAAAACAAATCTTCCTAAAGTTAATTTGTCTCAGGAGTAAAAGGGTTGATGTAGCATTACATGCTCATGCTCTGGATTCCAATAAAAGAGTTGTTGCCATAGCAAAAAGTATTGTTGCAAAGACAACACACACAATGTAAGATTAAAGAAAAAAACCTCCAGAAATACTTACAATGCTCGACAATAACATAGGATATTCTGTCCTAATTACATAAAATGAGAGTGTGCTACTGCTGTGATAGTCCCATGGTGATGAAACAGACTGGCTCCTTTAAGACTCATTTTTCAAAAGGCAAATTTCTAAATTATTTGGGTTTTTCAAAGTCATATCAATTACTTCTAAAATTATGTCCATCATAATGGCCTGAGGCTTGTCAAGGACTGGAAAAAAGACACATTGTATAAGATCTGTACATAAATTGTAAAAAAAGGCAGGTCATACCTTATAATCTGGGTTAATTTCAGGAAACAGAGGAATAAAGGGGGAGAAAAGGCTGAGAAATATGAATGGAAAGACAAGGCAGCAGAAATCTAAATAGAGATGCTCATGCAGCTTGGCATGTCAGCATTGTTCAGCGAGCATTTTGATGCAAGGTAGTTTGAAAAGTTTCAAATAATAAACTGTGAGCTTTGTGGACTTTCTTAGACACCTCAGAACGTGAGAGGAAGCATGGAAATGATTGCAGGAGCAGACTCCCATGTGGGAAAAGCTTGCACTGCTGGAAAGTGAAGACAGCTGTAAATGATGCAGCACCAGCTGAGACACAGAACAAGTGGAAGAGAGAAGAGCAAGACAGCAGAACGTGTGAAATAGGGTGAACAGCCAGGAAAATGAGCTAAGTAGCAGAGTTTGAAGGGACTGTGCGAGGGCGAGGCTGCCGAGAGCAAGGGCAGAGCTCTGCCTTGGTAAAACCCGAGCCAAGAGGAGCCCAGAAACACCTCTGCACATGAGGGCACGTGGTGATGGACAGGGCAGGATCTCTGCATGCCCTGTTGGAAGAGACAGAAGGATTTCTCCAGAGCCAGCCTGTGCCAGGCTAGAGAAGAGATGGCCAGGCTGAAAAAGAAACCAAGATCCAGCCTTTAGCAACAGGAGAATGCTGTGTCTGCTCACAGGAGCAAAAGGAAAGGGGAATGCAATAGAAAGTGTAACGGCAGGGACTAGGATTTGAGGGAAATGGACTAAAAAGGGCAACAAAACAGTAATGTGCAAAAGCAGGGGGTGTGAGGGGAGGAGAGTAGCAAAGGAGCTCACCGAAGAGGGCAGTGATGAGATGGGAGATGGGAAGGTGGTGTGGGAGGCACAGGGTGAAAGCTGTAGGTCAGTGGGAAATGGACATAAATGAACAGTTACACATCACAAGATATTAAAATAATGTGTAAGTTCTTAATTAACCATCATAAGACCTTTGACTTCACACTGTAAGGATTATTTTAATAGTTTGTAGAGAGAAGAGGGGTATTTATGGTCTTGAATAAATCCTTTAAAATGCTTACACTGCAAATCAAATGTCATGAGGCAGAATTCCACCCCTCCAGGTGGTCGGCCTGCCCAGGATACACAACACACTCTGCTTGATTTGCCACTAGAAAGAGATGGAGAAACAAACCTCCTCTCTGGGTTTCAAGTGCAGAGGTGTAAGGATTATAAAGCATTTCTGCCCGTTTCTCTGCACTGTCTCCAGAGCACCCTTTCCAATTTTTCACTACTATTTTTTCCACTGTTTTTATACCCTTGCCTTCCTAAATTCCTTTTGTTTCCTTTGCCACTCTCCTCTTGCACTGCCATTCTTTCCCTCATCCACTGTCCTTCATCTTCTGTAACTCAGAAGGCAGACTCCTTTTCTTCTCCAGTGCCTTAGCACAAGTCAGGAGGAGCACAGGGAGCTTAGGAGCACCAGCCATTCCTATTTTTCACTCTTCTGACCAGACTTACTACAGCTACAGTGCAACCAGGGGGATACAAATGCTTGCTAAGGCCTCTCCAGCCCAAGCTCAGTTTGTCTGCTGAGGGGGCTGCGTGTGAGCTGATTCCACATCGGAGCGCTCTGGTGGCACCTTCCAAAAATACAGTAGAAAAATTCAAATTACTCTCTCCTGAGCATGCTAAAATTGTCAACTTTAGATTCAAAAATAAAGTCCTCACCTCCTCACTGCAGATCATGGAAACACCAACATTTCTCAGCATTCCCTGGGTTTCTAACATATACATACACATGGCCATATTTACATTCATACCTACACACAGCCCTGTAAACACGGGTAAACAATATCTCTTTTTTTTTTGGTTCCTAATTCCAGTTGGAGAAATGGCTGAGGATTTTAGAGTAAACTCTCAAAAATATTTGCCCAAGGCAGACAGCATGGAAAATTTTGGTCCAAATGATTTAAGTTTGGCAAAGCCATAAGCAATAGAAAACAGGAACTTATAATAGAAAGTGCTGGGCAGCCTCATGGCAGACACCACGATTTGTGCTGCCTGTAAGACTTCATTTTCGTTAATAGGAGCTGCATGGCAGGGCTGGAATACCCTGGGGCTTCCTGTCTTTAATTTCCTTTGAATATAATCTTGGTCTTAAGCCTTCCTTCCTAAATAACCTCTGTCTTTAATTTATTTTTTTTTAAGCAAATTACAACTTAATGAGCACACATTCTAGTAAGGCAGAGCCTCTAATTATCAAAATGACAGTGCTGCTTAGAATCTGAATTTCACAGTCATTCAGTGACCAATTCCACAGGTCAGTAAATAATTATATACCATCCCTGCCAAAAAATAATTAAATAGGATATTATAATGCATCACTGTGTACACCTACACCTTGCATTACTTGGTCACCTGGATGATTCTCGCAGAGGAGTTTTCATGAAGGGAGCAGCAGGAAGGTGCAGATGTGCAGTCCCAACTGGCCACACAAAATGAACATTTAGAAGGTGTTTCTCAGCCCTTCTGAGGCACAACTGTCAAAAGTGCAGGTAAGAGACACCAGGATGTAGCCCACCACTCTTGGATACATTAGGCAAAATTATTCTGCTAGAAATAATTTTATATTACTTATCTCGCTGGGAATAACTTTTAGATCCTTAGAAAGGATGGTGTCATTTTGTAGGATTGGCTTTGCAAGTTCTCTAGACTTGCAGTACTTACATTTCTTCATCCTCTGATGAGACATAGAACAGTCACTGGTTATGGAGCCAAGGACTTTTAAATTTAAACCAAGTTTGTTGCAGAGTCCTTAACTCCCGAATCTCCCAGGGTTTTTAAGCTGGAATATGGCATTTGGAATGCCTGCCAGTTGCTGTGGGCCTCTCTCGCAGCATTAGTGCTCAGAAATTCCAGCATCGTTTCTTTATGCTGCTTAAAGAAATGTGCCCGACACTGACCCTAAATGCCCCCCATTATTAATCCCTGCATTTCCATTGTTACATCCCACAGCCATACCTGAGGGGCTGAGATCCAAGCAGTGAACCAAGGAAAAGTGGGCACTGCCCAAACTGTTGGGTAGTTCTGAGATCACCCCCTCTCCATGACCAACCCCCTCACCCCCCATTTTTCTCTTTGCTACCACATGTGCAAATCCATATTACCTTTCGATCTAAGAGGAAAAGTGCCATTTTCATGGTGTTCCCCCTTTGCAGAGGCTGTCAAGAAGGTTTTAATTTCTTGTTCTGGTTGCAGACTGCCTGGGGTGGCTGCAGGCTGCCCCACTAAACCCTCCTAACACACTTCTTAGTGGCCAGCAGCCTCCAGTCGTTACCAACTTCAAACCAATGTTGAATTAGAATAGAATATTTCTTCTTTCCTATGCCAATTTCCTTAATTTAACCACACAACTCCTTTACAATGTATTTTTTTGATTATTCTTTGTGTGATTTTAGGGGTTTCTGTATATAAAAAAACCCACATAGCTTTTCTTTAGTGACTAACAAAATTATACAGCAATATCCTTTAAAAAACAACTGCCAGTTGTTTCAAGTAGTTGTTCAGAACGAAAATGAGTCTAAAAATCGTAAATCATTCCTATAATTAATCAGCAAAATTATACAACAAAGCTTTTAATCCCTGCTTTGAATATGAATGAAAATTCCTGAAATACTTGAGTTGCCTTATTCAAGGTAACGACCTGACTCGAGGAAAATTGATCCATCTTGAAAGCCAACTAGAAAATAAGGGCTACACACATCTTCATGTGTGTTATGCTAGTCTAAGTAAAAAGATGACTAACATCACCCTAGATTCAACTTTCCACAGCAATTAGCTAAAGTATCTCAATTTATCTTTCCCTGACAGTTTATGATTTTAAGGAAATTTGAGATGTTTGGGTTGTTGGCTTTTTTTTCCTTTTAATGGACATTTTAGCACCATCTGCTGGTGTTAAAACTTGCTCTGGAAACTAAACACCAGCTTCCTCCTTCATTTTAACTTCCTTAAGGCCTGCTTCTGGCTCTTATTAGGAAAGGTTAATTGCTTGCTTTTCTACTAGAGATCCCAGGATTGGATAAGTAATTCAGCTGAATGAATCATCCAGATGGAGGATACCTTCTGAGGCCATAGATCAGTAGCAACACACTATTAAAGAAACACCTCATCTACAGCTACATCCAAGGGTAAATGCGATTGGTTTTCACTGTGTGAAAAACGACAACCCCCAGCCCTCATTCCTTAAGAGGTAATAGAGAGTTTTTTCCACTGATTTATTCTGGGTTGATACTGGTATTTAGACTACAGAATGATGCTGTGATATTGGAGATTTAATGTCTGGGTGCACAGTCAAAAACTGACCTGCTAGAATTACCTCTGACTGTATCCAGTTATATTATTAAATGACTTATTCCATCTAATTCATCCAGTTGCTTTTTTATTTCCTTAGACTGCTTCTGGCTCAGAGCCAGTTCCTTCCTATTTCAGAACCTCTCAGAGCACAGATAGTCTGAAAGCACTTCAGGAAATGGTCCCATTAGGTCTCAGCTGCCTTTGTGCAGCTCCTGTCCTGAATCCATGAAACACCTTCAGTACAAGTTTAATCTCTGCCTTGCTGAAGCCAAGCTCAGAGAATTCCTCTCTACAGGACTTGCCAAATTCCTGGGTTTGAGTGACAACATCACAAAGCAATAAGAAACCTGCCATGCACTCCATGGTCTCTGCGGAGGAAAAGAGTATCAGCCCATTTGGGTTTAGGCAGGTCTAGCAGGTAAACGTGCCAGGGGAATTTCAAGTTGTTCACATCAGTGACTCCTGTGACATGAAACACTGGGAATGGACCTGGGGGTCATTTTTTCAGTCTTCCCTTTCAATACTCAGCAGGACTTTTAGTGGCTGTATTTCAATCTCAGCTCCCACCCACCACCATCGCAGCCTGTCTGCACATCTCTCACACCCCTTGCTCTAAGGAACACAGTCCCTCCCTCGGCTCTCCTCTGCAGCCATCAGTTTCTCTTCTCAATTGACCTTTCTTTGTGCTGGGAACTCCTCCTTGCAGAATACCCATGGTTTAAAGCTGAATGTCAGTTGTCTGAACCTTAATAGGACATAGAGAAACAATCTCTCATAAAAGCACATTCCAGATAGCTGTGAAAAGCTGATGTAAAAGCAGCTGACAAGATGAAGTGCCAGTTTACCAGCATGGGGTGTCAGGATGTTATGGGCCAGCAACAGGGCTGGGAAACGAGTTCCTTGTCCAGCAGCAGAGCTATGGGCATCCCTTCCCCTACAGATATCAGCCGGCTCCAGTACAACTGCACCTTGCCATGGTCAACTTTGGCAGCAGTTGCCCCATAGAATCTAAACGACCACGAGACAATTAATTATCTTTTGCTTCCAGTCACACAGATAAAATTAAGCAAAGCCCAAACCTTGCTTGCCCATAAATTCTCTATCCTAGAGAGTAACTGAAGACTTTTCAGATAGATGTTGTTGGCTAAGTTTTCAAAGTCATGCTCAAAAGAGTCAAGTCAAAAAAGAAATCCGGTTATTTGTTAGAAAGATTCGTGTGTACACCTCCCGCATCCACTGCTTTGAAATGGACCTCTTCATGTCTGGAGGGGATACAAAACCTAAGGTTCTTCTGAGGTTTCAGAAGGAGGAAGAAGGCCATGACCTTCAACAACAATTATTCTGCAGAAATAGGACTGCTTGTCTTTGCATAATGTTTTACAAAAGAATTTTGAGAAAAGGTGCAATGCTGTCAGGTGAAACAATTCCTTAAGAGCTGTAAAGAATCAAGGAGGGCCTTGAATATATTAAATGTATTGATGGAAAAACTATGATCAAGAGATCCAGGCCAGAGACAGTTCCACTTGCAGCACCCAGCCTCCGTGGATTGCAAAATAAAGAGGCAAATTTGGTATAATTAGTCCAATTATCTGTGCCAATAGTGATGAATGTCAATTCAAACCCATTTCTGAAGTTCTTTTTTTCACATTAATACCATTCATAACTAATTTCTGGCAATATCAGTGAGATTCAGAAGGAGCTTTATCAAGAAGAGAGTATTTGGGTGGGGAGGGACAAGAAGACTCTCTGCTGTTTCAGCAAAACAGAAACCGTGGAAGCAAATTAATTTGGGCAAATTTCCCATCAAAACAAAGCCAAAACCTTTTGAAACTGCCCCAATGTCCTTTCCAAAATATTTTGAACAAATGAGTTCCTTTGAATTGCAATCTACTTCTGCTTTTCAAATTTAAATGAATATACATTCAAATAAAAGGTCAAAGTTGAGATGAAAACTTTCCAAATTTAATAAAAAGAATTGCCCTGATCTCCTAGATAGTGTTAATGACAGGAAGCCACCACATGCCCTGGAACTCACTGTGCACCAAGACAGCAGAAATCTCCTGAGCTCCATCACACTTAGATAAAATTTGCTATTTGGGTTGTCAGAGCTCTTGAAGCAGCTCCACATCACTCCCTGTCCCTTCAGTGTCTGGTTTCATGTGTGGTCACTTTGTTACAAACAAATGCCATACTTGCACTTCTCATGGATTTTTTCATGCACTAGAATAGAAGAAAATAGGGGGTTTTTCCACGTAAAAAATATTTTAATGAAAAAACTTCTGGCTTAATTATGATTTTTTTCTACCCAAAGAAGTTCCACGTTGCAAGCCATCAGCCATTTACACAGGCCACTCATCAGAACCCCAAATTACAGCAAAAACTGTTTCTAAGTGTGACCCCCACCCAGGGGTGCCACAGCCCTGTCCTTCGGGGCTTTGTGCCCGTTCAGTCCCCTCACCTTCACATTAGGCTACATGAGATACTGACAAAAACCAGAGTTTAGGTGGTTGAAACAGACAGTTTTCAGTCTTGCCAAGAATAGATTTCATTGGATGAACAGGGATAGTGTTGGATCAGCTGCCTAATCCAAATATCCCTTTTTGTGCTCATTCCCTGTCCATGGTTGATTATTAGATATAGCAAGTAATTATCCATCTTCACCTCTAACCTACCGTGGGCACTCTTCCTCCATGGCTGTGTTTGCTGCTGCTGGAAGAACACAAATAATCTCCTGTTCAAATTTGATATGATAAATTATATGTTTCCTCTCACAACTAACCCAGCTTCCTCTGGAGGCAACAATAAAAAGCCCATTAATAACTGATGAGAGCCTTTAACAAGTATTGCTCTGGAATTTTATTAACTCACTTCCTAACCAGCATTATTGTTCAGATAACTGCTGTTCCTCCAACCTCTCACAACCAAACTGGGAGTTCACTAAGCCTGTAGGTAGGTAGGTGGTTAGTTAGTTAGTTAGACAGATATTTTGACAGAGGTAACATCCAAATATTCCATTCACTGCAGCAAGCCCCTACTTCCAAATATGCTCCTTACCATAAAATTATTTCTTAAGCTGCATTTAAATCAAAATGCAGCTGCAAAACTTAAGCCTGGATTTCAAACTTCTAAAGTTTATGGAGAATCCGTGCACTTTTCCTTCTAAAAATCGCCCTTTGTGATCAGAAGAGTTTTCCTCTTAAGCAAGGCAAAGCTTAAGTATTAGAAAAAGGAACTACAAGTACTGTGCAGTGAAGCCATGCTTAAGGTGACAATGAATTCAGCAGCCACAAAATATTACCTTCCTGAGGGTTTTTATTACCACAATATAACCTGATAGGAGAAAAAGTGGGCTCCCTCCTCCCACTCATCATTCCAGTGAAAAGAAAAAAAAAATTAAAATCTTCAGCAGAAATCCCTTCAAAACATCACGAAAAGGTCTGTGCACAGCCTCGGTATAGTGCAATGAAATTAAAAAAGATGTCATGTAGCCATGTCAGCCACATCTGTGACCCATATGGTGCATGTAACAAGAGCATATGTCTGCACCTAAAGAGAACATTATATGCTGGATAAGGCTGGGACAAATGTAAAAGTGAAGTAGAACACCTTCACATTACAAACACAGTTTGTTATTTGTGTCACATCAAAGAAAGAGTCTCTAAGAATTATTGGCCTCTGAAGTCATTTAATTATGATTAAGTGAACTAAGAACTAATGTAAATGGTATTTTATACCCCAGTGAATTAAAGTACGGGATCTAGTCAAGGTGAATAAGATTTACAGCCAAAACTCATGCAACCTTACAGTAATTTCATGACACTTTTACTACTAGCCTAAACATTTTTGTTCTTGAAATAATTAAAAGTACATGAGCAAATTTTACTCTTTGGATGCTTAAAATAAACCACAGAAAAGAGAATAGGTTGCTTCTCAAGTGACTCATGCACTTCTACTTTTATTACAAAAGGAACAAAGATTATGCAGGACAAATACAAACTTCTGATTTTACTAAAAAAAAAAAAAGGAAGGAAAAAGAAAAATAAGCTTAGCAGAATGCTCACAAATCTCTTCCATTTGGACTAAATCTGACAAAGATTAAAGTCTCAATACTCATCTCTGGCTAATCCCAAATACCTGCTTGCTAAAGAACACATTTGTTATGTTGGGACCCTATGCATAATAAGAGCAAGTCAAATCAGCCAACTCACTTTAAAGATTCTAATGGTCCTCTCACAGATTTTTAAGGGAAACTGTTCCCAGGTATTTGCCTTCAAACAATTAAGGGTGTCCAAGCAGAAGTGCATAGCATATCAATGAATGAATAGTTACATTTCACAGCTTTTCCAGCTGGAAGTAAACTCATTTTCCAGTGACAACTGTTAATCCACTCTCTTCGAGAGTGGCTGTTTGAAAGGCTCCAGGTAAGGAACAGAAACTTGGCTGACAGAAGAAAGTACCAGATGGCTGCTGGGATGGGAAAAAAATGGAAGGGAAGAAAAAGGTGAAATACGAGTTGTAGAAATAAGGATCGAATCACAATCACAATGTAAGTAGAGAACCAGAGCCTTCGGGTTTTAACAGGAGCCATGTTTGCAACGAAGCATCTCCCCAAGGCACAAACTGGGCGGCCTCAAGAGGCCCTTAAAATGCAACAGAGCATTAACAAATTGCATAAATTAAACAAATAAAGAGTGCTCTTTGAACAGTCTCTTTTGGCTCATGAGGGCCATACACTTTCGCACCAACTGATCCCCTCGTACCTCTTACACATAAACTGTGCACTTTTTCAATCTTTTAACAAAACTTTAAAATTCCCAGGAACCTGTCTAGGAATCAAAGGGATCAAAATCCACATGCTAAAAAAGTACTAATATAAATGTCCATGCTGAGGTTGTAGACCTTGTCTTTGGTAGAAAATGGTGTGGAAGAAAAGGAACTGTGGGGCCAAAATTTAGCTCTAAAAATAAAACATGTAACTGATTTAGGAGCACCAAGGAGAGAGTCTGGGTTACCAAATACAGTCTTGACTTATTGACCACCTCCTCCTGGCTCTAGACACTAAAGTCAGTAACTTTAAATCGGCCTCATTTTAACCTGCTTTCAGAAATACTGTCCTAAAGGAATACTACATTATACTAATACTACATTAACATTCATAAGTATCCAGATTTGTATAAATTTTGCATATTTGTAGAGTAGCCACCAGCAGGGGACAAGCACAGTGATTGTGGGATATAATCCCCTTAAAGAACAGTGCCACCACTGTCAGCTGTGCCGGGTCACAACAGCTCAGGCCCCCATTTTATAACCATTCTGACAAGCTGTGGTTTAGGGGGATTTCTTTCAAATAGTTACTGCTAAAGCTGTTTGGGAAATAATGAGTTCTGCATTTCCCACAGCAAACTCAGCACAGCGTGGTTGTTCTCAGCTAGCTCAGACACCCGGACTCGTCACACCCGCACTTAGACACACACTTCTGTCACCCCTTCCTAGACACAGCACTGCAAACCAGCCTTCCAGAATATCCCCCTTTTCCCTTGCCTTTCCTTCCATTAGATGATCCTCAGCCCGACTGGTATGAGAGACTTCATTAAAACATTCCAGTTGAACTGAACTAGCCGATTCTTACTGCCAATGAAATTGCTTTTGCTAAGAAGTCTGTGTAAAAGACCAGCACCTGGAGACAGGAGATTGCTCAGGGGATTGGTAACAGGCTGTGGAATATTTAATCTCTAGGGCACTGGCTCAAATCCAGAGTCAGGACCAAACGAGAAGCATCAGTCTCTTAGGCAGGCTGCCACACGACACCTTTAAAAACCACAGAGCCTCACTCAGGAGAGCCCTTACCAGCCCTCTGCTGAGAAACTTTCTCCTCTCTCCAGTCTGAACCTCACAGCTGAGACAAGTTGGAAGGCTGTAATTCAGAAATGTGCAAAATGTTATGCCAACACAAAACAAAAGTTTCAGTGCAACTGCCTGAGCAATGCCATGAACTAGATTTAGTGGTCTTTCAGAAGAGGGATGTGTAGGCTCATGATTTTTCTGTTGAAAAATAGTCCCACTATGACACAAGAGACAAATGACAGCAGTTCTCTATGCCCAGAGCATAGAGGCCACATGCAGTTATGCCAATAATCTTTCATTTCCTCCATACTGAATCTTTATGGATCAATAATCCAAGTAAAAATCCTTAATAATGACTAAATATAAAAAGGAAAAAAAAACATTTTAATGGAAATTAAAACGTAGGGAGCATTAAAACTTAAAAAAATCACTTAAAGCCAAATGACACAATGGAAGTTGAGTCTGTTTTAAACAAAAGACATTCTCCTGCACCTTTTCCCATACACAGCAGCAGAAGCTTTCTGCTCCTTCTCTGTGATGGCGTTGGAAAGAAAATTCCTGCGCCTCTCCCTTCCCTCCTCCCACGTTATCATTGTCCACAGCAGATTTCTTCACACCCTTCATTTCTCCTGATCCTCTTACTATTTGAGTAAAGACAAAATTATTTCCCCTTGATGTTCGGTATCACTGTTCATCTCAATGAAAATCCAGTAACTCCCTCTATTAGTGACTGAGGAGGTCTGTGACTGTACAGTATCAGTGAAAGCACAGCTGGAGAAATAAAACCCATGTAAATAGCTGAAAAGATAGGTAAAAGTCTGGGCAGAGATCCAAAAACACTAAACTACAGACTCCCAACATCTGGTTCGGGGTGGATTCCAAGAAAGACAGAAAGGGAGAAAAAGAAAGACAGAAAAAAAAGAATTGATTTATCTGTAGAATTTTTACATAACGTTTTCATTTAATTTTTTAATTCATCAAAAATTTTACTCAATTATTGTGGTTTATTTTTTTCACCTTACTGCATCCTGTTGCTTCACTCAGAAGGAGGCAGTGCCTTGGACAGGAGTTAGAAGCAGCCCTCAGTTTCATACTTCCATATTTTATTGTGATAAAAGCAATTACAGGTAAAAACCTCTAATTACTCAGCCTCTCTCTCTTTTCAGCTAGGACTGGGTTTATGACGTGTGCATGAGAACCCTATACTGATTTCATGGCCTTTCAGACAAATCATTACAACAGAGCTAACTCTGGCAGCTCCTCAGCCTGTCCTGAGCACCACCTCAGCCTGTCTGAGCAAAATCTACCTGGCTGCGCACCCACCTGAGGCACCCAGGACTCCACCCCTGCTGTGTGAGGAGTATTTTCTGCTTTGAACACCTTTATTGGCTGAGAGCTTCTGTAAGGACTTCAGAGACAACATAATTTTCAAAAGCTCATAGATGACTTAAAATCATAAAAGCCCCCATTTTTCAGGGATGTTTCCACTCTTAACATACCTGAACTCTTTCCAGACTCCTGCCTTCCCAAGATAAAAGAGCAGATCACCCACCCCTCACAGGACTGCCTGTTCTGGCCACACAGAACGCTCCAGGCTATCAGTACTGTCACTGTGCCCTGTTGCAGGTAAGACTCTTCCCTCCAACTGCTGCCAGTGGCATCCAAACCTCAAACACTGCACCTGCAATAATCATTAAATGCACAAATGAGATAATGAGAAGCTCTGAAAAGTCTCCAAACAATTTCAAATTTGCCTGTTTTGTGCTTCAGCGCTGCCTCGCTCAGAGCTAAGCCATGACTGTGTGCTTTCCAAGTGTTATTACATGCATACAAACACAGAAAGAGAAATAAATTCTCATGGGGTAACTGTGATTCTCCTGCCTGAGGACTAATTCTCCACTACATTTAGGCAAGGTGTGCATTTTCCTACTTTCTCCTCTCTCCAAACGGAAAGAAAGCTCAAGACAGAGTTCAGGACTTGGCACTGAGCAAGTACACAGCCAGGCTGGACACAACTCTCTTGTCTCTTTGCCACTGCTGTGCCCTGGCCAGGGGCACCCCAGAAAAAATTTCCATCAGAAAACCTTTTACGCAACAAGGTAGTGCCTTCCAGGTAGTACAGACTGCCAGGATGATGGCAGTGGGCCACCACTCATGCCTCTGAACCTGTGATGAGCTTTCCACTCAGGAAAGGAGGCAATGACATTACTGAAAGGGGAATCCCGTTAGGGCAGTGACAGGTAATGAGGAGGAGATGAATTCTGTCCCTCAGAAACAAAATCCCTGAGAAATAAGAAAACCACAGTTCTTGAAGATCAGTGCAATTTATTCTTTAAGAAGGGAGCCTAAGGGCAACAATTACATATGCATATTATTCAAACCTGAATTCTTTTCCTGAAACTCTCTTTAAATTGTGCCAGTTTATAGGACCGTCTTTCCTACCTGCTCCCAGCTTGCTGCCACAGAAGATCAGCTTTTTCCCCCTACCTGTCCTCCTCCTGCCCACAGCATCTCACTTTTCCCTTCGCCTCAGTCCTGGCTTGAAGTGACCCTTAGGAAGCACACTGAGCTCTCCAGACCACCAGAAAACAACTGACTTTCACTCTGAAAATACTTGACTGATGCTCCACTGCCCCAGGCAGAAGAAGGAGAATAAAGCAGCTTGCTGCATAGTTGACAAAGCATGAGTGCTTTGAAAAATGACTGATGGGCCCTCCACCCCATACCTTTGTGCTACCCACATCAGTCTACATGTGTATTTTCACACCCAGGCACCCAGATCACACAGGGAACTAAAGGAACCGTCTCAAATGAGAGAGGCAGTTTCAAATCAAACAGCATCTCCCTCCGGGATACACTAACACCCCTTTATAATAGAAGTGACAGAGAAGTTGCATGAAATGCCCTGCTTCAATCCAATACCTTTTACCCCATTTCCTGCAGTTATTAGATTCTTCTGCAACCAAGTAATCTGGCAGAACACTAACTCCAAAAGACAGGACAGGACAGAAAGTTTTCACCTGAAGTTGTTTGCAATGGGTTTGGAAAGTTGGTTGGTTTGGAGATTAGCAGGTACCAGCTGATACACAGCTTTGGTTTAAAAATGGGGTGAAGGAGGAGAGGGAAAATGTCTAAATTCAGCCTTCATGACTGGCCCTGTCAGGCAGAATTAATTAAAGCATTTCACAAATAATTACATTAGACTGGGTAGAAATCTAGCATTATACAGAATGCATTTTTGCAGCCTGTGAGGCACTTGAAAAGATGAATCAAGACAGTGAAAAGCAGATTTATATCCCTCCTTTACAAGGTTCCTGCTTCATGGGCAGATCTCTACACAAACAGGCCAAAACCCTCCCCGAGACAGTCCAGCTTCATCTCGTGCAATGAAGGCAACACACCAAGTCAGGCAAGTTGAAAGGAAGTCCCTTTTTTCTCCATCTCAGCCCTTTGGCTTTCCACCACCTGGACACCACTTTTAAAACGATGACCTCATCATTTATCATTTTACCTTTCAGTGCTTTACTTAATACATGACCTGCTCAGTAAAATATTTGCAGACTTGGTACTCTGGTGCTTTATCCCATTACAAAGGCATGCATAACATTTCACATCTCTCTCATGCAGGTGGTCCTCTGTTCTGACTCAAGGCCAAACAGAATATAAAGTTAGGCCAGTTCAGCAGTGTAGGTGAAGGCATCTGAGCTGAGGGAGGGGAGTACAGTAACTAGAGATGCCAGTTGTGGCTATACATTTCAAAGATAGTGCTAATTTATTTATTTGGCTTACAGTGACCAAATCCATCTGTCCAGTACAGATGATCTACCACAAGACGTCTAAGAATCCCTACAAATCAACATTTTTTTATTCAAATTGTTCACATATGTACCAAGGAGCCACAGAAAGGTGTATTAATGGTCCAGTTCTTTCAGGCAATTCCACTCCATTAAATATTATGAGTACACATGTCTGGGAAGGAGGAGAACAGAGGAAAAGAGTTTCCCAGTTTGTTTTTAGAGTGTTAAACAGTGCAAAACATCGTGCATTTTTAGTTCATTTCTCCATTTTTTTCTTCATTCCAATAAAATATTTCCTGTGCTAGATGAGCTCTCTCTCTTGAGAGCTCTACACCAGATGATCTATTTGCAAGTATCTTCAGACACAGTGATTTTGATTTACAACCAGCAAATAGAATGTATTGATGGAAGTACAGACAGAGGAGTTCCAGTGCAGGCAGGAGGCCTTTCTTTGCAGCTTATTTACAAAACCCAACTGGTTTTGATTTCTATTTATATTCCTCACTAGGGACATAGATGTGAAATTTGGTGCTTATGGCACTGAGAGGTCCCAGGACTGCTGCCACTCTCAAAGATGACACTGCGAACTGGGGACTCAGTGACAGACAGGTCCCTCTCAGAGGGATTCTGACCCTTCCAAAAAGAAACACAGCAAAGAAGAGTCAGGAAGGAGATTCCTTCTGAAGTCCAGCTGTCAGTAACACATCCCTTCAATTCTGGTACAGAGCTTGCCTGAGCAAGGACTGGCACGAGAGTAAAAGGGCAGATCCAGAGACACACAGGTGACAATCTCAGAGTGAAAAGAGCCTTACAGAGCTCTGTATTATGAAAGGCTGCTAAGGAAATTGTTGGGTCCACAGTGACTGACTTCCTATTCTTTCCCTTTTTTTCAAAGCCTCAGCTATTTTGTTCTCAAATTAAGATCTGGCTTAGCTTTTAGAAAGACATGAATAATAATAATAAAACCATATTGCTGCACATATGACATGATTAAGCAGCTCGGTGGGTTATATACAGAGGAAATGTCTGAAAAGGCACTGGCTGACACTTATCAGAGAATTTGGAAATGGAAATTACAGCAAAAGAAAGTAAATTAGCCAAGAGTTTAAAAAAAAACCCAGGATATAATGATCAAATAGATGACATCAAATTAAAAACCCAGATCAGGAACCCATGCACCAACCTCAGGAAGACATGCTCTCAAGCTGGTGACATCATATTTATAGATGTCCTATGTCATTGAGATATTTTCTGGTGGTTTCATTAAAGATACAAAGCACATGATTTTGAACTCCTGGGGTTTTTTTGTCTGTGTTATATATCATCACCAGTTTTCCAGGGCTTTTTAGGTTACTGAAGTAAGTCCACATCCATAATTCTGTTGCTCAAATTCTACTTCATGTCAGTGTTGGAAGGGAGAGCTTTCCAGCAGTTTGCTGATTGTGAAGAAGAAAGAGTACAGCATTTTTCAAGACATGAGTTAATGAGTCATACTGTTTGTGTTTCCCAAATAAATTAATAACAACAACTAACAATTCATTCCTAAAGTTCCTGCATGCCCACAATTCCAACCATCTGCAGTGGAAGCCAGAAATGCTCTGCAGCTTTGGAAATGAAAGCTGTCCTATGTCCTTTCCAGCAGAAATTTCTACAGATGAATCCAATGATGGTTAAAAGGGAACCCTTAAAATCTTTGGAAACCAAATTTTAAAACTAAAAAACCTAAACCAGTAAAGCACAATAAGCTTGTTTATAGAACAGAGTCTTCTGAGACTATGACTCCCTTTGCATGTGCAACCTGCCATTCCATAGCAGAAACTTCTACCTTTATTAAGGGTATTGCCATTGACAACACTATCATTAGTATTATTTGTTACCAATTATTCCCAACAGATTATTGACAACATGGGTAGAGCAATCCAAGCAGAAAAATGCTCACTTCTGTGGAATCACCAGCAGCTGGCAAGAAAAGCTGAAATCTAAAATATTCATCTTATGTCCTGGATGAATATTTTACATATGTGTAGGTATTCGTGGTACCTGTAGCACATCTGCATGCAAGGATCTCAGAGATCTGGGGGGACTGTTTGTTTTGGGGGGTTGCTTTTTGGTAGTTTGGGTTTTTTTTAACAAGCTGGGTTAGCATTCCCATCTCTGTGGGAAGGGAAGAGGTGGCTCAGGACAGTGCCCAGGTTTGCTCAGCACGAGGCACTTCAATGCAAACAGGGCTCAGCCTTCCAGCACCCACACTGCTGTGCAGCTCTCCTGGCTGGGCAGCTTTGAGCAGTTCAAGTCAGGAATGAACAGTAACACACAAAGCCACTTTGGCTCCTGCAGCTGCCAGACAACTGGCTTCACTCTGCCCTGAAAGAAACCCCCCCGAGCTTGGGACTCTGCTTGGCCATCAGAAACCGGAGCACCGAGCCCAGCAGCGCAGCGTGGCCGTGGGTCAGGCGAGGAGCTGGAGCCGAGGGCAGCCAGCACTTCACCTGTGTGGGGAGAGGAAGGCAGGGCAGCCGGGGTTATGTAAGCAAATTCCCGGCTGGAATGTGCAGAATGTACACAGAGGGTGTGCCGGGCAGGCCGGGAGCTGGGGGCCGGGGAAGAGCCTCCCAGCCCATGGGCAAAAGGTTCCCTGGCAAAAGGCATGCCCAAAACGCAGCTCGTGTTCTCTGCTCCTGCGGCTCTGACTGCCCTCGCACTCAGAGATACAAAAGTCATCAGATACAAGAGTGGACAGCACAGTGAACTGTTTAATGATACTAGGATAACCATGAATAAAACAGTCACCATTTCTCCAGTGGCCTCTTCTCCTTCCTGAAAGGCAAGACTTCTGCAATTGTTGGCAAAAATAGTGTAGGCAAGATATACAATCAAAGGTAAAGAAAAAATTTCACACCATTTCTGGAGCAGTCTGAGTTTTAGGTTCTTGCTACTTTGGATTTTTTCCCCTGACTAATTAACACATCTCTCCCTAAAATCTACTCAAAACCCCAAGCAACTAAAGGAAAAAAAAGAATATTTCAATATTCAATGAGTCTGCTCTAACCACTGAAATGCTCCTTTTGTTTTTCTCCTCAGGTGGCACTTGAAGCAATCAAACCCAACTGGTAAAGGTATGGAAAGTAAGTCTGCTTTAAATTTACAGATGTTTGTAAAGCAAGTACTTATGAAATCATGGAATAAAACCTCATCCAGCTGAGAGGCAGATTTATCTAACTAACGTGCAAACCCAGGGATCTGAGTAAATCTGTGTGTTGAATACATTTACTAAATACTTGACTGCTGGCTTTGCAAACCTGCTGTGGGCATACAAAGTGTGCCTGAGTATCCTCTGACTTCAGTACAAAGAGAGTTAGGGGCAGAATTCCACTGCTGCACAGCTGCAGCACTGCATCCTGTAAGTGTTTTGTGACTGCCAACAAGAAATCCGAGTTAAACTATCTGCAGTGGTACTTGAACTAGCTCTACTGATCAGAACTAATTATAAGAAAAGTTCACACATTGAATGTCAAAGATGAATTCACAGAGGAAATATAACACATGAAACACATGTTCCAGACATGCTGTTCAAAACAAATCTGAAAAAAGTAAGGTCAAGGGACCTGGAATATTTCTCACAGAGATTCTGCAAGCTAAGTAGTGAAATGGCGTTAAATAAATTACATGGTTTCAAATTACTCACTCTGCAACTACAGAAGAGTCTGGCTCTTTGGGGTACCTGCTTGAGCACAACAAATGTGTCTGGAGAAACACACAAAGAAGAGCAGAAACTCTCAGATACTGCATAACTGTTGGCCATGACTTACTTGCTGTTTCATAAAAGGCAATCTCTTCTTCAGGAGCAGCATGCTGAGTGGACTCACTAAGCAGATCTGTACTGAGAAATTGAGAAGAGAAGCATTAGCAGGAACCGGACACAGACATGCAGGCTCACAGGTTTCTCTGAAGCCCTCTCACACCAGCTCAGGGCAGAACTCAGTGCAAGACTGGGGCACTAAGGTAAATTTAATTTAGAACCAGACGTAGCTCCCAGCATTTGGTTAATTTTGCAGGTCCAAAGCTTCACACAATTGTGTGACCACTGTTTCCTGAGGTAACAATGTCTTCTTTTCAAAAAGGGATTGCTCACCGTGCATTCAGCTTCTGTTAGAAAAGGGATCCCTAATTCTTCTGGAAATTTCATATTCTCAAATGCCATTTTTCATAGAAATGGCCTCGTTTTTGAGTTCATAGACAGCGGAAAAAGCAATAAAACCTTTAGATGCGAGGTGATTTGTCATCTTGCTAGAAATACTTTACCACAATTCTAATTCCACCATCCCAGGAAAGGCTGCCTATAACACACTGAGAGCCAGCTTGGGCTGTGAGCCAACAAAGCACTCCAGCATGATTTCAGCTTTCACTGTACCACTGCCTGGAGTGCGATGACTTAAAAACCATTACAATTAAAAAGCCTAAATGGGTTGCTAATTTAGAGCCTTGGTGTGAACTTCCTAGAGTGAGTATCATAGCACACAGCTACACCATTTTGAGTTTATAATGCCCTACCACACGGCCTAACCTGAGTAAGGCCCTACAGATGAGCTCCAGGTGAAATTAGATGGGAATGGACAATACTTGCAAAAGGCCTTCAGCAGAGGCCTTTGTATTCAAGAGTCTTTTATCCCACTGTAGGTGAGAGCATACTTTATACATCCCAGGAGGAAAATAACTTAGTCAGAAAGCTCTCAAGGAAAGATAAAGAGTACAGACAGAAAAGCTATTGTGCATAAATCCAGGTGGAATCATAAGTCTTTCTCAAAACGCTGAAAGAATAAATCCCCCTCCCACAAACTACAGGAAAAGATGTGGTTCCCATACACATCTGAGTGGCAAAGCAACTTCCCACATAGTCACATCTGCCTCCTTTTTGCTCTGTTCCATTGCTTAAATTCTGTCATGGGAGTAAACACAAGAGGGGGCAAGGGGCTGTATAGGCACCTGGTCAGGGCAAGGAGAAAAGCAGGGAAGAGGATTTGTACCTTAGATATTTGCATATGAATTTGGCTTCAGCCTTCATGGTGTTTACATGCCTTTGAACGCTTTCTGTTTCTTTCTGCATTCTTCACTTCTCCATCTTATTTATTTTCACCTTCTGCTTCTCAGATCTTCTGCCAGACTGCTTATTTAATTCTACTTGTTGCACTGAAAACACCATTGTTGTCATCCAAATTAATCCCTGAACATAATAAAAACCTCAAAATAGCTCAGTTTTCCATCCTTTGGTCTCACTTCAAGTACAGTATAAAAAGCCAGGTCTTGGGAGCTCTGATAGTTTACACAGGACCAGTCCTAGGTACATGGCATTTTAGTAGGCAGAGGAGGCTTTTCCTTCTCCACCAATCTTTTCCTTTCACCAGCTGAGACTGTTCAGAGTCCCCCACCATCTCCAGCCCAGTTAGCCCCTCTTCCCAGGTAATCCATTGCAAACCTTGATGATTTCCAAATAAACTTGGTACTTTTTGAAATATTGCCTTCTGTGACAGGTTAGTTGAGAAGCAAGATAAACTAAGATTACCTTTACTTTTAGGGATGAGGGAAGGGAATCATCTCCTAAGAGTCTGTGCTGAAGCAGCAGGACACTGGCTACAGATTTCCTGCTGGGTTTTCTATGTTCCTCTCTGTTCAAACTGCATAGTGGAAAAAAAAAGTAGGAAAAATAAGACCAGACAAAGAAAGACAAGACAAGACAAGACAAAAAAAAAAAGAAACACGATAGGACCAATATTTTTCCCATTATCTGCCCTCATCCTCAACCTTTTTCCGTTGCAGTCTTCCCAGAGATGACTGGGAAGGGCTCTGAAAAGACCGAACACTCTTTTTCTTACTGGCTTTGTCCAGTCTCTCAGTACTGTATTTTTCAAGGATAGCTCACCGATTACCCTTCAGTGTTTTTCATTTCCTTGATTTGAACTAGATTGCAAATAAATATCATAATGTGAGCTTAAACAGCACATCAATGAGAAAAATATTCACTTCAAATATAAGTAAAACATTCACACTGAGTGTAATAATTTTTTAAGCTGTTTCTAACTTTTAAAGGGCTACTTTAGACCTATTCCTACAGCCTCCACGACTCCCATTTGATTTTTGCACATAGAATTTACAATTATTCCTACCATTTATGTCATCCAGTAGTGCTTCTAAATTAGAAAACCAGACTGGAACTTCAGCAGCCTGTCTGAGTATTAACCAATCTCAGCTCCTCTGCTCTCACAAAGCCCTGGCTGAGAGATAAAAAAGAATCACATACCTTACTTGTTAAGAGCTATTCATGCCAACTCTTCCTCTTGCAGCTATGCACTAATCACAGATTAGAAAGCATTTTCATGTTGTCAACACAGAGACCTTATGTGAATACAGATATGAGAAATAAATCAAAAAAGTAACAAAATCTTTGAACGTATGCTTATGGTAATTCAGCAAAGAATTAACTGGCCAGAATTTATGCAGGCTGCTCTCCAGTCTGTGGATATATAAGATGCTATTTTAGCAAACAGTCTATTTTTAAAAGTGAGTCTTTAACAACAAAAAGTGTGATTAAATCCAAAACATTTTAAGCATCCACTTTTTACACTCTCTTGATTTTGCCATTCACTGATTTGGGGAAGCCAAATTGTAGCTTCCTGCTTCGCTTTCTGTTCATACCAAGTTCCCTTTTTAGCTCTGACACTAAACACAGCAGGACTGCGTTTAAATAAAAACAGGCTGTTTCCAGGGGTATTGTGGATGTATTTTCTAACTCACAGATATTCCCACTCATATCAGACTCTGTAAAAAACAAAACAAAAAAGCTAAGTCTAACCCACATTTTAATCCTAAAATATCTGTCAGTAGACCTTTAATCCTGAAAGATAAAACTAGAATAAGATCATGACATTTATGCAGAGCAAAAAACCCTCCTAAAACAAAGCCTTTTAACTGTGAGGAGCTTCCTTGAGTATTTTGCCATGCACTGAAATAGCCAATTGCTTCAGGAGGCCTGAGGCACGAGCAAAAGTTCAACACTGACATTTCCAGCCTCAGCAGAAAAATTATTCTGTCATTTGAAAAAGTATCTACCACCTTATAGCTGCTCTTTCCCATGCCAGTGTTTCTATCCTCTCAAAAGTGCATAAGAGGGATACTCTTCCTCATTTTAACTTGGCTGCCATCAATAAGGGCTAACTGATAGACAAGAAAGTAATGTGCATAGTTGCCTCTCCACAGCTCTGGAATCCTTTGAACTGGGAGCCACTCAAAGCTTTCACTGAAAGGCAGATTTTTGCACTTGGACTGGGGCTGATACCCTTGAAACCATAATATTTACATTCTTTCTCTTTTATATTGCTTTTCCTAAATGCTTCCACGAGACAGTTAAAAATAGAAGGTGAGACACTCTAGCTGCACAGAAGGCTATCTGGCAGTGTGGTTCTCCCCATGGCTTCTCCATGCCTGTTCCTTTTTGATGAGTAGGGGAAATACCTCCTAGGTCAGTCCATGCCTCTCCTGCTCCCGCCAGGGAAGGTTCCTACACCACAGCTCTCGACCCTGGCTCACGCCCAAGAGGCTACAGGATCTCTTGCACAGGTTACGTAATGAAGGATGCTGAGAGCTTCATGTGCTGACCTGGAAAACTAAACTGGCTCTTCCCTGAAGGATCTATTTGAGATCCTGCCTCAGTTTATCTGATTTCCACGTCAGCTCGTCTGCCATCCATGCCTGTGCTGGAGGTTATCTGACATTGCAGAACTTCAGCAAAATTGTGGGAATTTGCTCTTTCCTACTGCATGCTGTCAATGTATTTTTCAAGTAAAATGAGTTGTCTTTTCAATGCCACTTTCTTAAGATCCCCTCACAGTAACTCTTGAATATTGAAGTCTAACATAGAAAGAAGTTTCATCCTATCCTAGGCCTTTCCTCTCAGAGAGTTCCCTGCACGTGTGATCTGCTTACTTTGGGAACTCTCCAAACTCTACCCAGTGTGGGAAGAGCGAGACCCATCACTCATCTGGATGTAGGATACAGCTGAAGGATAATACACAGAAGGAATGGTTCTTGAAATCTCTTGTATCAGTCACCATTTCTTTATAAATTGTATTTTTATGGTTTAGAAAGCAGCAGTGTTCACATGCATCTGATTTTTTTTCATTCCAAATGCACTTCTTTCCTATAAATAATGTTTAAATCTGTTTAACTGTATTTCAACTGTAAAAAGGCAAATGTGACTAAATGATTTAACTAATTTTACTTCTTCCTTGCTTTATTTGTGACTGGTTTTTTGCTGTTCTTTATGCATGATTATTCTTTCATTTTGTCTGCCAAATGACCTCTCAATTTAGATTCCTCCTCAAATCCAGTAATTTCTCCACCTCTATGCTTTCCTTTAAATTCAACCAATGTCTTGTCTCTTTTAGGCTATAAATCTTTTCACTAGGCCTACACTTTGTATTTATTTGTACAATATTTGATTAATTTGCAGTCCTTTGAAAATTCTTACTAATATTTTAGTAGGTTTTTTTCCCCTCACACTTAGGAAGCGACACAGTGTTTGTCTTTTCTGAAGCCAGAGAGATAAAACAGTGATCCATAACTACACAGACAAAGCACAGTGGAAAAATTAGGTGGTTTCAGCCAGAAAAACTAACAATCAAGAACCTTTTGGCAGGTCTGAATTTTAACTTAAAGCTGCAAAATACATCATCTGAGACAGTTTCAAGTCTTGACCAAATCTTTACTGGAAATTACAGTAGCAAAACAAAGCAGAGTCTCCTGAGACACCCTCACATCTCAGCTAACAGAGTTAATCACCTGGCAGCTTGCAAGCATTTATTTCACGTAAGAGGGAATGTTCCAGATGATCCTGGAATTTGATGGAAAAGATTGTTGAATTCAATAATATTCAAACTCTGGCAGCACTAGCCAGTGTCAAACTTCCCGGGTCCAAAATATGATTTCTCTTCAAATATTATTTCCTTCTCATTGAGTTTAAACTCTGTGAGGCTCCAACTTACACTTGCTCTTTGCAAGACCAACTGGCAAGAAATTTTACAGACAAAACCCAAACAATTCACCCTGGGGCCTCACCATAAACAAAGTCATATATGAATGCTATTTTTAATACAAAAGCTGTAAAGATTTCCTGGAAGCTCATCTGTGAAGCTGCTGAATGCTACATACCCAGACGAGGTTTCCATCATACTGCCTCCAATTCCATGGGCTTTCCAGGAGACAGGAAGATTTTGAATATCCTATTCCAGCAGTGGTGCTTAGGGTGAAGGAGAGTATCATTAGCCAGAGTTTAATAAATTTATTATTCTGATCAAGCATTAATTTTTCTCTTCTGGAGATGGCAATAGCATCTACGCACAGATCACTTAATTGCCTTTCTGCCTTTTCATTTGAGTGCCTGGAGAGAGTAATATTGCCCTTAATAAGGGGAAGATGTGACAAAGAGAGACACTTTTGCAAAACGTGACAAACTGGTTTCATTCTCTCTCCTCCCCATTTTACGTCCTCAGCACAAGTCATGTCTTCATCTCTTCTCCAGTTTGTTTGGCAATCACAGCTGCTGTCAGTCACCTTCACACACAGGTCATGAGCTCTGAAAAACAGTAGGTGCTCAATCACACAATTCTCATGAAGCTGACCTTTTCAAGTAAATTGATTTTATTCTTCCAGATCAAGCTTGCATCAAAAATATCCCACCAGATAAATATAGCTGAGGAAATAGAGCCCAAACACCATATGGGCAAGCTGCAACAATGCCATTAATCTGCTCACCTGCCTGTCCTGCCTCCTCCCACCCCAGCCCCACATCAACTCCAGATCTTTCAGATGTCTTTAATGTTTAATTAAACAAAGAAGGTCTTTTCCTCTGTTCCAAGTCTTTCAGTTACTTGCCTAAATAGTTCTAAGTGACAGTTTTTTACATCCAGCTCTCTGCCTCCTTTCCAGCATTATGCAGACCACCCAACACTCAGCTGCTTTACCCTCCCTTCTCCTCCTACAGCTCATTGCATCTTGGGTTGAAATTTCTCAGAAGATCAACAACACAACACGTGTTCACCTTGTAATAGATTCAGCATGTAATAGACGAAGCCCTGATCCTAACTGGTCCTTGGATGCTATCAGAATACAAAGTGACACCATATATTTTTGGTTTTAAAATAAACTTCTGATTCATGCTCCCCTGGTATTGGCAAGACCACGTGAGTGTGACAGAAATAAACCGTGTGACCTCCATATCAGCAGGGGTTCTGCTTTAGGTTGTGCTCACAGAGCAGAAATGGGAGAAGGGGGAGCTAAACAGGCAGCACTTCAATCTCTCTCCTCCCCCTCTCTGTTATACCCTAACCCTTCCAGGGCTATGCTTCCATCCTCCAGACCTTCCTTCTGGCCTAAACTTCTGTTTGCTTCACAGTGTGCTCTCAAAACATTTCCAAATTCTACAGAACAACCAGCATTAGTCTATTTTTTCTTAAAATCTACAGATGAGTGTCAGAGAGAAAGCTACTGTCAAGCAGGCAAGCTCTAAATATCTTTCCAAACAGAGATTACTTTGTTGAATAAAAAGCATTTCAGAGCCAAGGAATGATCATGTTTATTTTCTTATCTCCTTGATGAAACAGAACTAATTTCTCTCACGTTCAAAGAGATTGGGTTCAGAGAGAGCTCCATTTTTAGAACTGCAACTCCTAACATTCCCATTAGGTTCTCCTTGCAGTTAAACTTTTGCCAGCAAAATACAGACAAACCTGTTGGGTGTGGTCTGATGCCCATTCAGGAGGTCTCTCACACCATATGTTTCTAATGGTTCTAACCTATGATTAAATCAATCTAAAAGAACAAGAGTTGTGTGAAAGAAGAAAAGAATTTTATCTAAAAATGAAAGAAAATTCAATCAAGTGTCATTTTCTGAGATTTAAAATGTGCTACATCTCCCAGGAGGTGCTAAAGACAGGAAAGCCTCACTCAGTGATCAGTGCTCTCCCTCCTGTGTACAGAGCAATGGGTTCTGCTCTTCATCCACAAACCACAAGACCAGTGAGCAGCTCCTCTAGCAGAAAACATGAAAGAATTTGCCTTAAAAAAAAAAAAAAAAAGATAAAAAAGACAAAATAGGCCCTCCCACAAAAACCTCACTTGTCCTTTGGAACCCTTTAGAAATCCACTTGTTATTCTTTTCTTCATGTTTCCAATTGTAGAAATGTTGAGAATTACAGGGCAGTAGGCAGGCTTGAATTGTGTGTGTGTGACATGATGCACTCACTAGTGCAGAGGTGCAGGTTTACTTACAAAAGAGGTACAGAATTTGTAACGATAGTGTCACAACATTTTAGGGGAATACAATAACATGCAACTCCTGTACTTCAAGTCCTTGAGATAAGAACTGTTCCAACCAGTAAATATGCTTTTCAGAACAACTACGTTTATAACCAAAAAATGACGTACTTGATTGTTCTGTAGTGGCACCAAATTACAGTGTCCAAATTTGGGGATCCCACATAAAATCTCCTATACCAGGAGCTCATAATAAGGGAGTCAATTCACAACTGAGCCATCTCTAGTCCTTGCCTGATATCCTCGCTCTGGGCACACCCTTCCCTGGCCTGGACAGCGCTTCCATGACACCACACGGCCTTTGGCTGGCTCTGCATTGGGTCTGCACCACACCAGGTACGGCACCTCTGGGCCCTTCCTCTCATTCCCAGTGTCCTGAGGACACGGCTGTGCTGCGAGCACCCAAACAGGAGGACAGAGCCCGGTCAGTGCAGAGAGGCACCAATAAACACTGCAGGTACCAGGCAGCTCTGCTGGTGTCCCTGTGCTCTGAGCCCCGCCCTGCTGCATCCTGGAGGAGCCAGGCTCAGTCTAACCAGGGAGGTGGATGAAAAGGATCATTGGCTTATTGTGCTCCATCACAGCACATTCCTCGGACCCCAGCCCTCAGGGGCTTTACTGAACTTGCTGTGTGCTACACACACTTGGCTGTCTCATTAAACACCACGTTTGGCAAATTCTACCTGCCTTAGGCCAAGTCTACGCAGTAAAGCTTCGCCAAAGTGTTGCACACCCAAGGTCAGCTCAGGGCATGGAAAATGCACATCCTGTAGCTGACACTGTTGCAATGGTGGGACGCTGGGGACTTGATATTACCTGTGCTAGCAGCAGAGTCCAGGTGAGAGCACCTTCTGCTGTTTAGGAAGGTGAAGTCCCTAAGCCACCAAAAAACCTGCTGGCAGAATACGCTGTGCCTCCACGAGGGTGTCTGTCCTGTAGCCACAGCACAATAAATAGCTTTTGCTGGGTGCACAAGACATACTAATTGCAAGCTCTACCTGTAGACTCCCATCTGGCATCTCTTTGTTCACTTTCTCTTCCTTATACACCACAGAGCTCCTTAGCCTTTACTTTGGAAAAGTTGCCTCAGGATGTAACAGAAATTCTCTGTGAATTTTTCATGTTGTGTTTACAAAATACACAGGTTAAAACATGCTTTTGGAGCTCAGTTTCTTGCAGATATCAATTATACGAAGGCTTTTTTTGTTAAAAATACGATCAACGTTTCACTGGGGGAGACATGTTCAATACCAAGAATGCAAACTGATGGCAGCCAAGGGAGTCAGTGATAGGCAAAGAGGGCAACAGCAGGTCTTTGGGATTGTCACTGACACATCATGACAAACATTCCCAAGCATGTTCTGTGCAAAATAAACTGTGCCCTTTCTCCTTAAAATAAACATCCTTGATATACTTTCTGAAACCAGGAATGTGCCGTTATTAATGATAATGTAGCGCAGGAGACAGCTTTTCTTAAGGTTACCCAAAATATTTTTGCTGCTTCATCAGATGTATTGTTAGAGCTCACCAAATCCAGAGCTGTGGTGCACCTGTTTTCTCTCAGACACATCTTATTTTTCTTCCTTGGAAGTCCCAGCTGGCGTCCAGGTTTTCTTAAATTGCTACCAGAGCTAATTGCTAAATTGCTACCAGAGCAATGCCCCAGAAGATGGGGAATTGCTTTCTGTGGTGAAAGGTGAACAAATGGGTGGACTCAGTGGACCAGAATGGCCAAGGAGATGCAAAGAGCTGGTGTTAAGACCAACGTGGGAGGGAAGAGGGGATGTGGCAGCCAGGCAGGCAACCACAGCAGTTTCAGGGGCTTTGTTTAGGGGGTGCTCAAAGCAGGAACATATTCGGGAGGCTCGGGGGAGAAAGGAGTAGCTTGGGGCTGGTAAAAAGCTGGCAAACAGGTGGTTCTGTTGGGAGTCGCTCAGCTATGAAATCAAACCCAGGGAAAATATTTACTGAAAGCCAGATTTGCTCCACCTGAAGGCACAGAAGGCAGTCTGTTTTCTTCATTTGTTTTTTATTTCTTTTGCTTGTTTGGATGCTCTGTGATATTATTCCAATATTATTTTTAGGTGGTTTCTCATTTAAGGAGATGCTGTATTCAGCCTAATGGAATGGCTTCCCAGCCTCTGAGTGTTCTTCTCTCACAGAAAAACTAATCTCAAAGTAGTAACTGCAGTGAACCCAGCAGTGGAAAGAGCAAATGGCCAAAGCTAAGAGTAGGCAATGGTTTTGAACTTGCATCCAGTTGGGGAAGAGAAACAGAATTCAACTCAGTCAGCAAACTCACAACTCTTGCAGAGAAATTATTGACCACAAAATCATGTATCATGTTAAAACCAACAATAACAACCACTAATAGCCTGTTCTGAGGGGCCTGTAATACTAAAATAATAATGATAATTTAAAAATGTAAGTAAATCTGGGCAATTGTATGCACACACAATGGAAAAGACTACTTTCCTGTGATATTCATCTCAAGAGGCAATATCAACATTTTCACTCTCTGGCTTCAGGAACCACATCAGGAAATCAAACAAATATTATCCCATGTGTGCAGAGAACTTCTTTCTTCTTGTAACAAGCAAACAAAAATTATTTTCTTATTAAACATTCAACAGACAAAAGCACTACTGAGAAAGATCATAAGAGTACAAAAAAACCCTGTGATATTGATGAAAACAAAAGCTTTCCTCCTCCCAGTCAGGAGGGGCTGGAATTGACATACATGGATTACTTATGGCTGGTGTTGCACAGAGGCAGCTTTGCAAGGGGCTCTGTGGATGGGACTGAGATAAACCCATCATGGTGCTGGGGACACCTTGGAAAATACCCACAAGTAATAAAAACAAAGAAATAGATGATGCAACCAGATAGGTATAAGCCCAAAATGCCCAGTCAAGGCTAGATAGGGATTCTCTTTGGGGATGGCATCTCAAGAAGAAAATGGCTGTGCAGGAGAAAACTCCCAGGCTGAGGAATTCTAAGACTTGTCATTTTTCAGCAAATAACACCACTCAAGGGATTTCAGGGAGTATCCCTAGAGAGCCTGGGACATGCTATCCGGGTGCAAACCTCCACAGCCTGTTAAAATGGGATGGGTATTAGAAGGGACATAACTGGATGAAAGCCTCAGTCCCACCATACTGGACGTAGATTGTTATCTCTAAGAACCTGAGCACGGTCAAGTCATGTTAAACTTTGTCTGCATCATGTTCCCACTGATTTTACACATGAAAGAGAGGTTGGGATATTGCATTAGCAAGCAAGGAAAATAGCATTAGAGATGAGCTTAAAAGTACTTCTAGGGTGGGTTCTTAGAAGTCTTCAATCCAAAGACCATTAGTTGCTACCAGAATAAACCACTCTGAAAACAGTACAGGACAATTGTTGCATTTTTCTAAGCAGCCAAGCATCTCTAGGTTTATATTTGCCAGGTTCCCCACCCTCATTATCTCCCTTATATTAGGGAATGGAGTCCTCACCAAGCAGGATTAGTCTCCTGTGAGGGTCATTACATTGCCAAAAATAATAAACAAGCAATAACCATTTTAAACTTAGGAAGATTTAAAATGAGATTCAGGGAAATGCTCGTTCCCTGCTTTCATTTTCGGAAAAAAAGAATAAAAAAATCTTCAGGGGAATTAAGGGGGAGAGGGCAGTCCTTCCCCAGAGGTTCAAATATATCTCCCAGGCAGCACAAAAAAAATGTTGGTATTCTGTACCACCCAGTGCCTGCCCACTTCTATGCTTGATTACCCCGATAAATCAGAAAACCTGTTTGTTACAGACTCTCCTTCCATTACAGCTGCTGCTCTGGTTAACATCTTCTGAATCATCCAATTCATCAGGATCACATACATGGTGCTTTAATCCTTTGATTTTTTAAGTTACTTTGTTCTGAATTTTTCGCTTCATCCCCTTACTGACAGAGGAACTGGATAAAGATAAATAACTCAGAGTAGCATTGTTTTTCTGCCCTGCTTTTTATTCTGCAAGAGGAATAGGAAGGGGGGGAACAGGGTAGCTCTGCATTTCACAGTTCTTTAGTGATATCACTCAGTGTTAATAGTGCAGCCTCAAATTTGAAGAGTCTGAAAACCAGTCCTGAACTTCTGAAGTACAGTCAGCTTCCTTGTGCTCTCCCAAACATTAAAATGCTATTTTAAAAAAAATGTATATTAAATAGACAAATAACTTGGTGGTTATTCCAAGCCCTCCATCACTGCTATGCCTTTCAGTACTAATTTCTGTAAAAGGAACAAATCCGGGAATTGAGTTACAGCTGAAGTGTAATAGCTACATAAATTATAGGGAGTGTCAGAATGGGAAGGGAAATGGGGAACACAGCAGGTCAAATGCTTGCTAATGGGCTCTCGAGTCATTCACCTGCTCAAATCAAAATCAGACGTGAGTACAACACTGGAAAGACACAGGAGAATGTACCCTAGAGCACTGTTTCTCTCAGCATGATTTCAGGCTTAATGCACACGAACACCCCCCATGTTCATCCCCATGTCCCTGGCAGTCACTCCCAGCACGTATCTGGTCCACCCCACCTAGGCTGACTCCCCGGGTTTGTGCCAAGTGAAGAATATGCTTGAAGAGCAGTGACAACACAAACCCGCAGCCCTTCAGGGGACTCCAGCAGCAAGGCCATCTCCCCCCCAGGGAGGGCGGAAGCAAACACAAAGAGGTCCCTGAAGGATCCAGCTTCCTCCTCTGCCTGCCCAGTACTCAACACATGGGAATCCCAGCCCCTCAGCATTGCCACAATACAATAAATCATAGTAACAACCTGTGACTGGGGAGGGAACACAAATCCCTAATTGTGTTAGTACATTTTTACATAGCACATCTATAACATACACAAATGTGAGAAAATAAAGATGATGACTAAACCTCAAATGGTTCCATGGTTTTACTATTGATCTGACACCTTTTGTTTTGAAAATCAGACAGGTATTTCTTTGTGAAAGTGACCTTTACAGAGGTTCCTGAGACTGAGTTGTTCCAATCTTAGCAACCTTCAGGAGAGATTTCAAAATCTGATACAGACTATTCATGAGAGCAAAAAATGAACTTTGATAGAGAAGGAACGTCTCTAATATTTTACATACCTCACGCTGGAGAAGCCTCACACCAACATTTATAAATTCTTTAAGAAGAAAATACCACAGCCTTCCTTTTCTATCTTCCTCACCTGCTTTTTTCCATCTATTTTTTCCCTCCTTTCAATAATGGCAAAACCTTATGTCATTGCAAGGAAGTATTTTATTGAGCAGAATAATGGACTCAAGACCTGAATCCAAGGGTACCAAATGAAAAGTACCTGTGTAGCCATATTATGTCAGAAGGGACGAGTCCTTAATTATAGAGTTCCTATAATTATGATCAAGAATTTGGTTTCTGAATAATTTCCCAAGAGCCATAAGGAATATATGCATCCAAAAAGAAAATTCCATGCCATCAACAAAAGTGCAATTTCTGGCCTGTCATATTTAAGGTAGAAAAAGACAGGCAAAGAAAACATGAATAAATGAAAAAAAAAAAAACATATACACAAGCCTTCCTTCAAAATTCTGTCTGATATTTGCTACAGAAAGATTTAAAGAGCTGCTTTTGATTAAGTTTATCTGGTGTATTAAGCTCTCCTTGAAAATATTTTGTACTAAAGGCTTTGAGCTCTTGTGCTGGTGGGACAGAGTTACACAGTATAATCTCACGAGTGGAAAATCGTAAAATAATCAACTACACCTGAACAGGAGGAAGTTTGTGAAGGTCCTCAGAATCAAAGACAGCAGTTTTTCCACAGTATCTCTTTACCCAGAGATTTCACTGAATTAAATAGATTGACAGAACAGGTAGCTGCATTAAAACTATGAGAAATATGAAAATAAAAGCAGTATTTCCACTCTCAAAATCCAAGTGGCTGACTGAAGACAATATTGGTTTCCAGAGAAGAGAACATGCTCCTTTTAAGAGAAAATGCCACCTCCCTGCTACTGTAGAAAAATCCCCTTAAACAGAACAGAAAGATCCAAAAGGAGCAGTACCATGCAACATCCACCTCCAGCTGGGGAACAAACACAGACCAGGGCCAAATAACAACTGTAAAGATAAAGAAACAAGACCCACACTAACGGGGAAAAAAATGCAGCACATGGAAAGGTGACATATATAGTCCAGCAGGAACATTTACCAGACTGTGACAAAGCTTGGGCTGCAAACAGAAATGGCACTGCTCAGAAAACAGACTGGGAAGATGACCCTGTTTTTTAGAATCACTTGTTGAAAATAAAGTAGAAGAAAAAAAGCACAAACAGTAACATCTCTGAATATCTGACTTCAAAAATAGAGATTGGACTTGGTAAATGTCACTGTTATTCTTTATAAAACAGGGAAGACTTTTTACTTTTAAGTCTATAATTAGACTTCAATGGAAAGTTACATTGTAAGCACAAGAAAATTGCCAGAGTTTCAATATAATGTGAAGAATAGTACAATCCTTATTCAAGTATGCTCTGGACATGTGTTGTATTTTAACAAGTACTTTGCACTGGAAAAGTTCTCAGTCACAGCAAATTTTTAGTACCATTGGAACCAGATATTTCAAAATATGTAGAGAAACAGATCATTGTAAAAGAGCCATCAAAAGGTTTACCTTGAAGCTCTCCAAGGCATCCAAGTGTAGTGGGGATAAGAATAACACAGGCCTGCTGCCGACCCCATGTCCCCCACCCCGTGGGACTGCTGATCTTGGAGTCTTCTGTGAATGTCCCTGCTTGATGGAGGCCTCAGTGAACCTTGGGTCCTCATCACATCATCATCATAACTTTGTACAGCTGGCAGTCTGTCTTGCAAGGAAGTCAGAACACATTCAGCTCAGATACTGAATTTCCTTTCACCTCTCCAGAGTATGGTCTTTCCAACTCAGGGTTAAGCTTGTTTGCAATTCCTGGGGAAAAGGATTGCTGCAATTGCTGCTGTCTGCACTGTGCATGGCTTGTGAACAAAGAACTCTGGTTTCTAGGGCTCTTGCAACTCTTTAAACAATCACTCCCTCAATGAAAATTTCCTGAAATCCAACCCTCAGATGTGAACCTCTTGAAAAGTAGGGGATGAACAGTCTGGATTTAGACCCTCTGAATCAAGTACCATGCTTCTTTGGTTTTAATTTATCCAGACCTCAATTCAGAAGAAACACAGATCTGATTGCAGCATGGCCAAACCAGAGTCTTGCCTTAGTAAATCTCATCTCAATCTGACAGGATCCTCCATGAGAGAGAAAGCTACTTCTGCAAGATTTCTGCCAATTTCTACTCGAATCACACAAGGTCAAAGGCAGGATTTCAGCACTCAGTAATCCACACTCAGCCATGTCAGTCTGAACATGCAGCCCCAAGCTAAACACCACCTCTTCAGGACCTCTGCAGTTCCACAGCACTGGGAACTGGACGCTTCTGCAATCAACAAAGCCATAAGCACTTCATTAAAAATTGCAGTGTCTTCCCCCCTGCTCGAATGCAGTTACAGTAATGTTAAGATATTCTTTAATATTATGCACTAGTGCAGACATTCCATAAACACCTAATCCTGCTCAGAAGACCTTTATTAAAGTTTAAATTCAGCTGCCATTCTCTGCTACTTTCCAACAAGCCAAGGGACTCTCTCCAGAGGCAGTTCTGATTTTCCAGACAGTCGAGGTCTACAGTGGTCAGACAAGAACCTGAACTTTGGGAGCTCTGCAGCATTCCCTCCAGTCATCATAAACCAGCTGTGATGGGTTCAAAAGGAAGTTGTATCAGATGGGACTCATGGGAAGTTACATCAGACCTTCATTTGCCCAAAGAAGGTCAGCAAGTCAGAGTGTTCAGAAAGAGCATGCAAAACATGGCACACACTGCAGGGTGTGGATAAAGAGGAAGGATCTTTCATAAGAAAGAAAAATAATTGACATGGCATATTTCATCTGACTGCAATTTTCCCCTATTTCCTGGAGAAACCAAAGCACAGAGAAAGATAACAATTTGCACACATTCATGCACAGCAAGCGTATCAGAACACTTCCCTCCTGCAGGACACATCCTCTCTTTTTCTCCATTGCCTGGAAAGGAATGCCTGGAGACTCTGTACTCCTAAATCTCCTGCTTTACGTGTTACTGTGTTTATATTTGTTACACTATTGCCTGAAAACTGAAGCGCTTCTAACTGCTGGTCTTTTTAGTCAAAAAGCTCTTTGGTTCCAACTAGCTGGGTAAGTATTTACACCCCAGAGCTGATTTGTTGGTCAGAGATACACAGGAAACTGCAGTGTGAAGCAGCAAGGCCTCCTGGCTGACTTCCCAAGCAAGAGGTGGATCCTCTGTTCTGGCACACCCAACACCTGTTGAGGGACACTGATCTCACAGGGTAGGGGATGCTGGCCCAGCTTCTCCTGACACTCCATAAGGAGGTAGCCTCATTACAGATTTGGAAGGGCTGGCAAGTCCAACATCTATTCCAGGTTCCTAGCAGACACTCAGTACTGAGGAGTGCAAAGCCCTGCACCTGGATCAAGGCAACCCCTGCTATCAGCACAGGCTGAGGTGTGGAGAGACTGGGAGCAGCCCTGCTGAAAAGGACTCTGGGGGTGCTCATGGATGAAAAGCTGGACATTCTTGGCCATGTGTACTGGCAGCCCAGAGAGCCAACGGTGTCCTGGGCTGCACCACAAGCAGTGTGGGCAGCAGGTGAGGGTGGGATTCTGCCCCTCTGCCCTGCTCTGGTGAGACCCCACTGCAGAGCTGTGTCCAGCTCTGGGGTCCCCAGCACAGGAAGGACATGGATCTGTTGGAGCAAGTCCAGAGGAGGTCACAAAGATCCTCCAAGGGCTGGAGCCCCTATGCTATGGAGACAGGCTGGGAGAGCTGGGGATGTTCAGCCTGGAGAAGAGAAAATTCCAGGGAGACCTTTCAGTACCTAAAGGTGGCCTATAAGAAAGATGGGGACAGAATTTTTAACAGAGCCTGTTCAATAGGACAAGGTGCAATTGTTTTAAACTAAAAGAGGATGGATCTAGACTAGAAATAAGGAAGACATTTTTAATGACGAGGACAGCAAAACACTGGCACGGGTTGCCCAGAGAGGTGGTGGATGCCCCATCCCTGGAAACATTCAAGGTAAGGCTGGACGGGGCTCTGAGCAGCCTGATTTAGTTGAAGATGCTCCTGCTCATTGCAGGGGGTTGGACTAGATTGCCTTTAAAAGTCCTTCCCAATCCAAACTATGGGAAAAAAACCCTGTCAGTTTGCAGGTAACATCATTAACTGTGTTTGACAATGGAAGAGAGATGGAATTGTCACTTACTATTTGTAGCAAGGTGTCATCTTTGCCAGACTTCTATACACTGTGAACACACACCAGAGTTCTACTCTGTCTAAATACTTGATCAAGACTAATTGGCAATAATGGAAAAGCTGAGCAGGTTTTGATAGCACAGCTGAAGTTTCCCAATAGTCCTTTCTGACAGCAGTACAGTCCCCTAACTGCACACAACTGCCAGGGGTGAATTTCAAGGACAAATTCTCGCCCAAACAGTCAGAGAAGAGTGGGACCTACAAATCACACTGGTCCTTTTGGCCTCAGATCAACACCCTCTTTTTGCTCTGGAAAAATCAAGCTCAGCATCTCTGTCCTTCAGCTCTTTCACCTCCGCACTGAAACCACCAATAAATTGGTTTATCGCAGTTCTGCCTATAAAGAACAACAACAATCACTCAAGAAACCCCTTGTATTTGTCCCCCAGAAAACATAAATGTGTTCAGCAGCTCTTTTCACATCAGTTACTATAACACAGTAAGGTGGTTTTGTTCAGCCAAGAGGTTGAATGGAGGTTCATTAGGGTGAAAACTCACACTGTTACTTAATAACCTCTCTAGAGTCTGAAGGTCGTCTTCTTTTCCTATCGCAGTATCTTTAAAATCCTCTATAATGTATGTAAGCCTGAATTCTCAAACCACTAGGAAGCATAGCTCAGGTTTAGGGAGACCTGTTTAAAATGAGAGATGAATGCACCAGAAATTCTATTCTGCTGTTGAAAGCACACTGACCTTGAGGCTCCCAATAATGTCCAGAATTAGCTTGTCAGCAGCCCAGAGATCCAATCTCAGTTTTCATGGAACTGTTCCCAGACCAGGTAGATAATGCCCAATCTTCAAAGTAACTATGTCTCAAGTTTATCAAACAAGCAGAAAAAATAATGACACACCAAAGGGCCTATTCACTAAACAGTGGCTTACACGAATCAGCCAAGCATGTGAAGATCTATTTTTCTTGCTTGGGTGATATAAACGTTGCACTACAAAGGGCAAGAATACAACTTGTGATTGTATATTAGATTGTATCTTGCGATTGTAGATTAGGTGGGTTCAGCATGGCCAGAATGAATTATTTCAGCCCAGTCACAAATCTACTTTGAACATCTGAGTTTAGAATTTGATTCAAGTATTAAGTTCAGATTTGATTAGCAGAGACCAAGAAAAGGAAAACTAGGGGAGGAAAAAGAAAAAAATCTAATGAAAAATGTACACTCAGTAGCTCAAGAAAAGCAAATTCCCTTAAGCCAGTGTAACATATGCTGGACATTTCTAATCCATGAATGAAAAATTAGATGCTTCAGGGTTTATTTAAACAAAATTTAAACCTCCTCAAAGAGAAAAAAAACTACAGCATAGGCTTGACTCACATGAAACAGGCATAAGGCCCCACCATAAGCACAGACTTGGGTCGTGCTATTTCTTGCTGCTCCCATTTGGCATAATTAGAAATACTGTTACTGAGAGAAAAATTAAAACCACACAATTTACACCAGCAAATACCAATGCAAAGTAGCAGCAGAAACAGATTGGGTCAAAATTGCAGCCTGAATGCATTTGTTTTATCCATAATAATTATTATTATTATGGCAACACCTTGTATTGAGGATATAAAACCAAAATCCTCTCCAAAGAAATGACTCATTGTGTTCGCTCCCAGCTATCTGCGAGATTCCTTGGAAAGAATTTGAGATACTCAATGTACAACTCTATTTCATCCCAAAAAGCTGTCAGACCCTGCAGAGCTACAGGGGAGTGTTTCACTCACACCTCTCCCTGTACCTCCTGAGAGCCACTGCAGCTTTGTAGCAGAGAAGACAAAAACCTCTGAGTTTCAGGTTAGGCTCCCAGGATTTCTGAGCATCACGACAAAGATGGAAATTTCTGAACATTAAAAGACAAGTTAAATGAACTGTGGTTCTGAGCAACACCTATTGCACTCTACTGGAAAGCTCTGCATTCACTTTCTTCATGGTTCACCTTCTTGCACTCTTTCCCAGCATTATTACAGAGAAACATGACTAAGGGCTACCTTGTTTCATCACTATCTCTACAACAGTCATTTATAATAGTGTCAGTGTTCCAAATGCAGTTCCTGGGATACACCTCTAGAAATACAACAGTTTTTCTTAGGCTTGGCAGGTCTAATGCTGTTTTATTTGCACAGACCCAGCGTTCACACCATGGCTTCAATCATGCTCAAATGGCCTCCACCACTTGACATTTATTTCATTAAGTGCATGGCATCTACTAAACCCCTGGAGAAGTCACACTGAAAACAGTATTTTTTTTAAAAATAGTGTTTATCTCTCAATTTGGGCATAAAGTATAATGTTCAAGAGCCAAAGGAATCACACTGCATGTGCACAGAAAGCAAATCAATAGACATTCTGAATTTGCCTCTAGTTACAGCACCCAGAACACCTACTGCTCAAGACTGTCCTACACACTTAATCTCCTCGAGAATATCATTCCTTGAAGGTGGAAAATAATTCACATTTTAGCCTAGATGGACTTCAATGACTTTCTACTAGACAGGTATCTATCTTCCCAGGTTTGATATCAGTTCTAACTACTGTAAAATTAAGGGTATTCAAGTCTTGCTTAGTCTTGACATTCTCAAAAACAAAACTGCAAAAAAATAAACAAAGTCAAAGAGAAAACATCAGAAACAACCATGTTTTTATCCATTCCCTAATTTTTTTACTTGAATATATGGACCAAATTCTGCAAACCATCTTTATGGCCATCTCTTCAAATTACAAAAGCCCATGTCAGCTGCAGCAATTGAAAATGTGACTGAGAATAGAGCTGGTTTAAGGCCAGCCAAGTTGATATTTCATGTAATCTTTCACAGTGATGAGATCATATTCTACTACCAAGCTAACACTGTAATCAAGATAAGTCCCAGTTTTAGAGGGGCCATGACTGACACATTCCTTCCATCTGCCTTAAAGCCACAATCCTGCTTCTACAGCAATCATGTGGCCAATGTTTTTTCTATCATTCGTTGGATTTTACGGGGGAAAACCTTTACTTTTCCATTACACATAAGAATGGAAGAACGAGCTAATTTAATAAATAGAATATCTTTAAAATCCCATGTCAGATTTTACCTTGTGTAAATTAAGCTAATTTCAACAGCGGCCCACAGTCTGCTTAACCCTGAGCTCATCATTGCCTCACTATCCAGGAAAAGGTCTTTTAAGAGCAGCTCCCTTCCTGTCTTCTGCAAGAGGCTCTGCTCAGGCAACCCCTAAAGAACTGGCACTGCAGATCTTTGTGCCTGGTTTGTGACTGCTCTATCCAGGTTCACCCAAGCATATTTAGTTGTCAACCTGCAAACAGGCAAATGTGTTTGTAATTAACCTAGTCCTTCATTTACTGTATATAAATCAGGAAAAGGGAAAGATACTGTTAAATGAAGACAGCTATCAAAGGAATTACTTTGCTTCCAATTAGGTTCATAAGGCAAAAGCCTTTTCAATGACCAGTTTCCGCTGGATCTAACGAGATGCTCTCATTTGTTTTGCAGGGGTCCAAAGATTAGCCCTTCATTAGGGCAAAGTTAAGTGAAATGGCTAATTTAAAACTCATTCCCCTACTCCATAGATTTTTGTCTTCCGTTTAACTGAGAAGATTTGCTGGTAGGTCATTTGTCTTCTCTGACAGATGCTGCCATTTAGCTCTGATCACATTGGAAAGTGCATACACACTCAAAAGCAAAAGATTTCAAGGAAATCCTATGTCATGGAAACGAGAAAAAAAATGAGTTTCATAATGGTGGTTTTTTTCCTAAGACATTATCCTGCCACAGTAATTAGCCAGCTATATTCTGCTTGTTACAAACTCCCTTTCATTTTCCTTTTTCCCCTGTCTGCTTTATATTTCAGACATAACACCTACAACTAAGCACTCACTCCAACAGGCACAGTCAGTATTTGACAGAGTAGATAGATTTCCAAAAAGCTCTTATGAAACACTCTGGAAATTCAGGTAGGTAGACTTGACACACAACAAACTTTCCTTTCAAAAAGTATTAAATAAAAGCATTGCAAGTGAAAAACAGTAACTCTCACCATTTATAGCCCTTAGTATAAATTTTTTTCAGTTGAGAGAGCTTTTTTTTTTGTGCAAACCATATTTCAGAAGGCTTCAATAAGGAAGAAAACAACTACTTCCACAACCATATATGAAGGAAAAGCTTCCTTGCCCTAATTGGGCACAAGAATTGCTTCCACTCTCTCAGACTTGTCCCACCTCATCTTCACTTCCTGGCTCCAGTGGCTAAAGCCTGGGTGCTCTGGGAAACCTCTGCAGAGGCAGTAGCCACACTGAGGCAGGTGAAAAAAAGAGGGATCTTTCTCCAGTTCTTGGGCATCCTTGCAGGAAGTCATGCTGTTACTCACTGCATGAATGAACATAGCCAGTGCTACCAGCTCAGTCTCACCACACAAAAGGCCCTCAATAGCACGCAGTGATCACACGTTGCCTCTCTTCTCTGAACTTTGATACAGAAAGTTTCTCTCTTACCCAAAGGAAAGCTGACCAGAAAGACACTGATGTTGCTTCACAGCCCTGTGCTATTTGATTAAATCCCCACTTGTTGTGTTCCTTTGCCACCCCTTTTCTCAAGGCTGTATCTCTCACACAGCTGTTCCACATTGAGTTGGGGAATTCATTTGGAGTCTCAGGGAAGCAATAGCTTGGCGATTCCAGCACTGCAAAGGCAAAGCTGAAATGCCTTTACACAGCACCTGCTGAGGGGACCTTTTACTGCTTTCATAATATGGAACAGGAGTTTGGCCCCAAGGGGAGGATCTCGCTATACACATGCAAAACCCCAGGTTCTGCCTCATTATAGTTATTGGCCTCCCAATTAACTTGCTTCCTGTGAGAGCTGGGAGGAAGGCATTTTGCTCACTGAGATTTCAGGCTCTACAGTTTGTGAAGTCTTTCGCTTTAAGGACTGTGTATATTCCTAATTGGTGTTTGTCACTAGCAATTCAAAATCCTTTTCCTAGGCCAGTTTCTATACACAGCATCACACCCACTTTTTACAGATAGGTAAACTGAGGCATGGGCCAGGACAGCTCACCATGGTAGTGCAGCATGTCCATAATCCAGCCCTCAAGACTCAAGGCACTGTGTGCAATCTGCCTCGACACAGCTTCTCTGATTACTCAGGTATCAGATAACTATTTGTACATGGCTTTAATAAGGAGTGTCAGAAACACCCATTCCTGGAAATGTTCTGTGTTTGAGAAATAACTGGGATGCCCACTCCTCTGTGAGTTAAATCTAGGTCATCTAAAACATCTTTCTGGTACATCATTCAGAGTCATCCATTGGCAATACCATCTGCAACAGCAGGATATTTCACTTGTAATTACATTAACAAACATAAAAATGCCTGAAATAAAAGTTTTCCTCTACATAAGCTGTGTAATGCTTGCAGACTACTTAATATAAGCAGCATCTGTGATGCAGCACATACCTACAAAGTGTTAAACAGTGCTACTGTAGTAAAACTGTCAGCCTTGATTATTTAAAAGGTGTCTACCTGCAGGCTTTGCTTTCATTCCCTGTTGTTGTTAGTACATCCCACATGTCTGACCAGACTGGCCAATGCTCTGTTCATATTACACTTGGCCCCTGTTCCTCATTTATCAGCCATAGAGACAAAAGCTTGGCTTACCCTTTCTGAACAACAAAGATTTATTCTTGATGGCATCCCTCTGCAGTCAAATAAAATCCTTGTATGCATTTCTCAACAAATCCACACCAATGCCATAAACTGACATGAGTGTTACAGCCAAGACAATGACTACTTGTTCTGATAAAAGATGGGGATCGTGCAAGTGTTGCAGTTGATTTTAACATATAATAGAGTTGACATTGCATGAGCCATAGTTTCCAAGCTCCCTTGCTCCCTCCTGTCCACCTCCTTCCTTCAAGTTTTTTCAGCTCTGTCTGCAGCCCCCATCTCATTCTCCACATCTGCAACTCCCATTTCATCCCATGTCTAGTCCATATAATTCCTTGCATCACTAAAAACAGGAATACTACCTAGTCAATCTCTGCAGCAGAGTTAAACAGTTTATACAGCCTTCGCACCCTGGCAGAAAAAATGCTTATGCAATCTTCGTGTTTCTATAAAACACTAACATGCACGAAGCAATATGGGCTTATTGTCCCTGGTGGACATGGGGAGTAAAATACTCTTAAATGTTCCAGAATCTGTCCTTTCACAACCACTAAAATAACTTGAAAGTCTAAAGGGAGCTCTGCCTGATTCAGCAGCTTTTAGCGAGAGTTTTTTAAAGCAAAACATTAAACTAAATACAGTCTAGATTATATTTGATGTGAACCTATAGGTGAGATTTATATTGCTTATCCGTATGAATGAGACTAGCCAAAATTTTTAATACCATTTTGCATGCCTCGGAGAGACAGAGAGATAAAGATTTAATTTTCTCTGAATGGGCCATTACTAGCTGTGAAATTGCTCGCTGTTATCTACAGCAAAGCTCTTTGTGGTCTAGCTGTATTTGTTCTGCATAATGAACAGAATGCCAGCGGTTTCCATCTCCATACAGCTCCTCACTCGGGGCACTCCACAGACACGGCTGACTACCTTTGCTAGTTAAAAATGGAGTTACCAGAGGCAAAGAAGATTTAGCGGTCAAAACCCAAGTCTGCGGCAGAGTCAAGAATAGAATTTCAAGCTTCTAAACTATTCCCAAAGGTCTGTTTTAACCACTACACAGCAATGTGCTGGCAGGGTGCAACCACAGGTCGAACTCTGCGCCAAAGGGAGAAGTTGTCTCTGGTGCAGTGAGCTCCACACGTGGTGCAAAGCATGTGCACATTTCCTTCCCATCCCCCAAATCTTTACGGAGCTTTTCGTGTGTGTCACAAGAGAATAAATGCCTGAGACATTATCTGCCCATTCCAAGAGTTCAGAGAATGTGTATGACATCATGGGCATGACTCCCCCACTAATCACATTATATGCCGTTTAACTTAACATTGCTAAGCTTTGTCTGATAACATTGTAAATACCATTTTATTGCAAATTAGATTATACAAACCTCCTCGGAGTTTAGGTCAGTTCTTGCGTGAGGTCCTTGTTCCCCCTCCTCTCTACTACCCCAAATTGAATCTTTTGGTGCCTAAACCAAGGCATTTCTACAGAAGGAAGCACGACAAGAAACGAGGGCTAAGCCATTATCTAAGTCGGCACTGCAGATTGCAGTAAGTGGACAGAAGACTCCATACATCTGTTCTTTTTCTCTCTCTTCCCTTGGAATAAAATCAATAGGTTTTGTTTTTCCCTTGAAGCTGGCTGGATTTCATTACAATTTCCCTGTGAGGCAGCATACATTTGAGATCTATCACTTCCTTCAATCAAGCCTAAGCTGAGTTATACCAGTTGGTAGCTATGGTGCTCTTCTCCTGGCCTTGAGGTTTCAGATTTGTTTACAAAGGAAGCTGCAGAAGTGTTATTTTAATTTTTGCATTCGATTCTGATTTTTCTAATGATAGAACAAGACTCCAACTACACTAAACCATAGCCCCAGCATCAGCATGATCTTCAAAGTCATTGCCACACGGATGCTCCTCAGTTTTTGAGAAGGATACTTGAATTTTCATATTTTGACTCATTTAATGCTGAGGGGGATATCTGAGAAATGTCTAATCTTTTAGAAAACTTCAGCAACAGGATTTCCCAACACTACTGCATGAGAAGATGGCCCTCATCGTTCTTCCTTAATTTTATCAAGGCCATAAATATCCCATGCTATTAAAGCAGAGGTTTGAGAATCCAGACTTCTGCTTGTTGCTCAGGACCCTACACATCCTCAGGGTAACTTTCTTGCAGGACATGGAGTTAAGGAATGCTAGCAGCTTACAAAGGGAAGTAAACACAATCCAGGTGACTGCTCAGACCAAAGCACAGCTAACACAAGTGCCAGTAAGGCACCGGTTAACTGCACTCAAGACAGATCCTCATGTCCTTGAGCAAACCACCTGGCTTCTGCATTCCTGCATGTTCCCATCTGGAGAAAGGCAACAGCAACGCTGCACAAACACAGCAAAGGATGCTGTAAAATAAACATTTTGAGATCTTACATGAAACTCAGTCTACCAGAACTGTGATTACTAAATACTGCATTTGTGAAAGGTTAAGGCTATAGAAACTGGGTTCTGTTAACTCCTGATTTTTCAGGACAGATTTTAAGGAAACTCATGTTATGAAACTCAAGTGGCTCTCCTGAAAACAAACATACCTCATCCTGGAGGAGGGTCATGCACCCTTCTGCTTCTGTGGTGTCAATCTGATGCAAGCAAGACTGTCCTCTCCTTACGCCCTATCCTTTGGCTGTTTGTAGAACTCATCATAAATACACCTTTACAGTGTTTTTCTTAGCCTGTTCATTCCTCTCTCCACAGAGATATAGCAATGAAGCATCATGATTTGAGGGGCAGTTGGTTGCTTGATTGCAGAATTATCATTTCTCTAACCAAGTTTGCAAAATAGATGATTTTCTGAAAACAGGAGAATAATACTGCATTTTAATTACCTGATTCATTAGTGAAAAGAACAAACCTAGTAAGGTATACAGAACTTAGATACAGAAAAGAATAATTACAGAATAATTATCAAATCAGGTTATTTATGTTTTTCAAGTTTTTATGTGTCTTTTTATAAGGATACTATACAAATTAACCCAGTACTATACAAAGGAACTTGAGTAATGCCACTCACATGAACAGCAGTAAAGCTGAAAAGTCTCAGTCACCAAAAATGCACAAACTGGAGCCTTTCAGCATAAGTAGGAGAAAGGTTTTTTGTTTTTACTTTATTTTTCCCTTTTTTGTCTCCCTATTCTTTAATTTAGGATGTCCCATCTAATCATCCACTTCTAGAATAACTCTGAGCTCAGATTCCTAACTCCACCTCACACACCAATATATTTCAGTTTTAGTTCTCCAGTGAGAGAACCAGTGTCATCCCTAAAGACAGATACAGAGATACTGGGCCAAAAGTCCCAAAGCAACTTGACCACAGAAAATTACAGACTCCGTTCCACTGTGTAAATCTGTGCCTCGGTCTGAACAGTCACATCATCAAGAGTTGCCTGAGGCATTGAAAACACGGTCCCAGGTGAAAAGGTGATAGCAAGAAAACTCAATGAATCTTTGTAGCGATGTTCAATACAGACACCTACAGCCATTTTGCAAGGAGAATGAATTTCAGGCAGCAGCACAGATGAAAATAACACAATGATACGAGGATTAACTGATGATCCCCGCAGGTATCACATGGGAAATTGCCAGGCCATTAACTTTGCTACGAAACCCAGGTCATGAATAAGCCTTACTGCAAGAATGAGAGAATAAGTGACATAACTGGTGATCATAACCAAGAGAAATAGATGTTTGACATCAGGAATGTTGGGAGCTCCCTACAGACTCAGAATAGGGTTTGTTATGTGACTCCTGCTGCTTCATATTCCATAAATGATCTGGAAACGCTGTGGGTAGGTGGCTGATGATACAAAGCCAGTGGGTGTTAAAATAGTAAATTTAACTCCAAGTCCATAGATAAAAGATAATGGATGAGGAAAAAGCCATTCTTGCCATATTTTTAATCCTCTATTACCAGCCATAAAAGAAATCTTGGAGAAGTGGATCATTCTCCAAAAAGACTAGCACAGCTGTCAGCATTTGGGGAAAACTATCCTGTTAAGAATTTTGAGAAGAATGAGAACAAAGCAGAAAATGGTATTATTCCTCTGAACAAACCCACAGTATGCTCATCTCTTCAATACTGAGCACATTTCTAGAAATTGTAGAAATACAAAGCCACAGAAAGGGCAAGAAGCACAATGTACCAAAGCTGCACATGAGGTGTTAGAAGGCCTTAGCACAAGGAAAACTTAAGCAAGCCAGAGCCTTTCAACCTGGAAAACAAGGATAATAACAATTAAGTTCTAGACAAACTGTTACAGCACAGAAAAGGTAAACAGCAATGATTATTTTAAAGTATTCTTAACAGAAATAACAGGGCACCAACTCAAACTGGCAGGCAGCAAGCAGGTTCAAAAGCAAACAAAAGGAAGTTCATTTTCACACAATGCCTAATGATGTTGTGGAACTCATTGCCACGGGATGTTACGGCAGCCAAAAATACAAGTGGGTTTTTAAAAAAATGATTAGACAATTTTATGGAAAAAGGTCCATCAAGGAGTATCAAAAACAATGATACAGCTGCAGCCTCCAGCTCAGGAAGGTCTCTAAACCAGAAACCACTGGAAGCTGGGAAGGTTTACCAAAGGAAGTATCACTCTATACTTGTCCTGTTTTCCATATACAAGTTAGTAGCCATTATCAAGAGGCAGGATATGGGGCTAGACAGGCCTTTGCTGTGACTCTTTTTTGTATTTAACTAATACTCACTGAAGTAGATATAAACACACACCCCGCCATAGTCACAGATAATTCCATAAGAAGCTGCTACAGTTAAAACTTGCACACTTAGAAGAGTAACATAATAAAGGACAGCATTTTTTATTTGAGGAGGACTAGAACCAGTTCTTGTATTTAATTTGATGTATTCTGATCTGTGTTTTCCAGAGAGGAGTTACGGTGTTAATCTCCTTTTTATTCCCTAATTACAGCAAAAGAGACAAGCTCCAATTGAGAACTAGCTCCAAATGTCAGCTGTTAGCCACACAACGACTTGCACCTGGGTGGCTGAGAGCTCAGCTTAAGAAACTCTGGACAGGTAATGGAGTAACTGCCTACCAAGTTTATTTTATGCTGCAGAGGTGCTTCAAAACACAGACTGAAACTTCCATCCCTGGTCCAGGTCTAGGGTAGAATTTGAAGTCAAGGTAGGTCTTCAACCATAGAGAGGAACAGTCTTTTAAGACCTTTTGCTTACTGACTCCTGTATCCTGAGCATGCTTTGCTACTTGAATGGCCTCCTCATGTTCTCCCTCAGGGAAAACAGAGAGGGAAGTGACTAAAGATACAAGATACACTCTAGAGAGAAAAACTGCTCATCAATCAGTAGCCAAGTGGCAAGTTGCATTGGTGTGCAATCTACTGAAGGGTAGAAATACACAGGTACATATTCTCTGGACAGTTGGCCAAATGCCAAAGGCCTAATGACTCCGTGGTCCTGTAATTCTAGCAAAAATCCCCAGAAAAAAAGTTACAAGTGGAGACATCAGTATTATGCACCACTTTGCCCCAGTAAAGGAGCCTTCCCCATTCCTCAGTCAGCATCCAGCACTTGGAGATGTATTAACGTGAATAACTTGAGTCAGGGTTCAAACATGTGCTTAGCCATGCCAAGGAGCCTGCAATTTTCCAATGGGACAGAACCATGGCAAAACAACCTACCTGAGGGTCAACAAAGCTCCCATGTTCATCTGCACGTGTTTGTCCCTGACTTGTTCCCCTAGAGACTGCAGATCTCAGTTACAGCAATTCTCTCCAAATGGGAGTTCTCATGAGTCAGAGTCAAGCCAGAACAGTTCTGCTTTCTACTGCTAATCCATACTGGGATTACTAAAACCTGCAGATCCATGTTTAACACCAAGCTATCAATAACTGGAAGAGGTGGGTAGTTCCTCATTTGCAAGTCACATCATTTATTTAGGCACCTGATTCCAAGACCCAGGTAGGCAAGTTTGGAGCTTAATCCTTAGACCCTTACCTTCATTCTGCCACCAATTCTAAACATGTCAAAAAAACCATACTTCTATACATAGTTCTATACCTTGATGGAAATTCTGTTGCCTTCCATTAGAAATCCTTCCACAGGGCAGAGCAGTGAGATCCCTCAGGTCAAGGACTCCGGTTTGTTACACGCTTGTTAACGCAGTATCCAGCACAAACAGGCTCTAGGGCCTGGAAGTGGTACTACAAAAGATGATAATAATAATAGTAGCTTAAGTAAAACCAATCAAAGATAAAAACCAATAAACCATCCTCTGCTCCCCTTAAGAAAATTTGTTTATTCACCCCCTCACAAAGGAGGTTGCCCTATTTATCTGCCCGGAGAGCTCAGACATTCCTTGCATGTGCAGCACAGATGGTCACCACACCACAAAAGGCAGAAAGGCTCACGGTGGACGTGTCTGGTTTCTGGATATACAGAAACCTGGTCAGAGCTGCTGCTCCAGCAGGGCTGCTATGCATCCAAAATCCCAAACAAATACGGAAAGCCATCAATATCCTTTGGACAACATCTCTTAGTGGAAAAGGAGACTGTCCAGGGAAAAGGAGCTGCACTTTGACCTTGGTTGTGAGTCTTAATTCATTAGTGTACATAGATTATTTTGAGACCCCGAGGTGGGAAGTGCTAAGGAAGCAGAAGTATTATTTATTAAAGCTCAAGGCTCTGTTGTTTCTTTATCCTCAGATATTCTTCACGTCTGTTTTTGCATTCATGGCCATTGCTACTTGAAATTATTTCAGCTGTCTTGATCTTTTCTTTACCAAATGGAATAGCCCCAGGCAGAGGATATGCAGTATCTAGTAGCTCAGATACTGGGCTTGCTCACTGCAGTTATTTATCTTATTCTTTTCTAATTAATTTACCGTTCTGATCCCAGTCCTGCTCTTCCTTTGATCCAGATATCAAATGTGGCTGCTCTCCACGGACAGAAATCACTCTGACAGTAAATGCCATTAATATTTTTACTACCTCACTAAATACACTTCTACAGTGTGTGGAAGGAGTCTGCAAGGTCTGTTTTAGCAAACTGGGTATAAAAATCATTGCTAATTCTTTTGAAAACTGAAAGGCAGAGCAGTTTGGCAGTAACCATTTTAGTTCCCAAGGTGGGCTATACAAACTGTAATCAAGGAATAAACATGGGGGAGCTGAATCAACTGAAACAAAACAGAGCAGAAAGTTAATTTTGTAACACTCTATGTTCTGTGACACAAACTGTACATAAGTCGTTGTCCTCCTTTAAGAAATTACGAAGGGCAAAACTATGTTCTATGTAATACATGAAAAAAATCACTAAACTTGTTTCTGCTTTTGGAGGAGTCATTCTAGCTTTCAGTACTTAAAATACATCCCTTTTTTTTCTTCAAAAATACAGGGTACAAATCTCTGCTTTTTCCTCAGCTTAGTAAAAACATAAATAAACCAGGAAATTAAAGACAAAAAAAAAGGGAAAAAAAAAATGAGAAAGCTACCTTTTCCACATCCTGTTGTGCCTAAATAGAACGTGTTGTACCAGCACATATGATTTCTCAATAAAATGTATCGTGGACACTTCAAAAGCTGACCATAATCAGGAGAGTTAAGTGAGGAATGTCAGCTTGGATGGGGGATTGTGCTGCTTTTGTTATACATTAGTTAAGCATGCAGGTTTGTGGGTTTTTACTTTATCTTGGATTTTGCTGTAGTGTAATTGAACTCTGTTACCTTTGTCAGTTTCCTAAGTGTTCCACTAAGTGCTTGTGTGGATTTGGGTTTAAGGATATTGTAGACAAATCCAGAGGCGATTGAAGTCATTGGCAGAGGCCTCTAGAGAGTTTGGCTAGTCCTCCACTGCGGAAACAAGGTTTTCCTCTCGCTTCTTAATCCCCCTGGGATCAGCCCTCAGACATGTGCAGAAATAAGGATTCACAAACATGAATTTGCTATGAATCCACAGGCAAACTCACATGTACATCAGCAAAAGCAGGTTTCTCAGAAAAGTGTATTTGATTGTAGTGGGATCATTCACATTACATTAATTTTATGCATTAAATTCACAGCCTTTACAGGATTACATCCTGAACAGTAATTCCAGGTTTGGAGTGTCCTGTCCGCTGTGTCTGGCCCCTCCTCATCTTGGACCTCTGTCATTTTCACCAAAGCACAATTTATTTCCTTCAGTTACCTCATCACACCTAAGTCTTCATACAGATACTACAGCATTAAAACCGTAATCTTTGCAGTGGGATGCTTGAACTCCTCAGACATTGGTATCTCCATGTAACCACACATGATAAACAAATAGTCAACAAACGCACTTCAGTAGATTTTACTACCTCTGAACAGCCTATATTTCTATAAAAAACATGAGTTTAGGCTTCATGTGTCACATTCTGCATCAACACCCCTTTTATAGCCACAGCTCTGACAGGAAAAACCTCCCCAAACCCCATTTAAAAACCAGACTCCTCACCCACTGCAGACACACGGGCAGGTGTTTCACACCACGGTATCACAATTTCCTTCACGTCTTCACAAGAGAACACTGCCTGAGTCCGGGGGGAAGGACTTGCAAGCAGGGACCATTTTAACCCTCCCTCTGTGGTGATGTGGAGAGCAGCACCTTACTGAGGGGAAGAGACCTGCTGAGGGAAGACCCACCATGGTGGGAACCCAACTGAGGGGGAGAGACCCACCATGGTGGGAACCCAACTGAGGGGGAGAGACCCATCATGGTGGGAACCCAACTGAAGGGGAGAGACCCACCATGGTGGGAACCCAACTGAGGGGGAGAGACTTTCTCCGCCGTGGCGGGAACCCACTTAGGGGGAATCCAATTTGAGGGAGACACACTCTGAAGTGAGAGACCTGCTGAGGGGAGACCCATCATGGCGGGAACCTCCTGATGGGGAGAAACTTTCTGACGGGATAGACATGCTGATGGGAGACCCACCATGGCGGAAACCCTCTGAGGGAGAATCCGCTGTGGGGGAGACACACTCTGAGGGGAGACTCACCATGGGATAGACTTGCTGAAGAAGAGACCTGCTAAGGGGAGGGACACTCGAAGGGAGACCCACAATGGCAGGAAACTACTGAGAGCATATCCATGATGTGGGAGACACTCTCTGAGGGGAGAGACCCACCATGGCGGGAACCCCCCGAGCCGGAATCCACTGTGAGGGAGACACACTCGGTGGGGAGAGATCCTCCATGGGATTGACTCGCTGAGGGAAGAGAACTGCTACGGGGAGAGATGCGCTGAGGGGGGACTCACAATGGGGGGAACACACTGAGGTGGAGACACTTTCTGAGAGGAGAGACCCACTGAGGGAAGACCCGCCATGGCAGGAAACCTCTGAGGAGGAATCCACAGACGGGAAGATACTCTCTGAGGGGAGACCCACTATAGCAGGAGCGTATCCACAGTAGGGCAGACACTGTCTGAGGGGAAAGACCTGCTGAGGGGTTAGATCTGCCATGGGATAGACTTTCTGAGGGAAGAGACCTGCTAAGAGCATAGACCCACTGAGGGGGTACCCATCATGGCGGGAACCCACTGAGGGGGAATCCACTGGAGGGGAGAGCATTTCTCAGGTGACAGACCTGCTGAGTTCTCTTCCACCATGTGGTAGACTTGCTGAGGAGAGACCTACTTAGAGAACTTCTGAGAGAAGACTTGCTGGGGGAAGAGACCCCTTAAGAGGAGAGGCACACTGCAGAAAGACCTGCTGAAGTAAGAAACCAGGTAAGAGGACAAACCCGCAGAAGGGACAGACCCTCTGAGAGGATACTTGCTCGGTAAGAGACCCCACGGTGGGGATACCCCATGGGGGAGACCCGCTGAGGTGGACATGACCGATGCCTCAGGTCTGCACGCTGATGCCACCCGGAGGAGCCGCTGCAGCAAAGCGGGCTGGTGGCTTAGGGGCAATTTTGGGTGCTTGTGATTGTTTGTCTGTGGGGTCTCTGTCCCATGGCGGGGCAGGGTGGAGGGCACGGGCGACACCCCGCCCCAGGGACACGACAGCGCAGTCCCAGTCCCGGGCCCACCTGGGCCCCCTCAGCACCCGCCATGGGGCCCAGCGCCCCGGGGCGGCGCGGCGCGAGCAGCAGCGCCGCCTGCCGGGCAGGGCGGGGACCCTCCCTGCCCTCGGTCCCTCCCGGGCCCGTCTGTGCCCGCTTCCCCCCGGTTCCTCCGCTCCGCCCCGCCCGGCTCCGTCTGTCTGCAGCGCGGCCGCAGCTGCCGGCACAGATACGGTGTCGGCGGGCCGGGAGAGCGCGGAAACACCTGTTTCCAACATGGGGAAGGTGGGGAGGGAGAGCGAGCGGCGCTGCCCGGCCCCGCCGCGGGCTCCCTCCCCTCCCGCCGGCTGTAACCCGGCCGTTGAGCCCGCGGGATCGCCTTTCAGAAAGATCGCGTTCCGTTTTTACACGTTCGGCTGAAAAACGCGTCTCGACCCTCTCCTTACGTGTTGTTTTTTTCCAAGGTGTCCGTTCCAGGGGGTGGTGGGTGGGGGGCACGCTGGGGGCTGAGGCGGTGGCCGCACCGACGGACCTGAGGGTTCTGATAGCCCCGGGGCCACCGACCCACCCGGGGGCTCCGATCGAGCCGGCCCGTGCGGGGTCTGGGGTCNCGGGGTGTGGGGTCGCGGCTGCGGGGTCGGGCAGGGCCGGGAGCGGGGCCGGGGCTGCCGGCGGTGCGGGAGCGGGTGCGTGCGGGGGCTCCATGATTTCATCGTCGGCTGGCGGGGACCTGCCAAGAGCTGTTATGCCTCACTGCGATGTGTAGCTTTTTCCTGCCATTTTTTTCATAATAAAAGAGGGAGTGAAGCGG
>VZTE01004627.1:205808-285267 GCA_013397775.1 Eulacestoma nigropectus
CCCGCGCTCTGAGCGGCCGCTCTGCCCGCGCCCCCGGGGCCGCTCCGCTCCGCGCCCATGGCCGAGGTGGGCGGCTTCCTGGGCGCGCTGGACCCCGACCTGCACGGCTTCCCCCCCGCGCTGGGCGCCGGGCTGCCCCTCGCCGACTCCCCCGGCTTCCTCAACGAGCGCTTGGGGCAGATCGAGGGGCGGCTGCAGCGGGGCTCCCCCACCGACTTCGCTCACCTCAAGGGCATCCTGCGGCGGCGGCAGCTCTACTGCCGCACCGGCTTCCACCTGGAGATCTTCCCCAACGGCACGGTGCAGGGCACCCGGCAGGACCACAGCCGCTTCGGTAAGGGGCCGGGGGGGGTGCCCGGCCGGGCCGGGAGCAGGTGCCCCGCGCGCACAACTAATTACCCCGCTAATATAAATCATCCCGGGACGGATATAATTGGCTTCCTAAACAAATGCGCTCACTCCCCAGCAATGCGGGAGTTTTTATTTCCAATTTCCTACTCTCCCGGCGCTCAGCCTTTCTGCAGGTGCACTAAAACGTGCCTTCACAAGGGGGAAAAAAAGAAAAAGTAAAAAAAATGAAATAAAGAGAAAAAAGAGGGCGGTGACCAGCTCTAGCTGTGCCTCTGAAGTTAGTGGAGAGGGAGGCAAAACAGAGACGTTCCTGGTTGGAATTTCTTGGAAATTCCTGTGTTGGAAAAAGAAATTCCTCACTTTTTTTAGTTGTTTCTTTTTTTTTTTAACTCCTTCTTCTTTTTGGCCTCTGCAGATATTTGTGGGCTGCTTTCTTTTACATGCATGACTTTGATTAGAAGAGCGTCTCCCCAAAGCGGGCAGGGATCACTTGGCTGGAGGGGTGTCAGGAGCTGGGTTTGGGAAGGTTGTTGGAAAGGAAAGGGGGAAGCTGAAGAGGGAAAAACACTTAGGGGACCTCGGAGAGAAGATGGAACAATAGGCAGAGCACCGTGGATTTACCTTGCTGCCCGGGATACAGCTGGAAGACTGCAGTGCCTGTATCAGTGGCACACAAGAGCAGGGACCTCTAATGAGACTATATGTAATCTTCAAAAAATGCATCCCAAGCCGCAGGCAAAAGAGTACAGTCAGTTTGAGCACAGCTAAGAGAAATTCCCGCTACTCCAGCATCTAGTGCAGGTGTCTGTATAAGCTATCAACAAGTCCCATGCCAGTGATCTCAGCTATGTTGTCAACAGGTTGCAAGACGTGCTCGCAAGACTTTTTATAGTTTGCAAGTGATTTAACTCCTCGGTGAAAGGAATTCTTTTTTTGCCTTTACTTGTTTGCAACCAGTCAGTTCTGATACTCTGGGAAGTGCTGCCGCTGCTATTGTTGGAGGTGTAAGGCAGGTTTTTGGAACAATCGGGGAAGCTTATCTCCGCACCGCGCTTTCCATAAACACCAGGTGTGTGCATGGCATGTCCCTGCCTAAATCAACAAGAAAGTCATAACCCGCGGGTCAGAGTCAGGTACTAATATGCTCGTGGGGCAAGCGTTTTTTAATTACCTCCTGAAAACACCCATCTTTTAACCTTTCACGCTGCAATACGCGATGGGTTTCCACATTCAAAGAGTTGAAAGCAAACCCATTGCATCTGGCTGGTTTTAGTTCAAGCTGCCACGTAGTGTTTCTAGTCTATCAATTCTTTTTACTTACCTTTGTCCAACTAAACAGCCAGTTTCAAATGGCAGCATTTGTCTCAGGTCCATTTTTTATAAAGATTGAGTAAAGCAATTGAATTTTCAAACTTGGAAAAAACACGCTAAAACTTTTCATGAAATTTGTACACTGCAGCCTAAGTCACACAGTGCTTTCAATAAATCGAAACATTGGCATTCCCTAAGTGTTTTAGCAGTCCGCATCCAGCTCCGTAAAGTAGACCAGACTTCAGATATTACAGTTTTCTGCTTCAGGGTTTTCCCAGAGGCAGTGTAAAATAAATAGTTATTTGTTGTAATTGCAAGACAAAGCCCCAAAGGATTAGACTGGAATCTTTGCGTTCAGATCAAGTTGAACTAAGCCTTGCTTCAGCAGAGACTCAAAGCAATAACGTATTGGCACACAGTATTCACCATCTGCGTTCAGTAGCCATGAATATTTAAATTCCAATGTTCCTGGTATGGTTCATATTAGGATGTCATGTATCGATGCATTCCTAAATTTTGCATGCAACAGTCGGAAAGAAGTGACTTATAACAGGAATAGGCAGCCTTAATGGTTCCGGGGACTCCAAAACTGGGGTGAGGGATGCAGACATAGACAAGGGGTTCAGGGAAGCAGTTTAAAGCTGCCTTAAATCTTGGGGCATCTGGAGAAGTACTTAGAAATCCAGGATCAAGCCCATGTGGCTGGAAGGTGCTCCCTGGTATCATGAGCAGATAATTAAGGTGCTCCATGGATTGCTGCGATGCCACAGCCAAGGCACGTGTCCAGCTGCAGGTGGGATGGATGTAGGGCAGGTGGGATGGATGTAGGGTAGAACCGGACTTGGCATCCCTGTCTCTTTATTTGGAAGGGATTCAGGAATAGACAGGCAGTATCTGCACCCTCCCATGTGCAGCCATCCCAAAAGCTACCAGATGTGCAAGACATCGACATCTTCCAGAGAGGAAAACAGCCAAAGCCCCGCTGATGCAGAACAGAGTCCCAAGGTCCCAACAGCGCAGGTTAAAGGGGGAGATTGCTTCGTACCACAGCATTTGGGGGTGTGACTGTAGGACACAGGGGAGGTACTGGCATCGTCCATCCGCACTGCGTGAGCAGTCACAGGAACTACTGCTTCTCATCTGTCGAGGACTGGAGCTTTCCTAAATCACACCTGTCTTCTGGAATGTGATATTTTATACTTGTAAAAACACAGATTCTTGCAAGAACAATGGAGCACAGCTTATTTTTCCTAGAGGAGATTTAATGCAAAATGTGGCAAAGCCCTCTAGGTTTGTTGGATGAAAGCTCATTCTCACAGTACAGAAGTGCCCAAGTTCACTCTCTGAACTGGCAGCTCTGGCAAAGTCACCCCCGAAAGAATGAAGCGTTTTCCAAAATGTATCTCTCTCACTGCATCTGCTCAGAACCTTCCTCTACAAAGAAATACAGGACGATCAAAATCTGGAGGGGGTCTGGACTGAGCACCCCTATGACAATCCTTGTCAGAATGAAACTGAGAGAAATTTGCCAGGAAAATCCCTGCCAGGAGGAACTGCTCCTTTTCTGCCTCACGTCTCTTTTACAGCAGCATTAAACAACTGAACCCAACAGTGCTACTCACTGCAGTGGAGGAGAGAAAGAGGCCTTGAGGTTGCACTGCAGATGAATAAAGGCAGAAAACAAAGCTCTTCTTGGGTACAAACCTGCTCATGGATCTGTTACACAGACTCCTAGAGAAGCTGCTGAGACCTCCAGAGAAAGTTTTGCTGTAATTTTGACATTCAGACCACAGTGCACCTGTTGCTGAACAGCTGTTGAGGTTTTTAGCCAAAGCTTTAGGTTTGTAGCCATTAATACAACATCTGATGTTTCTGTACCCCTGCTTCTGAATACAGTCATGTAAGAAGAGACAGGTGCAGGGAGCTGAATTGTTCTTTGAGGGATGGTTTAGAGTAAGGCGAGAGTGTGTGGGTCCAGCCATGGCAAAACTCGGGAGATTATTCAGTCCTTTGGTGGTAAATGAATCCAGTCAAGAGTCTTAATCAAATCTCTCCAAGTGTTATCTGGAAAGGCTCAAGGAACAAAGAGAATGAATAATCAAAGTGAGGGGAAAAAAAAGAGGCAGGTCTTGGGGGAAAGAAAAAAAGAAAGCAAAAGAAAAAAACAAAAGCATGTTCTACCACAAAAACACACCGCTACAATTGGAAAGAGAATTCTTGAGCTGGCCCCAGTGGCCACTCCCTGTGCTGCTGGAGATCAGATGTACGAAGCTGCAATTTTGTCTAGAATTGGAGTGAGTTAAGGACAGGATGGATATCCGCCCACATATTTTCAGCCTTCACTCTGTCTCCTGACTTTTGTGGGCTCAAGTTATGTTCTTAATGCTCTTTCAACATAGTCATCTTCCATGCATGTCTCCAAGTGCCACTCAGAGATCAGAAAAGGGGAATACTACAAGGGACATTGTCAGAAGAGATTGTCATGGGCACACCTTGGAAGAAATTTCATTTGCAAAACCCATATCTACCCAACCTGCACCAGGTGAGGGATGTCTCACCTTCCCCCTCAGAGAGGGAAGATGCTGATGCTGCTCCTGGCTTGGTCCTTACCAGGTCTTTGGAGACCTGGATTCACATGCCTCGTACAGAGCGTGCTTGTGGGCATACTCAAGAGAAGGTCTGAGTTCCCCTGCCTGAGACATCCCTCAGTTTCTCATTGGAACCAGCAACATTTTCCTGCTTCCCAGAAGTGACAGGAGACAAAGTGCTGATGCTGAGGACTGTGTCTATACCTATAGGAAGGTCCATCTACCATTCTCCAGTTACCTGATACCTTTCACTTGAATATTCCTTTGTCTCCAGCTTGGGAAAGACTCCCCCATTCCTGCATGTATCTCTGTATTCCTGTTTTACTTTTTACACTCCCTGTAGTTGTCCATCTTCCTTCACTCCCTCCTTTTCAAAGAGTGACTGTGGTAATTTCTAGTCTGCGGATGGGAAAAAGCACTCAGCAGTTCAGTAACTCCTTCGTGTCAGAACTGGTGGATAGTGAAGAAAGGAAACCACCCCTCATCGTGCACTTCTCTTCTCCCTGTTTGGGATTCTTTTCAGCTAAGAAACCACAACAACTACTGAGGAGAGCAGAGCCAGGGTCTATGCCTGTCTGGCTTGGAAAGGTTGCCTTCCCTGCCTGTATTGCCTGTTCCTGATGTTTCTGCAGGCAGGATGTGTCCCCAGGCCAGGATGTGTAGCTTGGCATATTTCAGCCTGTAAAATGTCTGCTCTAGTCCATAAAGTGTGTTTTGTGATGTTCACTTCCCTGTTTGTCTCCGGGACTTGCCACTCCCAAGTCCATATTTCATCTCCCCTAGCACCCGCTGGTTTCAGGGAGGGCTGGATTAGATGCACAAGCCCCGGAGCAGGCAGGGGAAAAGGAGGACAGAAGGTCTGATAGAAGGTAGGAATTCCTGCAGCCAGCTTAGCTGCCAGCACCTGACGATGAGTGTGCGCTGCACGCAGGGGGACAGGGGTGTCCATCACCGTCTGCTCTGTCCTACCTTTAGGCAGTGATGCGGCGGCGTCTGAGCGTTGTCACATCCATGCTCCAGGCTGAGGGGTGACCCGGAGCTGTGGCTGCCGCTGAAGTCAGCTGGCTCAGGTGGCCGCTTGTCACGCGGCGGCTTTAAACCAGGGCAATGCTTTTAAGAGGAGCTCTGGGAGGTAACCTGATCAGAGCATCAACTGCCCAGGGCTGGATGTTTTGGGAGCTATATTAGGAGAGCTGGAGCCACGCTAAAGGTTAGAGCAACTTTCTCCTCCAGTCAATGGAGACATGCAGTCGTCAGATGAGATGAGGAAAACCCTCTTCCTTCTGCCTCCTGGCTAATTAATCCTGCACTGGACACTGGCAAAACTGCCCATGACCTCTAGATAGGTAGTGTGTGAAATCCATAATAACACAGTCCCACTGCTGCCTTCAGGAAGTCTTCCTGGGAAGTTTGAAGGTCCCCACCACTTGTGGTGTTGGGTAGGGGCTGTTTGTGTTTAAGTGCTTCACCAAAGGTTCTCCTGTTACAAGTCTTTCCCCCATTGAAACAGCTGCCGGCTGTGGGGGTGCAGCAGCCAGACCCTGCTATTTCTTTCCAGAAGAAATGAGGCTGCCCCTCATTTTTAAAGTGTCTGACACCATCATAGCAGGCTGCAGCCCATGGGTAAAACAGTTGCTCTTGCAGTGCTGGGAATGGCTGGGACAGATGCTACTGGACTGCGGAGAGGCTGGCAGGAGGCTGGGACAGGCAGCAGGACACAGGGGGCAGGAGGAGGTGCTGGCAGTAACGGTGGCTGGGGGTGGCAGGGAGAAAGGGCTGGCAGTGCCATGGCTCTGAATGCTGCAGAGGAAATGCGTTTCTACATGTGTGCTTTGAAGCTGGATTTTATCCCTGTGGCTTGTATATACACTTTGAGTTGGCAGGAGTCATCCCACTGGAGTGCCAGGATGAAGATGGTGCGTTTCACTTCTTTTTACTGAACCCATGACTTTAAAACCTTTGGGACAATAATCTCATTCCAGAAGACAAAATCACACTCCTTTTGCTGAAGAATAAAACCCAGCGTGGTAACAGCCTTCTGACATTTCTGGTGGCCAGGCACAACTTTCTACATCTGTCTTCTTGGTGATAATGATGAAAAAAATCCAAACCCAAACCAACAAAACCTTGCAAAGCTTTTCTCATTAGCAAAGGTAATCCCTCTTGGGCAACTCAAATTCACAATGCTGGGGAGAAGCCCAGACCGGAAATCAGAAGATTGCACGCAGATGGAACTATAGAGTTAAGAACTGTATTGTTACTGGGAATGGCTGGTTTGTTTTTGTTGCTGGAGCCCGGTATTGGTGTTTTCCTCTGTATGATTTGCAGTTCTTTTCTATTTTAGGGATTTTGGAGTTTATTAGCCTGGCAGTGGGGCTGGTGAGCATCCGTGGGGTGGACTCCGGACTCTACCTCGGCATGAATGAGAGAGGCGAGCTCTATGGGTCGGTAAGTTCAGGCTGGGCTGATTCCAGCACTGCAGCCTGTGGCCTCAGCTGTGTCACAAGCTGCTCTGTCACAGGCCCCCCACGTCCTTGGGGTGCCACTGATCTCCATCCTACCCTTGATGCCACTGCTGTTATAACATAAATGATATATGGGGAATTGGGTTCGAGGGAGGATTCACTCCTGCTGTGAGAGCCCACAGTGGTGCCCAGCCCCCAGACATCACACTGAGCTTTGGCCTTTCAGAAATGGTGTGGGAATGGCCAGGTAAAGGCAGGGGGACATTTAGCATAAAGCCAGGAACTGTTTATGTGTTTTCACATCCTGAGTAACACATCAGTTGTATTCTCCGTGTGGTCAGGTCTGCACCTATCTGCAGGTCTTGTCTTTGTATTATGGCTCTTTAAGCAGCAGAAGCTGAAATTGTGGCCCGAGTGTTATTGTAAAATTCTCTGTAACTCCTTTTAGGAGTTTTGGGCTGCTGCTCATGATTTCCTAGAAGTGCCCTTTTCAGGCTAAAATTTTCCATGTTTTGACAAAAAACTCCAAGTGTAAACTCGTTAAGTGTTATGACTTGCAGTCAAAATGCCAGGTCTTAACAGCTGGGCAGAAGTGCTTCCTACAGGTTAATGTAACTCAGTTCCTAATTATTAAGCTCAATTAAGGGTGGATCACAGTAAAAATAAAATGAAATAAAATAAACCAGTTTTAAACCAAAGCAGAAGGCAGTACTTCCTCTCACCATCAGGTAAGTCTCAGAGTACGAGTTAAAACTCATGTACTCTGCATACACAGAAGCTGTTAGAAAACCCTTGATTAGCAAACAGTAAAACCACGAGTTTGGCTCATTTTTCCTTGTCCCATTTCCACCTGAGACTGCCACAGACCCTTCCACCATTTAAGATGCAGTTGCTGATATTTATATGAGATAGTTGCCCAGAGAAGCTGTGGCTGCCCCTGGATCCCTGGAAGTACCCAAGGCCAGGTTGGATGGGGCTTGGAGCAACCTGGGACAGTGGAAGATGTCCCTGCCCATGGCAGGGGGTGGAATGGGATGAGCTTTGAGGTCCCTTCCAACCCAAACCACTCTGTGATTCTCTGATCATCGCATACTGCATGCACCAATAACTGTTCTTTTCCCACCTCATTGCTGTAACAGCTTCTACCCTGCACAGCAGTTAAATACAGAGACAGTGGTTAAATTACAAATGTGCAAAACAGGAAAAAGAAAAATCACCAGGATTCCATAAAACACAAAATCTCCTGAAGCACACTTCAGAAAGCAGGGCTGGAGCAGCGCCTCTCCTGCCAAACCCTAAGGCTGCTCAGCAGCTCCTGGAGTTGCAGCTTTCACTTGTGCCTGCTGGAGAACATGAGCCCATGCATCCCCCCCTCTTTGCCTTCAAACCCTGCAGCTCTGATTGTGACTCGAGTTTCATGATGGGTTAATTAAATTTTAGAGCCCGTGTTCATGTTACAGAAACAAAAATAGGGTAACATAGCACTGAATCTGGAAACAGAATTGACGTGAAGACAATCGTGGGAGCTGTCCCTGCCCATGGCAGGGGGTTGGAATGAGGTGATCTTTAAGGTTGTTTCCAACCCAAACCATTCTGGGATCTTGTGCACCAGGCAGGACGCTGCAGGGACACAGTCAAAAGGCTGCTCCAAACTGTGCCGGCGTCACGAGCCAGGTCCCCAAATAACCCTGGAGTTTTAAAATCTGGGACACGTGGGTTGTACAATGAAGGCTTTTGGAACTCAAAAGCCACTACAGTATTCTTAATTAAAGGTCCATAAAACAGCGCCTGACAACAGCATTAGCATTACAATGGTATTTTGGGAGATCACAGTACAGCGGTATTTTTAAATTTTCAGCAAGTTTATTATTTCCCTTTGTGCCAATTTTGCCTGATGCCTGTGTTGATGCAGCCAGAGCCAGCCATCCCCACACGACACGTGGAGTCCCCTCGGGACACAGAGCTTTTCCGCCTGTCCCTGTTGACCTCGTGCCAACATTTCTGTAAAGCTTCCCAACGGTTTCAGAAATGCCACTAATACTTAGGGCAGCAAAAGTCATGGGCAGCACCTTGCCTGCTGCCTGGATGGTGTCAGGTTCAGTGGGGACATCCCAGGGCTTGGAAAGCAATAAATCACACCTTGCAGAGTCACCCCAGACTCGCCAAACATTTTCCACAAACACTGTACTCCAAACTGCCCAGTGCAGCACGGGTGAATGGGTGCAAAGCAACAGCCAGAGTTCAGCCAGTCATCAGGTTCCACCGTATTCCAAGTAGATGGCATCCGAGAGGAGGGAAAAAATCCAGCCTGTATTTATTGACAGATCTGGGAAGAGAAGCCCGCGGTTCCCTGGGTCTCAGATGGCCAGGGCTGTGGCCTAGGACTTTTGGAGGGCTCACAACTCACCTCAGGCTTTATTTAATTAGCAGCAAAACATTGAAAACAGGTTCTGAGCACAGGTGAGCTCCTGGATTGTGTTACAAAACACATCTACTGCGGGCAGTAACATTTACTGAGCACTCCGTGTGCCGAGGAGGGGACACATTCCCTGCCCGGATAGTTTACAGTGGAGGGACAGTGGGTGTAATTTTAGAGCCCTCTACATTTGCAGACTGCCCTTCAGCTGCAAGGGCTCCCAGTCAGCCTGGCAGGACCCTTGTGGGATGGAATGGGGTGGCTGGACCCTCTGTGACAGCACAGCAGTGCTGGCAAAGCCACCTCTGTCCTCATGGGGCAGGGGGACAGCCCTGCTGCCCACTGCAGCCGGGCACATCCCTGTAGCACATCCCTGGCACATGGAGATGGGAGGGAGAAGGAAGGAGCACGGGACATGAACTAAAAGTCCATCATCAAACAGCCACTGCCAACGGCCCCCAGCTGTAAGGGCTGGATGGAAAGGCTGGCTGTGGCCGTGGCGACACCAGTGCCATCTGTCCCCTCATCCCAGCATGGGATGCACCAGCCACACACCCTCATCACATCACCTATCACCACCCTAAATCTTCCCTGGGGTCTGACATCCCACGTCCCTCTGGGTCTTGTTACAGCCTACCATCACAGCTCGCTGGCACTCCAGCAGGTGAAACCCTGAGGAATGCTTTCATTCCCATCTCAGCACATCCAGCTGTGTGCTCTGAACTTCCAAAGCAGTGCTTGCTCCTGTTTTCCTGTTTAGACCCTTCAGATGTGCTGCCTGCTGCTTCTCTCACCCAAAAGAGGGGGTCTGGGGTGCATGGTACCTTGGAGGGGGCTGCTGCATGGGGACATGTCCCTGCCTGGTGGCACGGCCACCCCAGCAAGCTCAAACTCACACCTGGACAGGTTTGGAGCTTTGCTGTGTGCCTGTCTGATTTATTCATGGGGCACCTTTGCAAAATCCACACCCACCTTCTCCTGCTTTTGTCTCCTCCTTCCTCCAACTCCAGAGGTCCTTGGGTCTTGACTTGTGCCCATTTCCAGCTCTCATCCAGGGGAAGCATCCCCAGCAGCACAGTCCTGATCCTCAGGGGAGCCAGGAGAAGGCAGCTGGGAAAATGCTAGAAAAATAAAGTAAGGAAGGGTGACAGTGTTCTCTGTTTTAACTTCTTGACACGAGTGTCTCTTTGTTCCCCTCCGGCGCTGGCCACGGCAGAAGAAGCTCACCCGGGAGTGCGTTTTCCGCGAGCAGTTTGAGGAGAACTGGTACAACACGTACGCCTCGACCCTGTACAAGCACCCCGACTCGGAGCGCCAGTACTACGTGGCCCTCAACAAGGACGGCTCCCCCCGCGAGGGGTACAGGACTAAGAGACACCAGAAATTCACCCACTTCTTACCCCGGCCTGTGGACCCTGCCAAAATCCCTGCCATGTACAGAGACCTCTTCCACTACAGGTGATGGTTCCTGCAGTGTCAGTGTACATACTTGGGCTCCCAAGCTTTTTCCCAGAGCACTCTATTAATAGTCATTCCATCATTCCTGTAAGCGTAGATGACCTAGGGAAGCACTTACATTGAATTCAGACACTGCTGTTCCTCCTTGTTTCCAGCGTATATCGAACCTGGGTTATTTATGGGGCGGGGGTAGGGGAAGGGAGGGAACCCTACATTTAATCTTCCATTTTCATTCACTTTCGTTACGCGGTTGCTACAAGAGAGGCTGAATATTCAATGTTATGGTTGCTTAAAGGAACAAGCAGGTGAGCAAACCTGATCATGGGGGAAAAGAAAGCCCCAAAACAACCTAAAAATGAAGAGAAGAAAAGAAAACAAAGACCACAGAACTGCTGCAGATGCTGCTGCTGAGCTGGGATAGCTCCGTGCTAAGGAAAAGCCTTTGAGTGGTGCCCTGCTTGAGCAGCCCAGGAGTTTGCTACATGGATGATGCTCCATGGACTGGTCCTGATGTGTGGGGTTCTTCCTGCTGTTGGGGTGGGAATGGGGCGAGGAACATTATTCAGATGTAAGCATGGATACTGTGCATAAGGACAAAACTTATTTATAAAATGTATATGATATTTATTTTATATATTTATTTATTTCAAAATAATTTTATTTTTAATGAGAGATGCTATGACCGGATTTTCATCAGGAAGAATAAGGTCCTACTGAACCAGGAAAAAAAAAAAATGAGTTTTAAGAGCTTATCGGCAATAAAATTGTCTTTATATTGTAGATTTCTTGCTAGCCCTTTTTTTTTGGCACTCTTCAACAACTAACTCGGTATTTCCCCAGCAATATGAACATTAAATCCACCTCTAAAAGGGCTTTGTACAGTAAAGACCAATTACCTATGCACCAAACTCCTGCAGAAGGAGGACATCAAATTGCAGGTCTGGGAAGCACCAGCTCAGCTCTGGGCAGGAGTCGTGGGCAGCTCAGTCTCCTTGGGGCGCGATGCATCCCCGTGGATTTACTGTCCTGTTGGAAACCAAGAGGACAAACATTTGGAGCATCTGCTGTGTTTTGGATGGACCCATCATTCCTGCAATAAAACCAGCACATCTTGCATGAGATTTACCTGCAGCACCATGAAAAATCACTGGAAAAATAGAAAGCAACAACAGCAGTTCTAAACCCCCTCTCTCTTAGGCAATTACTGTGGATGAGGATCATCCCTGCAGGCAGTGCTTGGACGTTTATGGCTGTGTGGCATTTTCCTCTGCAGAAGCTGCCTGGTCACACAGTCCTGTCACCTTTCCTCTGCCTCCAGCTGGGCTCAGCAACCCTCTTGACATTTGGCAGCCCTGAGCCAGCCCCTTATTCCCACCTGGTGCCCAGCAGTGCCAGGGAGCCGCAGCCCTCCTCCAGTCAGGCCAGGCCAGGGACGCTCATGGGGGAGGCTTGGCTGTGCCAGCACAGGCCCTCAGTGACACTTGTGCTACATGTCTGCCCTTGCTGCCTGCTTGGGATGTCACAGACCTGCAGGGAAAGCTTCCAGCAATGATGCCAGTTCATGTTCTGTCCCCTGTGATCAGCAGAGAGGGATTTCAGCACACAGTGGGAGCAAGAATGTGTGATTGCCAGAGGCACTTCGCAGCAGGAGGAGAGGCCGACAGCAAACGGGGTTCTCTGGAGTGTGCAAAAACCTGGACAACTACAGCTGTGGTGGCTTTGGGTTTTCCTTATCACAAGTGTTTGTTCACAGTGTTGTTTCTTAACCTCTTCCTTGCAAAACAGTCATGGTAAAACCTCAGCTCCTTCATCTTCAGCCTGTGAATTCCCAGGACACTTTCACTGACCTAGGGATGATCCACACCAGCCTCTCCATGAGCTACATCACCATTGGAGCAGCAGCCCTAGTGCCCAGCTCTGCTCCTGACTGTCTCTCACCCTCTCTGCCACCTCCCATGTCCCTGCCACATCCCTTCGCTGTCCCAACAGGTCCAGCAGCCACCAGACGACAGGCTAGGGTTGGCAATGAGGAGATTACAGGAGCTTTACCTTCAGTGATCCAGACATGAAGGAATTTAATCCCATGTTTGAAATAAAAAGAGTTTATTTAGCTTCTTCCTCTGAGTCACTGCCGAAACATCTCATCCCCGGCTGCTGTGTCGGGAGCTCGATCGCTCACGAGACGTGTCCTCAGGTGCACTTTTGACCTTCCCCTGCACGAAGGGAAATCCCTCAGCCCTGGAGCCTCACTCTGCCCCCCGGGATGATCCTGCTCCCTCCAGACAGGGCTTTCTGTGGTGCTTGAAGATAAATCTGGTGGTTAAGATCCTGCTCCTTTTCAAAATGAAGGTCAAAAGCTGATCTCAGCAATGCCAAGTACATTTTTTACCAGCTCCAAAGGGAGATGATTTGGCCCATGGGGGCAACACTGGACTTGTTCTTCTGATACCCAATTCAAAGAGCTGCTGCAGCAGAACCTCCTGCCACAAAGGGACACACAGGTGCCAGGGATGCTGTAAAACACCTTTTCAGGATCTGGGTTCAAAAAACTTACGCTTCCAAAAAGCAAAATCCACAAAGAATTTACTGGAAACCCTTTGGTAAAGGCTGGTGTCCTGTCCTGTGTGGGGCATTCGTTAAATGGGGAATTCAGCACTGCTAAATCCCACCCAAAAGGTTCTTCCACAGGAATTTACTGTGTTTGGTTCTGGTTCAACAAAGCAGCTGAAGAGGTGAGTGACCTGAGTGACCTGAGGGCTGAACAGCAGCAGAGGGAACCACCACAGACATGGAGTGCATTTTGAGTGGCACAGGAGCGGGCTGTGATGCACAGGGGGTTTGTGTGGACACACTCACCTCTCCACCCCATCCCATCTCCCTTGGTCCAGCTGTGACCCCACTTGGAGATGCCAGCTGCTCCTTCGGCTTGGAGGTGTTGCAGGGCTGGCAGATGGACCCTGCTAGGAAAGTTTGAGAGGAAAATACGTTTGGGTTGCTTCAACCTGACAGAATCTTCCAAGTCAGCAAAAGGAAACAGCGTTTGTTTGGGGTCTCAGCTCACGTAGATTCCATGAGATTCAAAGTCACAATAGCCAACAGGAAAACTTCTCCCAAAGGGAAGGCACAGGCTGGTGCACAGGGTGGCCGTGATCCCCAGAAACCCCACTGTGCCCCCAACCCCAGAGCTGTTCTACACACAGGACTGTGGGTCTGGAAACACCACAGCAAAGGGGACAAAAGGCATCTCTTTCAACCCTTCTCCTTCCACCCGAGAGGGGTGGGCCTGTTCTCTGGGAAACTATTCCAGGACAGCTGTGCAGAGCAGGAGGGAGGAAGTTCCAGCAAAGAGCTGGGAAAGTGCTGGAGCCTCACGAGGGAGGGTGCAGAAACAGAGGGGAGCTGCCTGTGGGAGGCCAAGGTGCAGCCAAGCACAGCAGGAAGTGCCCTTCTCCCTGGCTTTGGCTCATGATGCAAGGCACAGGGATGGACTGGATGGATTGTCTGGAGACCGATGTACAAGTGGCAAGTAACACATGTCCTCAGGGACATCCCCATGGAGACCCTGCTGCCTGTGGGGAGCTCTTCTGGGTGGAATGCACAGCTTGGGGATCCTTTCTCCAAGGGGAAAAGGGAGAGGAGGCCCCAAAGACTCACCTGTGGAGAGAGCGCTGGAGAGCCCAAAACTGCAGAGGGAATCCAGAAACTCAGTGCTGGAAGGCAGTGGAAGTGTCCTGGTGTTGTCCCACCTGGCTGGACATCCCGAGAGATGTGCTGCAGCTGCCAGACTGTGGCTGAGAGGTTCCTGGAAGGGCACCCAGGGATGGAGCGTTCCTGAAGGAGAAGGGTTGAAGTTCCTGTTGACGTGGAGACAAAGACGTCCGCACCCCTTGGGAGAGCGCTGGTTATTGCTTTTTCCAAAGCAACTGCCTCAGATCTGCTGAATTCTCATCATGGAAAACACCAAGGATGTCACCTCATACCCGTGCTGGGTTTGAGCAGGAGCCTTGGGAAGCTGATTCCAAGGATCCTCAGGCTCTTCCCTCACTGTGCCACCAGGTATTTGGCACCGAGATGCCACCGAGCAGGGCAGGTCACCACACCAGACGTGGCCAGGGCACGTGTCCTCTGCTGCTGCTGCTCGTGGGCATCGGTGAGAATCCAGGGAAAGGAGCAACACGCTGTGCAAATGAATTCCTAAAGCAGCTGTTGTGGCTGGATCTGGCTTTGAGGAGTGCCTCAGGTATCAGTTACTGTCTCACACTCATTCTCAAGCAGTTTTTGTGCACACACAAGGCCAGGGTGATGTTTAAGATCAGACCTTGGCTGAGCACAGACCTAAGGGGGGACCCCACCTCCCCCTGCCCTTCTCCAGGGCACTGTCCCCACACCAGACCACAGCCCCTTCCCAACACTCTCCTCCAGTGACTCCCAAGCCACCTTCTCCGTGGGGAAAGCGGGAACAGGAGCTGTGGCTGGATGAAAGGGTCACACACAGGATGAACCACCCATCCCGGCCACACACGGCAGGGCAGGAGCTTCTCCAGACCCTTTACAGCAGCACAGCTTTCCCAGAGACACGTTTGAGTTCTGCTGGTGCTCTATCCCAGGCCACATCCCCAGGGTGGGTTCTACAGCACAGAGGGTGCACCGGGGGTTATTTGACACCTGAGCAGGTCTGGGAAGTTCAGACACCACGTGATTACTGGTGCTGGTGCTGCAACACCAGCACTTTTCCATCCTCCTCCAGCTGGGAACATTTAGGACATTTGGCTTTCCATAAACACTGAAAATCTATCCAACTTCAAAACTATTTTTTGCTTGAACTGATGAATTTAGTTTTGTTTACTGTGCGCAGAGCGGTTCTGCTTTTAAGAGGAAGGCAAAAGCTGCTCAGGCTGGGCACAGCTGACACAGCGACAGGGCTGGTCAGCGTTGGGGCACCTCAGCACAACAGTCTGGACATGGGACTTGTTCCAGGACGCTTCCCAGCCCAACACAGACACCACATCCAGCCTGAGCTGTCCACTGCCTCCCACCAGTGTTCAGCCAAGTCAGAAGTCACAGGGATATTTAAAAACACGCTGCCCACAGGGCCCCTTGGAGCACAACTCCGGTATCTTCACCCAGACACCATTTCCACCTCCCTCAGCTTTACCAAGACCGGCCGTGCCCCGAGCAGCCCCAGCACTGCCAGGGAACAAGCAGAGGGCACATTTAAACACAACTGTTACACTTTTGTTTGCACTTTTTACGGGCTGTTTGGCCCAACGGGTGAGATTCAGTAACTAAGGAAGGGAGAAGTACAGTTACGAGGTTAAAATATGGCAGCACCGTTATTCTGACTTGACTAAGTAGAACTTCAATTCACTTTTAACCATCTCACTGCTGGATAACTCACTTCATTTTTAACAGACAGATTGGCAGAAGCTGCTATTAATAAAGTAATTTGAAAATCTGGACCACAGCTATTTTCCCTAAATTAAATCAATGGCTACATCCACTAAAGTCATTGTAGAAAACAGTAAGAGCTTAAACTCACAGCACAGTTGTCCAAAGACATATTCCCAGGCTGAATCCCTGTGGAGTTAATGCTGGACTGTGAATGTAGAACAAGGCACATTGACGTATTTTGGTCACTTTATTAAATGAGATATTAAATAGTTTAAGTTTCAACTACTAAAACAGCACTTTGAATGGTGAAAACACAGATAGTATATCGTCATACTTGAATGCTTCTTCTCTTTAAAAACACATTTCCAGTCCTTATATATATTACAAAACAGCCTTATAGGAAGAGGGGACACCTTTTCTATAGTACTTAAGATATTTAATACAGAACTGAAAAGCCATCTAATAGAAACAAAGGCCAAGTCTTCACAGCTGTATGATTTCAGCAGCCAAAGCTGGTTGATGGACTGAAACATTACTATACAACTGGGACAAAACATATACAATATCACAATACTAAGCAAAAACGCTTTACATCCAAAGGAATAAACAGGTTACAAAATGTGGATAATTTAGCAGGCAAAACTGTAGTACAAGCAACATTTTTATTCGTCATCTTAAGCCATTTTTATCTAGTTAAAACATCTAAAACAAATATAAAAATGAGCCTTTTATTATCTTACTGATGTATGTTCTGTCTTTAAGTACTGGTTAAAGCCTGATGTTATGCTCAAAGCACTTTGTTATGCAGCTAAAATGGCAAGTGAGAAACGTATGCGAAGTGGTCCAGGTTTTACTTCAATGCTTATCTTGGATTCCTTCTTGTGCATTAGTCTTCTGTTATCCATAGGTTTGTCCAGGATGAAATAAAATGTGCCTTTCAATGTTGCCTAAAACTTCCACATTTAAGTCTTTGAGTTACTGTAAAACTCCATTTAACATTCCCAGGTTTGGTAGAAAGTATTTCTCTTATTCACAACACGTAGGAATATCGGTGAGAGTTGCCCAGAGTACATTTGCCTTCAAATGTTTGTCTCAACATCTCACGCTTCGTCTCTTCTAGTGCCAACACGTCTCTCTTTGCTCTCTCCCCCAGATCAGAGTGAACTGTAGAGCTGGCAGAGCACTAGAACACACTGAGGGTCTTTTGTGGTATCTTGTAATCAGAGAGTCCAAGACAGCAACTTGTCAGCTGGGTGTGCAGCAGCCCAACCAAGCTCTGTCCACGTCACCAACCAAGTGTCAGTCACACACTGAAACATCGTGTGACATCTTCATGTTTAGATGCAAAACTTGTCCATTCAGGGTAAGAACTCAAACTCCTGCAAGAAACTTTCCAGAAACCAAAATGATTTTAGCTCATGCCAGCGTCAGGAGAGTCCAGCACAGTCTGGAGCCACCACCTCCATCCATCTCCAGAGCCCTCTGTTGTCCACACACCACGGCCTCCACGTTCCTGCCACTTACTTGTGCCCCCAGATTATCAACGGGGGTTTTGGGGGGGATAAGAATCAACCAAACTCTATGCAAAGGAAAGCCCCATTTGTATTTAATTAGATCTTCACATGCACAACAAGTGTGGGCAAAGAGCGTGATAATGATATAGAACAAATCAGAAATTTATCTCTGGCCTACATTAAAAAAAAATCCAAAAGAGAACAAAACCAAAAGCAAAATAAACCAAGCTCTTTGTGTCCTAACCCGTGTTTTCACACAACTGAAGGGATGGGGAGGAGTGCATAACCACACCTCTATCAATGAAGTCATTTCACGCTTCTGGCAGCTCTGGAAGTTGCTACAGCACTTTCTCTGTATCCGTTTTCAATCGGCAATGGTTCTGCCACGTTAAAGGGGGTTCTCTAGCATGGTTTGACCCTGGCCACCATCACTATTTTACCCCCAAAACACCAGGAACTGCATTGTGTTGGCCCGTCCCCCATTGCCGGCAATGGGAGGAGACAGTAGCACCAGCATGAAGGAGTTACCAAAATGTGCTTTGTGCTGGACTCCACAGCGAGGGAATTCGCCTGTGAAGGAAAAACATCTCCCGCTCCCAGATCATCAGCTGTTATTCCATCACATGGAACTGAAAACAGAAATGGCAGCAGACTGGGGAAGGCCCAGTTGTGTTTAAGGCTGGATGCACAGTTTCCCTGTGCCTCAGAAGGTTCAGAGCAGTAGTATTTACGAATATTGCACTCAATTCTGTTTCAGAGAGTATTTTCAGCTCCTGTTCCATTCAGCACAGATGACCCATGAAGGAAACTAGACTATTTCTGTTACAACATCCCTGGTAACAGAAAGAAATGGGTAAGCAGAAAAGTATTCCATAATTTGAGGAATCAACTCTAATCAAGAACTCAGCTGTTTACAATTCACATATGTCAGACTGAACATACAGACCTGCAGTCCTTCCTAAGCTTCCCAAAGCTTCGCAGCCACGAAAAGCAAGCGTAGGAGTTTAGACAGGAAACCTGTGGAGATGCTACTGTAACGGGAGGACTTGTTTTCACTGAAAACAACTTGTTATCTCCTGTACTCAACATATGTAAGAAGATTCTAGGCAACATCACTGACAACAGGGAAAACATCGTGTCCTATTTAAACAAAGCTGGAACACTAATATGGAACATGGTATTTAAGGGGAGCAACCAAACTATTCTTTTTTAATTTTTTTTTTTTTTTACAGTTGAGTTCTGTTAGGCCATTGATTCCTAAAAAAATAAAAGTTCTTTCTCTGATTTTAACAATCCTTTAGGCTTTTAGTGCAAAATCACATTGATTTCCCTTGGGAAGGCCCTGGATTTTTGCCTCTCATTGGGGGTGGTGCTCGTTGTAGGGGTGGTGGCTGCATCCCACCAGACACTGACTGATACATTCCTCTCACATCTATGGCTGGGTAGCTGGAAGGATTCATGATTAAATTGGGAGGCTTTGGCATCATGAGGTGGCCCATGGCTGCTTGCTGGTAGGACATCTGCTGCTGCTGCTGCTGGTTGTACTGGTGCTGGAGCCGCCTGTTCATCAGGATCCTCTGGACACAACCGATTAACTGTGAAGGGAAAGCAGAGCTGGCTGAGTGCACGACCCGTCTCCCTGCTCCGAGGATCAGGTTCAGAGCTGAAATCAATTTGTTAGGGGCAGCACGGCTGGGGGAAAAAGCCCCATTGTTATCACCATCCCTAATGTGATGGCATTCAGCAGCCCATTACTGGAGGAACCATTTAGTAACAGCATTTAGGGCTCAGTTCTCCTGAAGACTTGGCTATTGTGTTGCAGGCAGCATTTAGGTGAGTTGCCACGGCAACATGTACTCTACTGTGAAATTATTCCCAGGTATGAGTTACATCATCATTTGTCAGGTACCATTCATCTCCCCTTTGAAAGTCCCACCTGTGGACTGTCAGTGTTTGTTTGCCTGAGAGAAAACTCTTCCTTCTGACATCATCCGGGCGACTTTCAGATTCTGCAAAGTAATTTTAAGCTAAAACAACATTACCAACACTTTCTAAGATGTGTTTCCTAAGTGGCTGGCTGAGCTCTGGGAATCAGATTTCTCTTTACGCCTCATGACCTTGCAGCAAAGCACTTCAGCTCAAAAACCTGGCGAGTGGCTTTTTTATGAACTTCTCCTGCGTCTCCCTCGCTGAGGCCGAGCAATGAACTCCAGCCCACTGCTGACTGTTCTGTGAGGGATATTTATGTGCCTAAACATACACTTGCAGTTTAGGAATGAACACACACAAGATCCTCATTCAAACACTGACAGTAGATAAATAAATGTAGGGTATTTTACCATCTGCTGTTTCCCGAGGACGTCGTTGTAAATGGCTTCTCGGCGCTTCACATCCAGCTCCTGGCTCGCCTGTCTGTTCAGGGCCAGGGCCTGCACCTGGCTCTCTGTCAGGGTTAAGTTTTCTTTCCACTGAAAAGCAAAAAAACCCAAAACCTTCTTGGCACTGGTCGTTTGAACAAAAGCCTGACGGTAACTGAGGCCTTGTGTCATGTTCACAGTTGCACCAAGACTTAAACCAGCCCAACTTCCAGTCAATGCAAAACTGTGCTTCACCAGAACTGTGAGTTATTAGTTCTTCTAACTGGCAATTAGCAGTCCACAAAATACAGTAACTACTTGCCTATAATTTCTATTCTGATTTATAGAAAAAGCAGCATTTTCAGAGCATGGCAGTCACTTAGGGATCTAAACTGCCACTCCTGTAAGGCTCTATGCCAGCTAAACACCACTGAGGGTTACTGCAGGGACACAGGTCACTACCAACTGGAAATGATACCCATTAATAATGCAATTCATTAGCTGGGTGACCACTTGCAGTAGCAGTATCTTTGTTTGATCATATTTAACGTTTTCCACTCCTGATCTGAACCCAGGGTTATCCATTCCACTCACTATGGATGAAATGATGTCTTCGAGGGGCTGGATTCTTGCTGCAGCCACACTGTTGGTTGCTTCCACTACCTTCTCTCTTCCTTGATTAATGAGGTCCTGAAAAAACACCAGAAAATCAGTTACAAAGCACAGAAACAACAAACACATTTCTTCCCCAACCTTCTTAATCTTTCTCTTGTACATACCTAGACTTCCATTACCTTTTTGCTCTCAATTTGCACAAGTCAATGAGTCTAAGCTGCCACCCATCTGAATTTCAGCACAGAGCAGTTGAACAACATGTATAAACCTGGCAATTTGTAGACAGCATTTGTAAAAACCTATTTTTGTACCCACAGGTTTTCAGACCAGTACGAGAATGCTGCAACCCAGGTAAATTTTCTACCATATGGCCTCGATATTGTTACAGTTTCAAAAGTGGTAATTAAAGCCTGCAAAGAATGCAGGTGATGTTCCAGAAGCCTGACAGACTGCCCAGGTATAGGTTTATATACATCAAGTTAAATTTCAATAAAGCTACATGAAAAAACCCCCCCACAAACCTCCAAACGATTAAAAATAGGATATAATTACATAAAGATATTTAAGACTGACATTATCCACAATTTGTGACAGAAAACCCCTGCAGCAACACAGGCACGTTGTGCTCCTTACCTCCAGCTGTTGGTTACTCATTGCTGACAGAGCACCCAAATTGTAAGGAATATATGTCTGAGAGTTGAAGTTTGTGGGAATCATGTTGGTCCCTGTTGGCATGTTGAAACGCATGGTCATGCCCTGAAAAACACAAAGTGCACTTGTCACTAACTCTGATAATTCACGGCCTTCTGTAATAACCACACAGCCAAAGCAGCCCTCAGAGAGGGCCACAGGCACTGAACATTGATCAGGGACGTTTCCAAATCTCAACTCAGAACCACATTTCGGTCACAGAGGAACCCAAGTTCCAGTCTTTAACAATCTCTGAGTTTAGCTTAACTGTCATTATTGGATATATAAATGACCAAGGCTTATTAGTATAGCTTAAGTTGGTTGATTTTTTTTATATTGAAAACCCACTACTTAATGTTGCGTTTCACCAGCCTGTAATGAAATTCTGAAGAAGTGAAATGCATAATTTATTAGCAGGAATGTAAAGCTCATTGCCCATATGGATTTCTCATAGGGCACCCTCAGATTTTACTCTATTTATCTCCCTATTTCCTCTCCCTCCCCAAAGCTTTTCATCAGTTCACTCAAGGTGGTCAGTGGCAATTTATACACCCACTGTTTATACTTTTAGTGGAAGGCTTTTGAGGGTACCTGACAATTTGCTTTACACATTCACTTCTTGGTCTATAACAAAATTTAATTGCCCCAAGACAAACTGAAAAGGTAACTGGGACTCTAAACCTGGGAAGGTTATTTTCATATACATAAACCAGATTAAACAGCTTTACCTTCTTTTCTGCTTCATACTCTGCCCAGGCTGCCTTTCTTTCTTCTTCAGTGAGTTCCTCTTCCTCCTTATGGTCCAGGAGTGAATCATGCTCATGATACCCAACTATGTACTCCTTGTTGATCTGGAGCAGCTCTGCCAGGATCGTGTCCTGTTCAAAGGAGGAGATAAAGGAGGAGTCACTCAGCAGCTCTGCTCTATTTGCTCCCCGTGTTTCCCCTCCTGCTCCCTCCCCTCTGTGCAGCTCTGAGCACTCCACAGCACAATAAAACTTGAAAATCATTTAAAAGCACAATTTTCCTCAGAGGGAGAGCAATGGATTAATTATGTTTCAACTCACAGGTTCTTCTCAACCAGCTGAACATTTAATACTAAAGTTTAAAATAAAAATATTAAATAAGAAGCAAATTCTTGTAATCCTGAGATCAAAATTCACAAACTTGTCCCCTAGTATGGAACCACAGTAAAACACATGCCCTGTCTCTGTCCTGAGGTGGTATAAAATACTGATATACTATATCCAACTGAATCTGAACTATGATTTTAATCTGCTTTTCCAATCTGTTTTCACCAAGTTTTCATTTCACATCAATAAAAATGTGATTTCAAGTCTAATTCCCTGAATGAGGAATGGGGAGTGAGCCCAGGGCAGGGGTGCAACAACAGTGCCAGCTCTGAGGGAAACTCAGTGCCCCAGTATTGCCTTTGCCCAGCTCATGGTCTGTACTTCAGTATTTCTGTAAATTATAATGTCATTATTTCTATACTTAAATACAGCAAAGGTGACCAAGTGATCACTCAGCCTTAAGACCCCTTTTTTGGACTGCAATTCCGAAGCAGCCCTTCCCAGCTGTGCAGGAATAGGGGATGAACAAAATCAAACAGTGGAAGTTAAGACTAAATAATTCATGAGAACCACATTCATATCACAAATATTCTGTTAGCCCCGAGTATTTGCAGAGTTGAAGACCAGAGGCTGTTTCTGAGGGGTGAGGGCACAACACAGGAACTCGAGTTGGGGCTGTAGCACCACAGGCACTTTTCCCCTGAGAACCTCCACACCTCGAGGTCTTGTTAGACCACACAGGGCAGAAAACTGCTGCTCCAATTAAAGCTGGACATGAAACTTGGATAAACTTCCAGGAAAATGACAGACTGCACATCTGCACCGTCATTCTTTATAGAAAATAAAAGCATTCAGTATCTTCTCCCCCCTTAACAGCACTTTCAAAGAAAACTGGTCTTGGACTCGAAGCTGGATTGTTGTAAATCCAGAATTCTCAAGGATATAATTTAGTATCAAGCAGGATTTGTTTCTTCACTCACTGACTTTTTTGAAACAATACAGAATGAATTCTCCTGTCCCATTAAAAGCAAAAGAATTAAATATTAGTTTTTTCTTACATCTAAGAAGTTAAAAAGGAGTTTCTTACATATTCCCTTATCTTTACCAGATCTCTACTAATGGTCCCCACAGGGGACCAATAACTTCCACAGGGGAAGTTAAACAGGGAACTAAACCCCAAAAAGTCTTGGCAAAGGAAAACATGGATTAAGTTGACTCTTACCTCCAGTGCCACCTCACAGACGTGTTACCACAAACTGAGGTTGTGCTGGGTATCACCAGCACCCACTCAGATGCTAATTTGAATTTTCCATGGTTTCATGCAGTAAAACTTCTATCCATTCAAAATGTGTGAAAAATTGTCTTTGTTTGTTCTGACTTACAAGTTTGGTCTTTTAGTGAGTATCTTTCTCTCACAGTGTCAGTTACACTGAGGGGAAACTCCTCACCCAGCTCATTACAGGATCTGTTGTATTAATTATGGATTTTATTGTGTTTCCTGCTATTCACCTCCATTCCAAGTGGCCAGCCCTGCTCTACACTAAAAACATGGAATATCTTTAAACGGATTCAGGTTGTTTTTACAGCGCAGAATTCCTGGCGACAGCCACCACTCACTTTTGGCAGCATGGGGGTGTCCCTCTTCTTCTTCTTCTCCGAGTTGGGGTCATCCAGCAGGTCTGGCTCGAAGGTGTAGAGCTCGGTGAGCTCGTTCATGGTGAAGTGACGCTCCACCTGCTGCTGGTCCACCACCCTGAAGGACAGCGACTGCTTCGTCACCTGCCGGTCGTAGATCTTGTCCTCCATGGTTCCCTAAACACACACACAAGACTCCACACACTGCTCACCCACAGAAAATACAGGTAGAAAACAGCCATAACAACAACCCAGCTGTTCTGTTTGCCTTGTTTCCATGGCCAAGTTTCTACTCCTTTTCAAGCCCTTTGTTTGCTGAGCAATAAAAGGAGAAACCTGCTGGAAGCGACACAGCAGGAATTGTGCATGGGACAGATGTCATCTAGCTGTTGACTAGAGGAAGAAAATTGTTCTTTTAGTGGTGTTTTTAAGAGATCCAGTTTTGCTTCAATTCCCCAAAGTAGGATTATGACCAAAAAATAGCAATTTTCACAGCATGTACCTTATTTTGCTGCTTTGAGCAGCCTGTAAAAAGGAAAACAGATACCATATCACTGTGGTGGAGGGGAGAGGGGAAGGGAGGCAGTCAAGTCTAATTCACCACAGCTGTGTACAAAAAAATTAGATCTTTGATGAAAAAAAAGGAAAATTACTTATTTTTTGAAAAAAAAAGATGGCTGAGAAGGACGAGAACAGCACAGCCTGTTCTGAACAGTGTAATTTAAAAAGGATATCAACAGTTCAAAAGTGCACAGAGAAAACTCCAAAAATAAACTGAAGCCTGAAGAAAAACCCCATTTCTGACAGCAACGTGTCCCAGACAAGGATCTGCTTCAGCTGGGATGGAAAGAGTGACTGGATCAAGGGTTAAGTGCGACTGAGGAAAGGTCTCCAGGCTACTCTGTCACACCTGAAGCACCAGAGGCTGAAGCAAGGCACTTCCTAACAGAAATAATGGCCTTACATAAAGCACAGATCAGTGTCCACCAGAGTTATTACTCATCTTTAACATCTGCAGGGTGTGATAAAAGTTTTCAAGTCAGGACTGGATGCCTTTTTATAAGAATGTCTTCATGTCCCCGTGGTTTCATCCCATTTGGACCATCAGGGTCTGCAGAAGGAGCTGCCCTGGGCAGGGCTATTCCCTAACAACAACAGCATCGTCCTCTGCAGGCTCTGCTCCATTCTGAATGTTTAGTGGTGTGCAAATTTTAAAAGCTGAGACCCCTGTTCAGAGTCTGGACATGTGAATCACTGCTGGAATTCCAGAACTTGTGTTACACTAAGTGTCAGACAAGGGGGACTTAACAGGAAATCATTTCTGTTGCCATTTATTTTACCATTCTTTCCTCCAAGAGCTGCTTCGGTGGCCAAATGCTGCTACAGATCAGGGCTTGGAATATGACTGGATCAACTTGGATCACTACAGACCCCAACACCAGCCCAAAGAGGTACAATCCCAATAGTCCCAGCTCCCAAATTTGATTGAAGGATGAAACAGCACAGAAATAGCAGCCAGAAATGTACCTGAGCCAAAAACCTGTAGACAAACACAGGCTTGTTCTGCCCGAAGCGATAAACCCTGAAGATGCTCTGGATGTCATAGGAGGGGTTCCAAGAGGCATCAAAGATGATGACTCTGTTAGCAGCCACCAGGTTTATTCCCAGGGAACCTGCTTTAGTGGATATGATAAACAAGCGGCCTCTGGAAAAGAGAAGAGTTGCAAAATTTGAGTATTTTGGAAAATAACTGTTGTTCCTGTGTTGTTGAGTTACTATGGAGTTGTTCATACACTGAAATAACTCTAAAACTTCATTAAAATAATGTATTAAGCATAAAACAGATGCAGATTTTACAAGAACAACACTTTTAGCAAAACATGCACTCCCAAAAATACACATCAAGGCCTTTTGCAAACCAGCTGTTAATGAAAACTGGCAGGGAAGAAAAAACTTTGGGGTTTGCATTTTCAAGCTCTAATGAAATTAGTTATATCAAATTAAACCATAATTTTAAACAGGCAGATTCCATGCCATCGAAACTCTTCCCTGGCCTGCAAACTTTCAGGGTAACTCTCCAATGACACTGTCTCTTTGATATATCTGCTTTTTTTGAGATTCAAAAAAATCTCACTCAGGTTCACCTTGGAACCAGTTCTTGACAGACACCTGACAGAATAAACTATTTAAAAGTATTAACACTGGATTAGTTCACTTCTTAATTTAACTTTTTTTTCCTCTGCACATTATAAATGACTGCACCATAATGACATACTTTAGTTTTTAAATCAATCTAGGAAGATGAAGCTCTTTAACATCATTCAAATACAAGTTTGTACCTCCCTAGAAAGTCCCATTTTGGATGAGCAGTGGAGGGCTGGCAGCCAATTCTGGAGGCAGCAAAGAGAAATTATTTGCTCCTGAGTGGCCCAGGGACTGCAGCCTCCTGGCCACACCCTTCCCAGGCCCTTATATCCTTTTAAGTAATTGCAATAAAAACATTGTCTCTGATTTAAACAACCTAAAGGACAATGAAAACAGCAAGGGAACACTGCTGAGTACAATGGAATTCATCTGAAGTCAGTAACACATTGCTGCACATTTTCTGTGTGAGTTCTGACAACACTGGGATCATTATCTGCCTGGTCTTAAGGTCATTAAGCTGATCAAAGTAATAAAAAATAGAGGAAAAAGAAAGAAAAGGGAGGGAATAAAGCATGTATGTGTCTCAGAAGAGACCTCACCTCACATTAGTTTCATCATTAAACTCTTCAGCCCATTTCTTTCTGGACTGAGCTGTGGTTGAGCCATCCAAGCGATAATAATCAATATTTCTGAACCACTTTCCTTCACCTGTAAATGCAACAGCCAAGATATGAAAATGCTGATGGGGTAGATAACCAGACTGATAACTCTGGATACACACAACTCCCTAAATAGTGAAGAACAAATATGGAACATAAAACACACTGATGTGACAGTGGAGAAGACCACACGCTTTTGGAGGATACAGGTACTTGCCACAGACATGCCTTGAAAATTAGGTAGCAGAGCCTAAATAACAATATATAAAATATATATAATAACAGAAAATAACAGCAATTGATTTGTGATGACAATGATCATCCACAAACCTGCAATGGCTTGTTCAAATCCTAAGCCAATTTTGTCTGAAATTATTCGAAGTCAGAATAAATGCTGTCAGTATCATTTTACCTTCCAAAATGTACCCAGTATCTCTCCCTACTCATTCCTTCTGAAAATTTAATTTCTTTTTTACAAAAGGATCAACTCCTCAAAGCAGTTTTATACCAACTGGAATGTAAAGATAAAAATTTATAATCAAAGAAGTGTTTTAAGGTTAAATACAATGATTTGAAAATACCTGAACTTTTCTGGGGGGGGGGAAGTCCTCTTATTTTTCACACTTTCTATCTGTATTTATAAATTTGCAGAGCTGTGCCTTAACGTGGAGCCAAAGTTAATTTCAGAAGTCCGAAAGACATCTAATCTTTAGGTACTAACTGCCCTAATTGCACTTTTCCAATTGATGCAGGTAGGTTCACGTTACAGCATCAGTGTCAGTCAGCCTCCCACAAAACCAGCATTGGTAAGTCAATGCTCCAAAGGAGATTTCAAAGGTCAAGCTCTAATCATTTTGGAACTGAAATCCAGCAAAATCGTTGGGTTTAATTACCCTGTGAGTTACAGCAACTTTTTGTAAGACTAGGGGGAAAAAAGTAACTTCAGTTGATGGAAGCTCTTCTCTCCCCCGTTCACAGAAACCTTCCATTTTCTCTGGCCTTCAAGGTATATGTACACAAAACTAACACCCCTGAGCCATCAGTCCTAAAGAAAACAGCATTTCTGGGAGCCAGCACTGCTCAACTCAATCCATTGTGAGAGGCAGACTGGTGAGTTCTGTCAGGAAAGGTGCATCTTGCCATGATACATCATCTAATTGCTGGCCAGAACTACCACACATGAAAAACCCCAAACTCTTTCAAACATTATCTCAGAATAAAGGCACAAACTCCTCAAAAAGACACCTTGTAATGTGTGAAAATGACAGAAGTCAGAATAGGAAGCAACAGCCAGGAACAATAAATCTGTGAGAGGCAGATACTGGAGACATCCAGTCACCATCACTGAGCCACTCTTCCCTTATCTCTAAGTGCAAACACGTGGAAGAGTTGGATGAGAGATTGGAAAGGAAAGGCAGACTTGAAGGAATTCTTCAATCCACATGGATTGGGAATGAAAGTCCGGGTAAGGAGGAACAGCATCCTCAGGAGCTCTGGGAACATCCTAGTGAGAAATTCCATGCCATTTGAGCATCACCAGGATAATAATTAATTCAATACTTGCTCCCTTATGAAATCCATAAGCCAACCTGCTGCTGTGCATGTAAAGCCTGAATTCCCATTTTCCATGTTTTACACGCTGGTTTAAAGCAGCCTCATTCTCTTTCACTCTCTCTCTCCCAGGAGGAAGGATCAGGATTTGCCATGCACCAGAATTTAACATCATTTTTGTGCAGAATTTAACAAAATAAATGCCTTCTCTCAGATATGAAAATTTAATCTGCTTAGGCTACAACAAGCATGAGTGACACAGAACGAAATCAGAAGCAAGAGTCCTTAACGGGGCAGCAGACACCACCTGCAGGGGAGCCCAATAATCCTGCCAGCTTCAGGAACGGTCCAGAGCATGCAATATTCTAATGAAAACACTGATTTCAAACCCATTCCCTGGGGACTCAATAGAGACTTGTGAAAGAGTTATGAGCATTGTAGTTGTTGAAGGAGACGCTCACCTTTGTAGATAGGAGGCTTATCTCTGTCAGATTTCTCCCTGTTAGCCAGCTCCAGGAAATCTTCTATCAAATCCAGAGATATTAGGGACTGGCTGAACACTAGGCTGAAAAAAAAAACAGGGAAACACAGAATTCATCTCTGGAGTTATTTTAATTATTGTACTGCTTCATTTTTTGTTCCCTCCTCCCTCTGATATGACCTTTGAGACAAACAGAGCAAGGCTCAGTGGAGCACAGGCAGGTGTGGAAAGACTCCCTGACAAAAATGAGTGTAACAGGCTTGTCTGCTTCAGAAAACAGCCACAGCAGAATGAGGAGTGGATGGGGAACACTGTCACACTGATACATTCAGAAATCTTTAATAACATGTCCAGAACTGACTTACACTTTGTCTCCCAGCTCCTCTGCCATTCGAAGAATTTCAAAGAGAAGCACCATTTTCCCCGAATGTTCCAACACCTCAGCATCTGCGTCAGTGACAAAATCTTTGTACCAGTCTGGAGCTGGGCTACCAGGATTGGAAGAGGATGTAGCTTTGCCTATTAAGAAAAGCAAAGAAAAAGAAATAAAAATCAAAGATGAGAACATGGTCACCATTTAATTGCTTCAAATGTCTGAACTACAGAGTTGTTCCCTCATTATTAGACTTAACTGGTATGGAAAGAGTTAAAGAGGCAAAAAACCCCAGTTTTTGCACTATCAGCAATTACAAGGCTGCACAAGAATTAAATATTTAAGTGATGCAGAGACAGAAACTCACCCTGACTCTAATGTAATTCCTTTAACACATTTAATCTCTGTGTGTAAATGTTTTACACACACACCCTCCTCCCCTCACACATTTACAATGCGTTTGTCATTGGGATGGGGGCAAAAAAAAAGATTTTTCACCTGACCTGTCCCCAGAAATTTAAATTACTTAGGGAAAAGGATTAGACACACATGAAATGATAGAATCAGAAAATTCTCTCTGATACCAGATACAAGACAAAAACTAGATTATCACAGGAAAAAACCAAAAATTAAGTGTGCAGCTATAAGAGGTTTGAATAACTTTAAAAAGCTCTTGTATTCCTGCTGCACTGGATCTGCTTGCTCAGCACCCAATTCAAATTCCAGATGCAACAAATTATTGCACATATATTTCCTAATCTTTCCATTAATCTTCCAGAAATATGTTTTTAAAAGTTGAAAAGCAGCACAGTTCCTCTTAAGCTTATATAATTTTGTACTTCTGAATTTAAAAATTTTGCTGTGTAGCTTCTCTGCCTCAAAACCCCCAAGTTCTAAGTTGACGCTCCTTGTTTTTCCAGGATAAGTACATTATCCTGGATACATTTCCAGGATAAATGAGAAGTAGCAGGAGCTGTAAGTATGGAATTAAGGAATTTGCCATTCTGCCGTACAGCAGAATTCCTGACAGCCCTCTCAAATTGCCTTTTGCAAAATGAAGCTGCCTCACATTTTCATCACTCTGTGTTATCCTCACCTTCATCTGACTTTGTTGATGCAGGGTTGTTTGTAAGATCTTCTACATTTCCTTCCCCACCTCCACGAGATCTTGAATTCCAGACTTTAATGACTTCAACATCGTTATCACTGCCACTTCCACTTGAGCTACACTCTTTCTTCACCTTTTTCCCCTTGGATTTTTTTTTCCTAAAAAGCAACATTATACACCCCATGATTTTTTTTAAATCCCACTGAAAGAAAGCGTATTCTACCAGACACATAAAATAACCATTCACTTTAGAGAAATCACTTCAGTTCTGTAAGAGAAACAACACCAACAAACAAAATAAAAGCTCAATTACTTTGCATAATCATCAGAACTTAAGCTCATGGAAGTTTCATCGGAATCTGAAGCTATGAAGTCATCCATGCTGTCTTCATCAAAATAGCCCTCAAAAAGAGAAAAAACAGAAATTATTAAGTGTGTTCATCCAGAAGCTTTTATTAAACCTTCAGCCATCTGCTTACTCTTCATTTAAACAATGGTAAGTTCTACAAAGGCCTGGCCTTGCAAAATGTTTTAAGAATGACAACATACCCAAGCAAGGAAAATATGACAAAACCAGCAGCAAAATGACCCCACAGCAACAAAGATTTCCATTAATTTGACGAAACTTTACCTAGAGTTTGGCAGAGCTTATTTGGAAAGTTCTCAAGTGAGAGTATTTTGATATATCTAATTTACCTTATTTTCTTTGCTAATATAGTCCAGCTGCAAACACCAAGGGTGAGTCCAGATTCTGCTCAACATCTGGAAATCCTGGAATAGTTTAGCTCCAGCTTTGCCTCTCCCACCTTCATTGCCACCACCTACACCTGACAATAAAGTTCAGGTTTTAGAGTGAGCCCTGAAGTGAGTTTGCCACACACTGCTCCCCTTTGAAGAGCCCATCAGTGCAGATCTGAGTGTTCTTTCCAGCTGCACATCACACTGAAATATCTCTTGTAAAAGGGCTCAAATTACTCAGTCACAGCCATTTTTTCTCCTAGTTAAAGCTGTCAAAATTAGATTTTCTCTTTTTTGTTGATAATGAGAAACATGATTATATATTTTACATAAAAGCACATTTCTCCCCAGTACAGGAATGTATACAAATCCTCCTAAAAAACCAGACATGTCTATTTAGGTTTTATAAAAGCAGCCTAAGCTGGAAAACACAAAATAACATTTGCATTTAGGTTTCAATGAATCTGGCTAATTTGAGCTACCTTTAATGATCTGTAATGCTGCAGGTATTCTACAAAAAAACCCTAAAAATCCCCCAGCTTATTTGTTTGCTGTCCAAGCACTTTAGTGCACGGTACAATGTTCAGAAAGCTGATTTTCACCTACCAACTGTGGCAAAATGCCCCTTATTAAATGCCATCAGTGTTGTCCCCCAGGGAGAGCTGCAGGCACATACCTGTCAAGTGATCCAGGTAATACTGGTACAGCTTGCACTGGATCGGGGTCATCCGCACCTCGAGCACGTACTCGTATTTGGGGGGCAGGAACTTTGTTAATGCTGTGTAATCCTTCCTCTGCAATTTTACAGACAGTGCTTCAGTCACAGAAACATGGGAGCGACTCCTGAGAGCTTCAGGACTTGTGGCATCTCAAAGGACAAAGCACCGTGGATCAATGACAGTGGTTCTGGTGCTTTCCAGCCACACAGGAGGAAAACCAGCCCAGTAAATACAATTCACTGCAGGCCCTGCAGCAGAAACACACCTGCCCCACTCAGGTGCTTGTCAGGCCCAAGTCTATGACCTCTTAACCACATGCCCAGTTCCAAGTCCTTGCAAAGTTCACTGGAAAACTCCAGGAGCTGCTCTGAGAACTACTCTAGAGGGGTTTTTTAGAATACTAAAACCAGATTTTACTTCTGGTTTGGGTTATTTTGAGTCTTACACTACTCTGTCTCTCCACTCACCCAGTGACCACAAGAGAGAGTTGCTCTCTGTGGACAGGATCTGCTCTGCACAGGGCTGGAAGAAAATCCACGTGGGCTCCATCCAATGCTTTTTTTATGTAAGGTCTATAAGGTAACAAGTTCTTCACTCTTTTGAACCTGAATAATTTTCCTACTCTCTTGTTTTCTGTTGTTCTGAATCTCACAGATCAGAAAAAATACATATTCAGAAACAACTGACAAACTATGGACCAGCAACTTTCTGTACAGACTTTAAGGCAGTTCTTAAATGTGCACATGGAATTAAAAAGGAATATTTCAAAGCAACTCATATCCTACTCTACCATAAAATGTTCTTGTCTCCCAGCAGGACACAGCTGTATTTTCTAATACACGTACTTTAGAATACACTGGCACTTAAGGAAAAACTAGGAAGTGTTTCTAGTCAAAAATAATGCAGGGATCTAACAATCAGTGAGAAATATTTAAGTTAGAAGATTTATGGAGCTCTCAAATCCCAAGTTTACAGGCCTTTGGGTGCTTTTATCAGAGTGAGATGAAATAACTCCTCTCCTTGCCTGCAGTTAAATGAAGTGATGAGTTAGGGACAAACTGTTCTTACCTGAACACAGCCAGCCAACATCTCATAGAGGATGTGAGCACGTTTCTTCATCACTCTGACATCCACCAGAGTGGAGTCTGCGCACTGACCATTCTGGATGGGATTGATGAATCGATTCCGGAATTCCTTAATCGAGCCAAGCAAATTCTCCTTAATGAAGTTAACCATGCAGTGATCTAGGAGAGACAGATCAGACTTGAGTGGTTCAAAATGGAAATCACAGTACTGGGATTAATGCAAACAGAAAATAAATGTGTCACATCTAAATACAGAGAAACCTCGCAGGCAGCTGCACGGTTTCAAATTCTTTTCTTCCAATCAAATTAAATATATCTTCTATGGCTGACAGGCAAATGTGTACTGAAGGAAATAAAAGACAACTACTCACATTCTATAAGATTATTCTGCAGTGGTGTTCCTGTCAGGATTATTCTTCTCCTAGACCGAATAGAATTCATTGCCTTAGAGACAGCAGATGCTTCATTTTTCAATATGTGTCCTTCATCACACACCACAAAGTCAGGACCTGAAAAGAAACAACATTAAATCTCTCCACGATATTTTATTGCCACAAAGAACCTGAGAGCATGAAGTATGCAAAATTTGTTCTACCAGCGTTACTTAAAGGGTTTTAAAACTTTTTCTGTGCGTTTTATAGTGAGATTTTTTAGCACTGATGGGGTTCTCACTCAGCTTTTGCACAAGCATTCAGAGCAGCCACTCTGGTAAACTAAAGGCTGTTGCTTGTAAAGTCTTCATGGCAAAGATTAAATTCAGCTTTGCAGTATATTCCCGTTAAAATGGTCTATCCCTGCTGCTGGTTGTGCACGGCTGCACCTCCATCCACCCCGTCAAAACTCAGTAAAACTTCTTTGTCTCCAGCTTTAGGCTGCCATCTACTGACACTTGGGCAATCCCAAAACACCCAAAAACCAGGTAACGTGAAATTTTTCATTAAGGTAAGAATATCACTAGGGAGACAGAGTGCAATCAGAAGTCTTAGATAATATAAAACAGAACCAGATTTGATCTGAATTACAGACAAGTGAATTGCCACCTTGCAGCTGAAAGTCACCTCAGGAATGTCCTCAGCTTTCTTCCAGGAGATAAAGTATCAGTCTGGTTGAAGTGAGCTGCACAAGGAATGTCAAAACCACACCACAACACATTCCCACAGTATGCAAAGCAACTCTAATAATAAGATAAATAATACCCAACTTGGCAGAACAGGCTTACACACTCTAATTGTTTTCAGATTTAGCGCAATTTCTGGAATTTCTTTCCTTGAAAATGAAGTAAAATATATTCTAGGATCCAACAAGTAACTCAGAATAAATGTTTTACCAGCTCTAAGCCTGACCTCAGTTCCAGCACTCTCAACTCTGAAAGCAGCTCATGACAAGTTGCTGCACCTTGGAGAAAAGCCACCAGCTGGGTTCAGCAATTCAGCTCTAAAAAGGCCAATATTTGAGGAGCAAAGGAGGATTTGTCAGCAAGGACAGTCTAATCTTTTATAACTTACTGAGGATATTTTTTCTCAGACTAAACTACCTTGTAAAGAATAAAATTAATTCTAGGGCAGTGATCAACAACAGAGAATCAATTTCACCTCTGACTACTCGCATGCCAGTGCCAGTCACCTTAATCATGCCATTTTAAGGTGATTTATAGTGATTTGAATCTTACATGTGAAGAGAAAGGAATCAAGAAGGTATTTCTTTCCAAGCAAAATCCCCAAACAAAACAAACCCCAAACTTTTGAAATGAGCTTAGAAGACAATTCTGAAAATCCACATATGAATTCCAAATGCACTTAGGCTTGTCCAAGCCAATGTATTTCTGAATTTTCCCACTTGCCACAGAAACATTTCCCCATATTATTTCATGACTTTTGCACCTTCCCAGTTTTGACAGCATGAAAAAGACTGAGTGGCTACACAAAAGCCTTCCTTTAATTTTATGTAACCATCTCTAGCAGTGACAGATCCTTTCTCTAGTCCTTGTTTCATTGAAGACCGTGATTCATTCAGATGAAGTTAAAAGAAATTAAACTACAAAAGCACCTCAAAACCTGTTGTTTAGAGTAAGTGAATGACAGTAAAAATATGAAAAAACCCCTATCTTAGTACAATTATTCATGGTTTGTTTGGCAGGCATGTAGCACTGATATCTTGAACGAACATCTTGGCTACAGTTCAGCAGCAGGGATTTTCATACATTTGTGGGGTTTTTCCCTTGTTCTTACAGAACACAAATGCAAATCATTATGGACAGAACATTCCTCAAAATATAGTAAAGGAATGTAAAACTTAAAGGGACCTCAGGGGATTATTTAGATCATTTTCTCCATCTGAGATAAGGGTTATGAGAAAGGGGCAGACCTGACAGAAGTGGGAAACTCCACAGCCTCTCTTGCTAAAACACTGTGCAATAATACCCAATTTGCTGCAAATCTGAATAAATTCCCTCCTTTCCTTTCTCCAAATGACGTCAAAGCCAACTGGTAACACTCCTTTGATTAACCAGCTCTTAAATGGTGGAAAATTTGTCATTTTAGTTGGTTTTTTTCTAGGCTAAAAAGCCCTACTCATACAATCTTGCCTCAAAGTCCTCACCTCATCCTTACTGTACTTGCCCATGTTAATATATTGAAATACATAAAAGACAGATATACAGAGATATATACACAGTTCTCCTGTTCCTCTGAAGTCTACAAGAACTTTACACAACTGCCAATGAAAGAGCGGTTTCCAAGTTAAACAGTTACAGAATTTTTGTTAGTAGCAACAAGTAAAAAACCAAAAAAATAAAGTTATTGAAGTGCTACAAGCAGAGCACAGCAGTGATCAATAACCAACAGCCCTTCAGCAGGGGCACAAAGCAGCCTGGAAACCCTGCATGTGTATATAATCCTGCCATTCTTCCACGTAGCAGAGCTGGGTAATTAATGAAATCACTTCTCCACCCATAAACTTTGGCTAAACCTTCCCCCTCTGGTCCCCTTGACAGTGCAACACAAGCTTCTCCTATATAATATGTCTTACCCCAGCAATATTCACCAGACACATCTCATTAAATTAGCACTCAAATACCAAATTTGCAGCTTTTTAAATGGGAAGTGCTCCCAGAGGCCAAGGTTTCCCTATTTCCAGTCCCAGCAGCAAGCCAGCACGTGGCTTTCTCCTGCACTGGAACCTGCAGCTGTCCGTGCTGACTTACAAAGATGGCAGAAAACAAATGAGAATCTTGCAATGCACATTTAGTCAATCCAAATGGATCAAAAAATTAATGGATTACAGCACACAGACACTCCTGTCTTTCTGCAATCACTTCAAATAGAAAGAGATGAGGCAACATGAAATGCCCTCAAGTTGTGCCAGAGAAGGTTGGTTTGGATATTGGGAAAATTCTTCCATGGAAAGGGCTGTCCAGCCGGAAGGAGCTGCCCAAGGAGTCACCATCCCTGAAGTGTTCAGAAAATGAGTATACATGGAAGATTATGGCACAGTTTAGTGGGCATGGTGAGTCTGCACTTGATCTTGGAGGTCTTTTCCAACCTTAAAGTTTCCATGTTTCTGTAAAAATAATTAAGGAGTTATTTCAAGGCTGACTTTCCTAATGGTCTGATTGCACTCTACCAACCAGTCCTAGAAGAGAACAGAACAGGATGCTCCATGTTCACATGGAATTATTCAAAATCTGTAAGGTTCAATGTGCTGCAGCTTCCAAACTCAATTAAAATTACACAAGCCCATGACCTAATCCCAAACACTGCTCTGTCCCAGCATCTGAAGAGGTCTGGAAGGAGAAAAGTAACACACCAGGATGTAAAAAACATGGGATGGGACAGGGAAGGTGACACCAGTCACTGTCTCCTCCTAGCACTGCATGTCCAACATCCCATAGTCCACTATTTTTGGGGTTACACAAACACAAATCCATGAAGGGACAATGTTGCTGTAAAGACACAGGGTAACAACCCTTATGTTTGCCCTACCTTACACTTTCCACCAGGAAAAAAACCCACAAACGTCAATTACTGTATAACATTTTATTTCACCACTGCACCAGAACATGACCCACTGAGTACAGAATTACTGTCCTGTCACCACTACTTTGAGACAGCAATTCACACCTTTTCTCCCTCAGCTTTGACTTTCCTGGCAATATTCCCAATAAATGCAATATCCTGAGAAAATCAGACACAGAATAGCACTGACAGCACAGGGTTCCCCCCTTCTTTTTTGGTTTTTGGTTTGTTGTTGGGGTTTTTTTTGTTCTTAAGAACTACAGCTTAGGTAGGAGGAGTCAAAAAACCCAGTGGCAAGAAATGCATTTCCTTCATTGCTTAAATACTGTATGTGGAATCAATACATTATCTATCAAAAGAAATAGTTCAGCTGCTGTACTGGAGCTTCCCTGACTCCACAGCCATTGTATGACTTAGTCAAGCTGGCAGAAAATTAATTAATGTTTCAGCTGCTCCAAGAGCCTTCCTGCAGAGCTGGAGATGCCAATTCCACCTGGCCAATGCCAATTATCACAAAGTTATTTTTCCCCTTAAAATAAACTCTTTGTCTGTTAGAATTCATAGCCCACTTTAGTAGGAAACTTCACAAAATCAAGCTCACCAAGTACAATTACCAATCAGAAAGATCAATCACACACTGCCAATGTAAAGTCCAGTCAGATAATTAAAATCCAAGAAAACCCAGCTCCATTTACCCTGCCTTCCATATCTGCATTCCCAAGGAGAAATACCAACAGTACAGCAAAGGTGCTTTTTAAACCCCTTTTTAAGACATCCTGCATAACTCTAAGTTATTTTCGGGTATCAGCTGCCTGTTCAGAATTTGTAGGGAAATTCTGCTATTTTGGTGAACCTTCCTAATCCTGAAATTTTTACTCCTTTTTGATGACCACCTGAGAAATCAGTTATGTTAACTTGGAATACTTTCAAGTGCTTCCCTACACATTGACATAAGTTTGCTCAGCTCAGCTCAGCTCAAAGCAGACATCTGTTTCTCAAGACTGAAAAAATAATTAACTGCTTTATCTGCATTCCCTAAATTAGCACTTCATTAACACTTGTTTTTTCACACTTCTAAGGTACACTGTCTACTATTTTCATGTGTAGTTGCCCCCTTAATGGTAGATTTCCATCGAGAACAAAACAGCTTGTGGCTGTAACAAATTAACAGATTAAAACAGCTTTGGGTCCCCAACAGACACCTCAAATTACTTTGCAAAGGAAGCAATGCTAGCAAATAAAAATACTGAATAGGAAAAGCTTCCAGAATATATTCCTTGTATTTAATTTAATAGAAAAGACTGTTACAGAATTCTGTTTACAAAAGTAGATGGAGGAGATTCTGAACAAATTTCTGTAACTCTCAAAAGCCAAAAAAGAAAATCTGATGAATCTCACCAACACTATTTAATTTCTTTGCTCATACATATATACCTGGAAGTAATTAATACACCTATATTAATTTTCACTTACCTGGGTCGACCAAAGCTTTATTAAATATTTCTTTAAGTTTCCTACTCTTCACATTCCTGCCTTGTGCCAGATTTCGATACATCTCGTAGCCAATGATCATCACACCTCCCTCGTCCTGCCAGTGCTGCAGCATGTAACTCCTCTCCTGAGGCCTTTTCACAGTTGCTAGCTCACAGACCTTCCAAATGGGGAAAAAAAAGCTTTAATTCCTCTTAAAATACTCAAAAGAACAGTGTAACTTTTAATATTTCCAACGTCTTAAGGCAAGCAGATTTTTCACATAGTTAAACTACATTTCTTAGCCTTTATTTTAAGTGGTGGAGCTTCCCAATTATGCAAATCATTCAGTTATTTCATGAAGAACTCTTTTTAAGCCTTTTACCTCCAGTCTTTCCTCATCTTCTAAACCTTCCTGCCATTTTTCAAACTCATTCAGCCAGTTCAAGGCAGTGTTGAGTGGACACACGACCAGAGCTGTCCGAAAATCCAGTTTGTCACACAGCAAGACTGTGTGGAGAAAACTCACTACCTGCAAGAGAGAAAACAGGCAGAACACCAAATAAACACCAGGAAAGAAAGATAAACGTATCTATTCAATTATGTAATTAACTTACCAACAACGGCCTTGTTTAATCATGTTTTTCCTGTTTCAACTCTCTGGTTAAAATTTCATGCAGGTGTATTTGGAGCTCATACACTCCTTACTCTGTGTTACATGGCTGCACACACCCTTCATGTACTGAGATACACTTCTGAATTGCTGAAGGATTTCAGAAATAGAGAACCCTCCCTTCACATTTCACCAATCATTTTCATAAATTAAACATTTCTGTCAGGTCATTTTTAAGCTTTCTCCCAACACTCGTCCCGAACATAAAATAAATTCACAGTCAAGTTTCTTAGAAGTGAACGTCAGCCTTTAAGCAGTTTCTCACACTTTTTTCAAGGCATTTCAAAGCAAATTCTCTCAGAAGGGCTCTGCAGCAGGTTATGGCAATGTTTTCCAAGGATTCATCCTGCAGCCAGCCTGGCTTTATGTTGCACATGACACCACCACCTTGAGGCCTGGGAAAAACCTGAAATCTTTTGGTGTCACTCAATGCTCCTGCTGGGCTGCCTGTTTTGAGCAGCAGCAAACAAAGATTATTACGTCTTAGAACAGGTTCCTGGAGCCTCTCTCCTACCAGCTGTATTTATTTTCTTGTTCTGAGCTGCAAGGGAACTACACAGAAATAAATTTTGTTTCTTACCTGTAATGTTTTCCCCAGGCCCATACAGTGAGCAAGAATGCAGCCAGAGCCAGGAGAGGTCTTGGTTTTTTTTACAGATTCACAACAGCAATCCCACATGAACTGAACACCTGAAGGAAATTATTGAAAGTTTCTGATTAAACATTAATTTTATTCAAGTTCACCCGGTAAGAGACAGCTGTGATCACTGAGATCATGGTAACTCTTAGGAAAGCAGTTGTCAGGATAATTACTGATTCATTTCTGTCCAGTGGGTTGTATGTGGGATGATCTTTGTCTTGAACTTGATTATACTCACAGTTTCACTGAAGATGTGGCAACTGAGTTGGAAAATATTACTGTGAGGATGCAGACTGACTGATCTTGGGGGCAGGGAAAAGAAAAGATAAATTCTGGTTTTGCCTGTAAAGGAGTTTTTATTATTCTAATTCAGTCTGCATAAAGTGCTGTGCCCCTGGAGAGAAAAATTTAATTTTTTTTCTTTGAACTCTTTCCTTACCATCTACTTGGTGTGGTTTCAGTCTGGTCACTATACTCCTGTGAACCTGCACTAATGGTTCTTTGGTTTCTTCATCTTCATCTAAAACCAGCTTGGTTGTAATGGGACATTTCAGAGGTGAAGCATCTTCGATCTCTATCACCTGCAAACAGAACCAGGGCATCAGAGGAATATTCTCACAGGAGTAACACCCAGCATTCGAGATACTTCAGATTTAGCAGAACTGGAAGTCAGAGTTCATTTAGTAAAGAGAAACTTTCAATTCTTTACTGCATCACAACTTACTCTGGCAGTGAAGTGAAGCAGCAGGGAACTGGAACAACTTTCTAAAGATGACAGCATCAAATAAAACTTACCAAGGTCAACCTGCAGGAAACTGCAGACAAAACTTGTGGCTTACAAGGTTGCATGTAAGCAGTTTTCAAAAATTACTCATCAAATTACATTTAGGTTGAAATTTATCATCTTAAACATCATCAGGAATTCCAAGTTCACAGAATTTTACACAGAAACCAGACCATACCTCTCTCAATTTCTCTCTCTCCCGTTCTCTCTCTGCTATACGTTTTCTTCTTTCTTCTTCTTCTTTAAGTGCATTTTGTGTTTCTGTTCTAAGTTTATCATCTTTAATAATTTTTCTGATTTTCTTCCTGCCTTTTCCAGGAGATTTTGAGTCATCATTGTCCTCATTCTCGGAGTTACTCTTTTAGAAATCAAATAAAGTACACATGAGCAAGAAAATTATAGCACAGACCATCAAACTCTTCTTTCTTAGACAAGCTCCCAGAAATTCTTATACACACAGGTGAAGTTTAGCTAATAAAAAAAAAGGTACCTTTTCTAAAAGTAGGACAAAATAAGCGCCACCTTAACTGTAATGTTTTCTGAGATACCAAAGATAAGCCCAGCTGTGCAAAGGCAGTACTGAAGGCACTGTTATCATTTGATAGTAGCTAATGATGACTAATAAAGCACTTTTTTCCTGTTATACTGGTGCTAAATCAGATCAGCCCTTACCTCCACCACACAGGAAAAGAAACCCCAACACTACTAAAGCCTTAATCTACAATTTGTCTCACCTACGCTTAGATTAAAAATTCAATTTACTTCAATATCCAGCACTTTTATCAAGATCTACACAGGAAAAGTTTTAGTCAGACATAATGTTTTACCTCCACAATGGTGGCATTTTACAAATGTTAGCCTGAACTAACACTGAGAAAAGTTTTAATTTTTTACTCTCCTTTGTGCAGAGCTGTTTGAGATACCCTGAGCAGCTGGCAGAAGAGACAGGAACTCCCCATTTATTCCTCCAAAACATGATACAGCACCTTATTCTCATTTTCACTGGATGAATCCTCCTGAACCTTTATCCTCCTTCGTTTCTTTTTCTGTTTGTAGCTGCGCTGGTTTTCTTCTGCCTCAGCTTTTTTGGCAGATCTATTAAAAAAACAAAAAGGCAATATTGCTGATTAACCACAATAATCCACTGCCTCGCTAAAAACAATGGTAAAGAAGTACTACATCATTAACTAACAAAATCTGCACTGCTTTTGTGCAGTTTGGGGTGACTTCCAAATTCCTTCCTGCCCCTCAGCCCACTGGACATGGCAATGAGAAAATTCTACAGAATCTCAGAAGAGTTAAGCATTAGTTCTACACTGCAATCCACCAGCTGACAGTGATGTATTTGGCATAAAAATGTCCATTTTTTTGTTGATATTTTCTTGTACTGGCTCATCAAATTGTTGTGTACCCCCCACTGTGGTCCAAATTCGAAATTCCCACATTTGCTGCAAAATAAATTAATGTTCTATAATTCCCTTAGACAAATACCATCAAGGGTTTTAAGAACTGCTCCAAAGTGTTTAACTTTTACCATCTCCCTGCCTAAACTGCATTATTAAAACCCCAAATAAAAAAAAAGGGTAAGCACAGCTCAGTTTTATTCATACCTTGTCCTTGGCCGTTGGTCATCCTCAGACTCACTGACCTCTTCACTCACTGCAGACTCGTGGAACTCGGAGTCATTCGAGTCATCACTGCTCACTTGAAAAAGAAACCAGCATTTATTTCATGGTGAGTATCACTGCAAAGCCAGCAGCTCCTCACTGTGCAACAAACTGGTTAAGGAGCAACAAGCACTGCCAAGGTTTCAGACAATCCATCAAACCCGTATTTATAAGGAGCAAGAGGGATAAAAGGGGTACAGAGAAGAAAAGGTTAAAATTCAAGCACCAGCTGAGTCCTGGTGGATGGCTTATTGTGCCAACAAGCCTTGAGGTCTTTATGCATGAACATCTACATTTATTTTACAAGCAGATGAGAGAGAGCATTAATATGATGGAGGAGAACCGTGGGGAGCAGTATGGAACTTCGGAAAACAAAAGATGATTTTTAGTTAAACAGAAGCTTTTGTTTCAAATGCTTTACATGGCATTTTATAACCATATTTCAAGAAAAGGACCCTTATTTACTAACAACATATAAAATTACATCGCTGCATTTATGGCTTGGCATTTCTTCAGGTAATGCAAGCTCAAAACTGCCACAAAAGGCAATTAAAAATACACCTAAAAAGGCAGCATTAGCAATACACTCCTAAGCACTTTGAGGAGCTACCACTGGCATTTTTAGGTAATTAAGACACCAGCATGGCAATTAACACCTTTAATTTCAGCTTGACCTTGAACACAGTGGAAAGTTTAATTGTTTCATGAATGACAAGGCTTAAAACATGGGTTGTTCTACACACAAAGGGAAAGGTAACATTAATAACATAGGGCTAAAAAGGGCAAACTGAAATCAGATATATTGTTCTGTTTGAGGGCAGTCAACTTCAAATGTTTGCACTAAAGAACCCTGAGCTGCCTCTTATTTGCACATTACTTCAAAGGTAATTTACAGTTATCCCTCTGGAAAGAAATGTTGTAGGTAGAGTTTTAATCCCATAAGGGAGGAAAAACTTGAATATGCAAACAGATAAAAATGAGAGTTTTCACGGAGGAAAATGCTAAACAAATCACATTGCATCTTTTATTCTGTGGAAGACCACAAAAGCTGGCTGGCATCAGTGTAACACAGGGACCAGGGAAGCTCAGTGCACCTTTTCTGGCCAGGAAACACCCACAGGTTCTTTGTTGCTGCCTGCAAGAATAAAGGCAGCCCCCAGCCCAGGCTCATTTCACAGTGCCATCTGCTGCTCAGCTCCAGCCTGCTCCACTGGAATTCCAGCAGGGACACATTCCTTAGGCACTACTGCCAGTCCAAGAGAGCAATTACATAAAGCACAAGACTGATTTTCCCAAATTAGACATCCTGGGCTTGCCTCTGCCGTTTAAGAAGGATGGTCTAAGACTCCACAAGATTAATCCAATTCAGAGGATACAGTAAGTGGAGAGAGCTGCAACTGTATTCGACATTTCAAACAGAACTATTCATCAAACAAAGATAAGGGAATTCTAGATTTCACACACAAGGAAGTTTATACAGGGATTTTAAAATCACAGAAGTTGAGATCTCCATTCTGACAAGCTTTGGACTTATTTTCTAGAAGCAAGTACTTTTTATAACCAAAAAAAAAGATCTGGATTATGTACCTTTCCTTCTATTTCTGCGCTTCCCCCCTTCTTTTTTGTCTTTTGGCTTCACCACCTTTTTTTCTTCTCCAGACTCCCCATCACTCATGGTGAGCTTGTGCCTCAGCAGTCTGTGCCTGTATCTGGGCTTCTTGGATGTTTCTTCTTCCTCTGAATCCGACTCAGAATTACCTTCTTCCTTTTCAGACTTATTGTCTTCCTTTTCATTCCCTCCTGTCACACAGAAGAGTCAGTACCACATGCATACCAGTTGCTTTCCTATCTTACATAAATTGGGCAAGAATTAAAATCTGAATTAATATAGGCTAAGTCTTGTGCTTTTCCAGGGAATTACAAGCAACAGCATACCATTTTCCTCAAATGTTAAGTATTTCACACTTGCCTGAATGCTTGGAACGCCTGTTCCAATGGCTGTGTTAGCCAGATCTCTCCTGTGCACTTGCAGGACTTGCTGCTCTGTACAGATTATCCCCCACAAACCCCCAGGACTTCTTAATTGCTCACAAAAATCAGACTATAACAAAAAAGTAAACATACAGAAGACTAAAAGAGATTATAATCCTCATGACCACATGCATTGGCCTCTATGTGGGAAATACATATCAGCATCAGTAATATTTTTTGCTGAAAAACTTTAACAAATCACCATTTTCCCAAGTGACCCTTGAAATCATGACAGGTGCCACAGCACCACTTTTTCCCAGATGCTTTTTGGTGCTTACCATCATCTCCTGTGTTTTCAGTTTGCTTTGCAGGTTTCTTCTTTCCTTCCTCCGGCTGCTCATCTGAAGACGTATCCTCATCAGAGGAAAGATTGGCTTTGATTTCTTCTAAAAGCATTTTCTTGGCAATTCTTTGAAGTAAAACAGAAAACACTATTTATTCCATTGTTCAAGGAAATCTATGAATGACAAGTGTAATCCTACACCATTCAGAACTTCAAAAAAAAGGGCTGAAAGCTGAACAAAAAAAAAAGACACATGATGAAAAGTCATTGTGGCAAGACAGGATCTATCAGCAAAAATCTCCCATTAAACGTAATGTGTTGACTTGCTTTCAGAAAGCAGGTTTGCATAAAGCTTCTTTAAAAGAGAAGTTTCCTGCTTTACAGCAGACTGGAAATGGTTATAAAATGTACAGACTTAAGAGATTTCATTTTATTCATGGTCTATCTGGATAACTAACCACAAGCACTTGCCTTACAGCAACTCTAGCAAAAACCCTCGTGTTTATACCCAAAAAGTCTGACCAACACTACAGGACCTGAATGCCAGCCAGATAAAAATCATCATCTTACTTCCTGCTCCCCAAACTGTCCACTCAGCTTCCCATGGTTTCACTGCAGAACAACAAAGTTTCCAGCTAATGCAAAAGTGACTATGGAAAAATTATTTGTTTACAGGCACTTGCAACATAAAAATCTTGTCTGAGTCTCTCCAAGGCAGGATATAAAATGGTATGTCAAAAGCCCAGGAAAATAGTGGATTTATCAGAGTACTTGTACTTCCAGGGGAAAAAAAATAAACCAGGTCTTCCTCATACAAATATCAGGAATACTATAGTTTTCATTCTGAGGTCATCCACTTTAAATGAAATATGTGTTTTCTAGGTGAAACCTCATCTGCCTGGCCTTTTGGGAGAATTCATGTACACTGTGTATACATAGCTCAGGATGGGAAAGCTTTCACACCAGTCAAAACAACAGCTCAAAACTCATGGAACTGAACCACAACCCAGGCTTCACTTGGGAATGGCAAAGGAACAGGGATCTCTCAAGCAAAGCTTCTTATACACCAGAAAATTGAGTTGTTGCTTCTATGGAGCACTATAAAGTAGGCTTTTAACAATTAGCATTTCATTTTCCAGCCTGCAATGCGTCCCCAAAACAAAAGAGTTTTTCAAAGGGAATTTTCCCAAGCTATCTTTCCTGACATTCCACCCAGTATTTTCTAATTTTTGAGCAATACTGTTATTTTTTAAAAACACTCTCACACTAATTTATATTCAGTTATTATTAAACGATGGAAGCAAAATAGTTTAATAAACATTTCAGATTGCTCAGTGAGTCAGACCATCCATCAGCACACTCTCCCCTTCTCTCTCTCTCGAAATGGCTTGTGAAGAAAAAGCTGATTAAAACTTTACCAAGCAGTACCCTTGGAGAACTTCAATTCCACATCTATCAGGAGATCACAGCATGAACCCAAAGAAAACTTACTAAAGTCCACAGATAAGTAACATCCTCTTCCAAATGCTTTTTGAACTAGGTCCTCCCAGAGGATATTTGGAAAAGGGACTTAGGGTTTGGTTGGTTGTTGATTTTTCTAAAGCCCAGCACATCATGTGTAACAGCAACAGAAATAAACAGCTCCTCATATAAGAAATTCAGACTATCTTTCTTCCATCTCTTAATGGTCAGAACTTTTTCTTCAAAATGAAACTGTTTGGAATGTCACAGCTTGGCTTCCCTGTAACAGCTTTTAACATAAATTATTAACCTGGGCTCCTACTCCAGAAAATGCAGAGAGCAGTGCTCTGGCTACTCTTCTTGCTTAATAAAACCCCAAAGTTTTGGAAGAGAAAAAAACCTAAAAGACCTGAAAAAAAATTGAAATTGAATCCTGAAAGTCCTGCCTTTGACTTATTTTAGTAAGAGCATTAGCAAAGTTAACACAGCTTGTGGATGGCAATACTTACCTCTACCCAAGTCACCTTTAAAAGGCTGACTTTGGTTCTTAGCAAAACAAGACCTTCATTTTTATTTGTTCTTTAATGAAGTATTTTTTTAAGAGGAATACAAAACAGCAAATGTATCTAACACCTAAAAAGACCATGCACAACATCTACCATCCATAAAGAGAAGATGCTCTCATTTTCCTATTAATCATCAGCATAACCAACAACCAGACTGGGTAAACTGATTAGTTTCCAATTATTTATAATAATATTGATTAAGAAGTTATGGCTACGATAGAAAATTAGTCCTATTTTTTATCTAGGATAAAGACTTAACCATTTGCAACCAAATTGAGATGGGACTGTTTGTCAGTGAGAAAAGCTGCATTTTCTTCAACGCATTTAATTTAGGCTAAAAATGTGAGACATTATTAAGATGTTCAGGATTTAAAAGATGCCCATTTTTAATTAACTACATATCTGATAGGAATGATAAATGTAAGCAATATTAGAACCAAAGAGATTAAGCCTTGTAAATGCATATGACAAATGACCGATGTAACAAATGGCTTATAGGAATTAGAATAAATTAAGGACTGGACTCTGGAAGCTGGTTTTAAATTAAACTACAATAGATGTTGACCAGGATAACACATCATACTTCTATTTTATGATAAAACCCATTTAAAGTGACCAGGTTTCTAACCTAAGAAATTTCACACGGTAGCTTTAACATTTTAGTATTTGCATGAACAGCAGCAAGGAAAACAAGTTATGATAGTGTGAAAATTCCCTCACTCTTCCAGAGAAAACCATGTAAATCAAAAGGGACTGTCATATTTACTCAGGTCAAGGACATAAAAGATTCTTGGCCATTCAGATGTAACAGTTGAGCACCACCAATGGATTTAATTAAGAGGCACAGAGAGCCCTACGACCTCCAGCACAGGGTTTCAGGCAGTAAAAGATAAAGTAAAAAATAAAATAAAATTTAAAAATCCCTGCATTTCACTCATTCCTGCACTGATCTGCTAAGACCTTGAGCATCTCATGTTGCCCCACTCCATCTTATCTAAACTTATGGTGACATTTGTATGAAGGGCACTCTCCCAACACATATTTACACAGTGCCTAACAGAATGGGGCTGCAACCTCAACCAGGACACACAAAACCAACTCTAGAATCAAATAACAGCACATATGCACAATTTTGTATCGACTGGGATTTAAAGATATTTCCCCTTTGTAAGAACAACACCAGCAGAATACATTTCTAAATAATGAATTGATCACTATGGATTTTTAAGTCGTGCTAAAAGAAAAGAGTTTCCACAAGAGACAGGCAAACTGGAAGTCACCCAGGGGTTGCTTAGTTACACTGCAAGACTACTTTAAAAGCTCCTTCAGACATTGCAGCAGAACTGGAACAGTAGGTGCAGCCTCTCATGATGTGGAGTTAAGCCCACATGGTAATTTGCACCATTCTTGCTCATGAATTTCACAGTGCCAATACAATGGACTCTTTTAGAGAGCGTTCAAAATCTTGGTGAGACAATGCTACCACTGTAAAAATCGTTTTTCTTAAAAAGCCATGATTTTAAATCTCAGTTCATGATCGTGATGTTTCATTACCAATTAGATTACATCAACTCACACTCAGTGTTCATAAATACCTACTAATTATATGTAGAAATAAGGTTGCCCGAAACAAGCCCTGGGGTGGGAGAGGATGGTGGAATGTGGCTAATAAAAGCCACCAGAATTCCAGCTAGAGCACTACTGGCTTAAATGGGCCTTCAGGATACTACTAGAAAATTCAGAACCCTTTAAAACATATTTTAAGAAATTAATATTTGGATGAAATGTCATACATGTCTAAAAAAAATGAGTGAAAACTGCCAAACACCTTGTTCTAAATACTGTGCCGTCTTTGTTGGAAGAGGCTGATTTTCAAGCTGTCAGAGTTGGATTAAATTAAATGCTTGGACAAGAAAAACGTTTTACAAAAATTTATTGTAACCATCAAATACTTAAAGGCATTCTGCATTAAATACACTATTAACTTCTTAATAAACAGAACTACTGCAAACATATCAAACAGTACCATTTAAAAGATCAGAAGGACCAATAATAGTTACACAACAGAAGATGAAAGCATACAGCACTGTATGGCATAGTATGACCCACTTGGATATTGCATTTTGGCAAAGATGATTTCAAGACTATTAATATTCATGTCATGCACATCTCCAGGTATGCAAATAACAGAACATCTAAACTAGAGACTTGCAAACAGGAGAGTTCCCACACTACAAACACCCAGCAGGTACTAGGTACCCTCTTTGGCCTGGAAGAAAATAGGCAACTTCTCTGAATCAGTAGGTAAACTATTTAAACACTTTGTGTTGAGTAAACAGAAGAACAAGTTTTTAACTTCTCGAAATTTGTTCCATCTTTTTACAGTTTATAGCTCTGATTTTGGTGCCAAGTACAACACACGATTAAGGTAAAGTCAGACTGCATTACCAGTTAACGTCTGGAGGTTGACAACACTGTTTATTGACAAAATACCTCCCCATCTCATAAATAATGTTCAAAAGATCCCCTAAATAAAAACTTAACAAAGAGGCAGTTTCAAAACAAAGTACAGAAACTGATTTTTAAAGCCCAAATTTATATTACTGTTTGTTATCAGTTAGGTTCATTCATTTCCCAATATAGCTCTTAAACTCATGATTGAGTTCTGTCAGAAACGTCTGTGCGGTAAATACTGAACTTGTGACAAAAGTGTATTTGTTTCGTTATCAACCAGAAACCCACAACAACAACAAAAGAATAAAAATTTAAAAAAAGGAAAAAAAAATTAATTAAAACGGGACTGAAATTAAAATAGAATTTTAAAAAATCTTGTTATACCAAAGTTTACATGTTCTGCTTATGACCCTGTGCTGTCAAGTCCCTAAAAAGCATCTTTCTTTAAAGAGCTGAGTTACTGGGTTAAATTTGATGACTAAAAACACACAAGAACTAATTCAGCAGCAGCATTTTGATGCCAAATTGAGGTCTGTAAAGGATATAAAACAGTGTTTTTAAAATTTACTTCAGCCACATCTCAAAACATACAACTCTGTGAAACAAGGATTCCATATTCTAAACTAGTAAGGCTCAGAAGCAGAAAAAGACTCCACCAGCAACTGGTCCCACACATGCTATATGGCCAAAACAAAACAAAACAACAAAAAAAAAAAATCAGTTTCTGAAATACTGTATAAAAATTTGTTGAACAGCTCTTCAGTCTAACTACAGTCACTTCCAAAAAGAAACTGTGGCTGGGAGCTGAGCAATACTTCATGTTGTGCATTTACTTGTTAAGAAATAAAGCTTTTACATTTCTAGCCAGGCTAATTTTGATAGCTACAATGGTACTGGTAAAATATGACATGTCTTAGCTAACTGTATCTTACAGAGATTCTTTTTTATTGGTTTCAAAACTGAAGCAATACAGATAAGCCACAATTCTGAAAATATCTATGCAAAGACTTAAAATATATAATTAGTCTCTTTGATACCAGTTTAGCCTATGGACACTGCTTGTAGAATTAGGGCCTTAACTCACATTAGTCACTTCAGGTACTTTTTAGTGGATTAAAACTCACGTTGAATTAACAGCTGAAAATATCTAATATGGTTTTACCCACATTTGTGCTTTCTCTTTATTGAGAAAAGGCATTTCAATTAAAAAAAGCATATTAAGTAACAGTAATAACCAAATTCATTCTGAAAATATTGCAGCACTGCATATTGCACAGATGCAAATTGTCACCTTCTACTCCCAGAACTAGCTGAAATTCACATTTAGCAGCAGCAGCTTTTTACCTGCCTGCAAGATCCTCGTCACCAACCTCCCACTCGCACCGGGAACCCCAGCGGGACAGTGCTGCAGTGCATTTGGAACACCCCCTAGCCAGGTGTGTCAGCTACCACTTCTAAACGTTTGCTTTGCATTTCTGGCTCTGGGCCTCTGTTTTCTGGCCCCGTGTTCACACTTGCGGGAGGCCCGTGAGCGAGTCTTTACCGGGCAGGCAGCCGTGCTTTTTACCACCTGCTTGCTCCTCCGTTGCGCCGGTTTGCGCCCACGCCTAGGGTGTGTTATAATCGTTTCTAAGTCCTTACGGAGGGTATCATACCTATTCTCAGGGTCGTCATCATCATCATCTTCCTCCTCCTCCACTGGGATAGTCCTTGATAGAGCCTCTCCCTCATCTCCTGAAAGAAAAGCCCAACAGAAAAACACTTAATACATGTAAACCCAGCAATAAACAGCAACGTGTGACAGCACAATAAGCAACGCAACACATGAACTGCACCTCCATCAACAATCCCCATTTAAAAACAGCTTGGTAATACCTACTTTTCTACTAGTTACCTGTCTTGACATATGAAAATAAATCTAGTTTTTCAAAGCACATTCTGCTTGCTGCTACACACAACTTGCAACTCGTTCCTAATTACATACTGTGAATTTGGGATTTTACACCAAAACATAGAGACAAAATACTCTACCCAGGAATCAGAAAGAAGTTTCCTAAGAAGTTATTTGCCCTAAGGAGTTATTTGCTCTGTCTGAAGCTCCACTAGTGAGTTTGTGCAAACTGAAAAGAAGGCACAAATATAGGACAGAACTGCTTCCCAAGCCCAAGGGCTGCCCTGCTGCCAGGAGGGAAGTACTGGAGAACACTAATCCTTCCTATTTTTGCTTTCAGACTATGAGCGTGTGTAAAGAGTTGTATTTTGAGAATTCCACATGCTATCTTTACTGCAAATATCCAAACTCAGCTGCACTACATGGCACTGTCTCATATACAAAGGACATCAAAACCAACCGTGTGGGACACGTGACAGAGAAGAACAGCACTGTGCGAAGCCTGCCCTTAAGCTCCTCTGCACTCTCCTGGCTGGACTGAGGAACTTGGATTGTTTCTAGCACATTCCCAGGCCTCTTCCCTTGCTTTTCTCTCTTTTTTTCTTGCATGCAAGTCAGACACATCTGCTAGGTAGTGAAATTAAGCTTAGGGAAAGAAACCTCACAATCCTAATGAGCTGAGATCCCCTCATCCATAATTTCTGTTTATCTGCTATCGGTGGGGACTGGAGGACTGGACTAAAACTAGGCTGTGAGGGGCACACTCACAAGGTGATCACAGAAAGTCCGTCATGTGGATAAATAAAAGCATCCTGTTGGTTAAACCAGATCCTAAGTCTCATTCAATGATCAATCTACACAGCTTATTCAGAGCCAGAACAGACTCCTTTATTAATTCACCTACTAAGCAAAAGAAAAGTGCAGAGAAAGGCCACATTCTTTTCTTCTGAAGATACTCTAACACAGGCAGAATTTCATAGAATCAAATGATAACTAAGGCTGAAAGAGACATCTGGACATGCTCTACTCCAACTCCATCCTCAAAGCAAAGCTAACTCCAAAGTCAGGTCAGTTATTTCAGGGCCTTGGCCAGTCAAGTTTTCAGCATTTCCCAGGACAGGGATTCCAAAGTTCAACAGGGTAACCAATTTCAAGCTTTGACCACGCTCACTGTAAGAATACTTCTCCTAGTATCTGCATCAGTTTTCCTTGCTAAATGCTGTATCCACTGCCTCTCATCCTTTGGGCACATATCCAGCTCAGCCTCCCCTGAAACTGCCCATGAGGTGATTTGCACACAGAAATTCAGACTTTTCAAATTTTTGGCATTCTGTATCCAGTCTAAACCAACCCACTTCTCTCTCAGGCTAACTCTACTGTCAATCATCCCACACCACAGTCTTGTTGTTCCAATTTCTACCCTGCTGTCCATCTCTCCAATAATGACCCAATCTTTCCACTTGAGGCCTGCAAATGAAACAATAGCTCCCACTGCCTCAGACACCTTCTGATATATTAAAACCAACTTTTTCCTCTTGAGCCGTTTCAATTCCAAGTTCATGAACTGTACATGAACAATTCCATTTGTAAGGCATTTTTCACTGATGGTCCAGTGATGCTGACACTGAGTGCCATCAATTGTCTGTCTATAGGAGAGTTTAATGGCTGTGGCAGCAACCACATGCAAAAAGCCAGTTCATTACTATGCAAACCATGAATTATCTGCAATTTCCCCCAGCAGTGGCACCTCTGGGGAAAACATTGCTAAGGCAGCACTTGAGGTAAAGCCTTACAAGTAGCAGTACTATCTGCACAGAGACACAACATATGAAAACAATAAGCAATGACAGATTTCTAAGTAGCTGTTCTAAGCCTACATGGCTCTTGTGAGGCACAAAAACCATCTACTTGATTTTTAAATGTATATTACAATGCCACAGGTCTCCAGTGCACAGATAGGAGGTGATAAATTTGAGTTTACCACATTATCTACTCCTTCAAAGCAGCTTCTGCTAAATAGTCCCAGGGCAGGTGAGGCAAGGGCCAGGCTTTGGAAAGCTGGACTGCAAGGCAGTACCTGCAGAAAATACTGCCTGGAGTTTCCAAAGCACCTCCATTTACAGTGACATCATTTTTTTCCTCGAGGCACAAGCTGCACAAACTGAAACCATGGAATCTTACAGCCACAGGATAGTTTGGCTGGAAGGGAATCTTACAAAATGTGCTTCCAAATCTGTATCAGAAAACCCAACAGGCTGCAAACATTTAAGTGTAACATTACCTACTGGTGAGTGTTTTTTGGCTTCCAGATTATTAAATGTCAACCAAATCTTACAAAATTCCACTGTTAATATTTTAATATGTGTACATCAACATCTTTTGCACACCTGATGACTGACAAAATCCTGCATCAGCAGACAGCATCAAGCTTTCGGTCACCGGCCTGATCTTCTGCTCGTCGCTGCTTCCATCGCCGGTGGAATTCTGATCATCGTTTTCTTCCTTATCAGACGAGGAAGAGGAAGTGACAACCACCTTCTTTTTTGCCACCTTCTTTTTTAAGTTGCTCTTTTTACTTTCTTTTACTGATCCTCTTTTAATCTTTTTCTTAGTGTCTTCATAAGACTCCTCATCAGAAGAGGATGAGTCATTCTGTTCTTTCTTGGAAATTTTCTTTTTGTGGCTTATTTTTTTCTTTTCTTTCGTTTCAGTTCGTTTTTTACGCCGCACGGCATCATCAGAAGAACTCTCCTCTTTTTGGGGAGATTTCTCAGTATCAGAGGATAAATCAATGTGTACTCTTTTAGCTACTCTCTCTCTCAAATTCCTCTTTTCTGTAAACACAGGTTCCTTTTTAATTTTGTCATTTTCAGAAGAATTGCTGCTTCCTTTCTCTGGAGATGACTTATCAAGATCAGAAGAGGAACCATCTTGTTCTTTCTTGAAACCTTTCTTTTTTAATTTTTCAGATTTCTTTGCTTTGCTTTCTGATCCTTTTTTGCTCTTGAGTCTGTCTTTGGCAGACTCCAACTTGTGCTCTTTCTTTGCCGATTTCTCAGTACTCTCAGAAGAAGAATCATCCTGCACCTTTTTCTTTTTCAAATCCTTCTTCTTCTTAACTTCAGGACTCTCCTCTTTCTCTAGTGAAGACTTCTCAACATCAGAAGACTCGTCGTGTTTTCCCTTTGCAGATTTTTCTTTTGAGTCTCTGTTTATCTTCTCCTTAGCAGCTGACCTCTTTCCCGTTTTTTTATCTTTAGAAGAGTGATTAACTTCCTTCTCTGGGGAAGACTTCTCAGCATCATCATCTTCAGAAGATTTACCTCTCTTCTTCTTCAGATTTACCTTTCTCTTACTGCTTACTTTTTTCCTCTGCTCTTCTTCAGAGGAATCATAACTATCATCCTTTTGTGAGTATGTTTTCTTTGATTTTTTTGCAGCCTCAATTTTACTTAACATTTTTATCTCTTTTTCCAACTCAGAATCATAGTTGGAAGAATCTGAGTAGTTTTGTCGTTTCTTTTTAGCAGCAGCAGCGTTTTTAGCTGATTTGCCTCTTTTAGCATCTAAATCTGAACCGGAACTGGAACTTTTCCTTTTTCGTTTCCCGTTTTCATCCTTTACTGGTTGACTCTTTTGAAAATCTGAAGTCTTCTGATTATTTGCTGGCGCTTCACTGTTGCTCTCGCTGTCTGAGGAGCTGCGACTCATCATCCCTGCTTCTTTAAGGACAGCTGGCATCTCATCAGAGTCTGAGCTGTGATCTAAGTCATATGGCTTTTTGGATTTGGAAAGTTTGTTAGGACTAGGACCATCAGCAGTGCTGTCAGAAGAATTTCTTTTATCGTTTTTCCTCCTGGGTTGCTTGGATGGTTTTCTCTTCCGTTTTTCGTTGCTCGTGTCATTGCTGTCCTCTTCTGAGTTGGATGTCAGCGGGCTGATGTCCGTGGGGCGCCTCAGCGGGGTGGTCTTGACGCGCGGCGACCTCCGGAGATCCGCGTCCTCCACGGGGACAGCCTCGTTCTCCGTGGAGGGCTCGCTGCCAACATTATGGTTTTGTTTTACAGAATCACAGTTTGCTGCTCTAGGCTGAGAGGCATCAACGTCTTGAGATGCATCAACGTCTTGAGATGCATCAACGTCTTTATTGTCCTTTTCTAAGCTGTTGTCTTGATCTTCAGCTTTAACTGTAGACTCTGAAAGGGAAACAGGAGTCAATTTTACAATCAATTCTTTTGTTCCTTTAGCTGATGATTTTGACTTGGTACCACCTTTGGTATCTTTCCCAGGAGCATTCAATTTTGTATTTGAATTTAGGGTCTCATGATCTGCTGCTGTGTTTCCACTGTCCTGCTCATCCGATGGCATCTGAATCTCCATAGCAGATTCCAAAGTCTCAAAAATATCTTCAGGAACGGATGAGGGGATGGACACGATATCCATGTCTAAAGCCTCTGTACTGTTGGGCTCATACTGCGGTTCTTCATTTCTGCTAGACTTTTTCTCTTCCCCAGGAGCTGCCTTGTTATCTGTCTGTTCCACTGAGGGAACACTTTGATCCATGGGCTCACTGTCAGACCGCTCCGACACAACTTTTTTCTGTGTCTGTACGGCGTCATCCTCTTCTAATGCCACATGTTCCTTTCCTTCATCTTTTTTCACCTCATTTTTTTCTGATCTAACCTCAGTTTTTTTCTCTTTGGTATTTTTATCTTTGATTTTAACATTCAATGCTTGAATCTCCAGGTTCAGTCCTTCTTCTAGTGACAGATGAGCTTTTTTCATGTCACTCAGCACAGATTTAAAAGCTTTCAGCTGGCACAGTTGCACAGTTGGGCTTATTTCTACATTTTCTGCAGCGTTTTTCAAAAAGCTTACAAAGCTAGAATTCAGATTTGTTGTAGTTTCAACCAGTTTTTTTGTTTTCTTAAGCAAGTCTTTTGGCACCATTAGTGCTTTATAAGAATATGTTAGTGAACCTGAATATGAATTATCTAGTTTTTTTTCTTCCCCATTACAATTTGCATTATTTCTCTTTGGAGAAAACTTGACCGTGTGGTCATATATTTTACTTTTTTCATTTTCAACTTTCATCTTTTTTTTGTTTTGTTGAAGTAACTGTTCTAAATTTTCAAAGACACTGTCACACGCAGTGACCAAGTCCAACAAAGGCTCTGGATGGCAAATATAGCAGTGCCACTGGTTATTTTCATCCAGGATAGTCGAGAGCTCCTTTCGGCCCAGGTTGCGCAAAATGCACTTTTTACAGAAGGCGTTATGGCAAAAGTCACAGCAAATCAAATTTCCACCTTCAGCACACCACCTGCAATGAGATTGAGAAAAGTAAGAGTCTTGTCTCCACATCAAGGTGATACATTCTTAAGTTCACATATTTAAAAATTCAAGTGATGAACAGATATCCATTGCCTGAAATCGCTACTGAAAGTGTGGCTGAAAAGCTCAACTGAGAATTGCCAAGTCAAAATTCATGTATTGGATTAACAGTTCACAAAGCTGAAATGGTCAGTAATTTTCAAACACAACTGCAGCACTTATTTCTTTAAAGAAGATAAAAAAATTAATTAAATCTTATTTTCCCCGTTTCTTCTGAAAATTTGTGATTTATTTTAGAGCAAAATTAATAAGCTGAAGTCTTTCTAGCCTTAACTCATACATTACTACTGCAGGAGCACATGAAGACTGGAAAGAAGGTGGACAGTAAGCTCATAGAAACCACAGATTGCACAATTTTGACTGAATTACATATTTAGATATTTGACATAAGGACAAAGAAGTGCTTTAGCATTTCAAAAGTGGGAGATGCGTTCAGAGACGTGAGTTTCTGTGGCTCACAAGGTTTAGAATGTCAGATTCTATCCCCACCTTTCAGGTGTCAGGAAGGTGGCATGCTATTTAATTAAAAATGTGGTCTCTTACAAGTGTTTGTTATTAGATTTCTTTATAAAATGTCTTCCTGTTCATTACTAAAACAACAATCAAATAGTTAAAAAAATCCTGAGGTTGAGTACTTCTTGGTGACAAATTGTTGCTTCAGCTCTTATGTACTTGTCTTTATTTGTTAATAATGTAATGATCGCAAGAAAAAAGATCCAGAAATCCGCAGAGCTGTGGGTGTTACTTCAGGTTTTGTGCACTTTCACATTTAGTACACACTGCAGTTCTTGTACACTTACCTACACTGTTCATCCATCCCATCTGAATCACGACTAATGTCATCACTCATGTAATACTTGTAGCAAGTCTGTAAAGAAAGACAGAGGACAAGGAATTCTTTATTAAATCTCAACTGGGCTTCAGCAATGCATTAGATTTCAGCATGCATTAGAAGCAAGCCAGTAAAAGCAGCAGCTGCAAGGTCTTCAGCATTCTAAGCCTTTTATATTTGTTTTAATCTAAAAAACATCTTCCATGGATACAACAGGTCTCAAACAATGACTTATTTAGATGGCTCAAGGTTTGTTTGAAAATTAAACAGGTTTTTGTTTGATGGCTGCATATTTGTGTATTTTAGAACATCAGCTGAACATTTCTCTCCAGTCTGAATGGTTTTTTCCATCTATTTCCTAGGTAAATCAACACCACATCCTCCCTGACACAATTAATCCTACATAAATTACAATTTTCAGCTGGATGCTCCTTATGTTAGCATGTGATGCCATAAGGCTTTAGATAAAAATGTCTTCAGCATTTATCATGTTAACATCCAAGAATTCCATTTCCAGGTGCAAACTAAGCATCTTCATTGAAAATCTGGTAAAGGTAAGAAAAAAATACAGGTGATTCAGCAGGAAATATTGTTGGCTTCAGCTGCTGAATTGTTTACACCGTATTTTGAAGGTTTGGTGTTATTTTTTTCCCAGTTGTTAGTGAAGAAGGTTCTCCCAGACTTGTAGCTCTACTTTGAACAGGCATTAATACAATTCAGAATCCAGAAGAGGCTTCATCACCTAAATTTAAAATGATGATGCTCCATTATGTGGAACAGACTTGCACATCTGTTCAACTAAACTATCCAAACAACCAAAATCAACATAAAACCCCAGTAAAATCTGATGTTTAGACACTTGATGGAACATTCACAGTCAAAGGAAAACAGCTTCTCAGGTCTGGGACTGTTTACCTAATCAGGAGAAAAATAAGGGCAGAACTAGGCACAGAAATAATGGAAGAGCTGGGAGATCACGGGCTTCCATTCCTCCCTCTCACATTAACATAAGGCCATGTTCAATTAAGTAAAAACACAGAAAATCAAGGGAAGCAATCCTTGATATAATTCATGTAGCAGAGCTCCACAGTCAAGAGCTGCTATTGAGCCCAACACCTTGACCAGGTTACAAAAATGACCCAGGTCACTGATGCGCACTGCAGGAACAGGGACAGCTACAGCCACGTGCTGAGGGTGTGCAAGGCCAGGAACAGGAGCTGGACTCCAATGGAGATAGGAAAAGGTCACCGTGTGAGCTGGTTTTTGTAAAAGAAACAAGCCCGAGTGCAGAGAAGAGCCAGCACGTGATGGGCACAGCTGACACAGTTTGTCAGCTGAGTATGTAACACTAACGAGGAACTAAGAAGAGAGAGGAGGAGAGAAGAGCAGGGGAATGCTACATGTCCTTTATAACACAGAACTGTATCTCTATCTTTAGCAGTATCTTTATAAAGACAAGATCTCCACGACTGTAGAAATACGCAGGAGAGATCTCTGCAGCTCTTTGAAAATTAAGAGAGGTCACCACAGCAGGAGGCAGGGACTTTTCCTTCCTGCCCTGTCCCACCTCTTCCCACTGCAGCCAACTCAGGGCCTCTGTGGAGCCACCAGGAAGGCACAAAGCTGAAAACTCAGATACTGGTCTTAAGGTTATGGATTAGACCAGCACTGCAAAGCTGCCATAAATTAAAACAGTCCAGGAGCTGGCAGAAACAGAGATGGCTTTGAAGCTCCTTATTATTTTTTGATGGCTTTTCTGCTCCTTATTTCAGTGCTGTTCTACATGGAATGCTTTACCAGGAGATGCAGACTTTAATCTGTTCTTAAAATACATTATGAGTAGGCAGAAATTTCAGACAAATCATTTAACATTAAAAATTCACTAAGATTATACCCTTAAAGCTGTAGAAGTAAATAACAAAGCAAACACAACCAGTTTAACTGGGATATAAGAAAAAAGGAATATAAATTTGTAACCATATTTGCCATTTTTTTCCTCCTTTTAGTTTCCTTAATTGTAACAGCTAATGACTGAAAACTTTATTGACTAATGAACAAGAATTACTCCCACAAAAATCCCACCCAAATCAACTAACATGACATTTTGAAACAAAAACAAACAGAACTGTTTACCACCTACCTTACAAATAAGCACTTTCAGTGTAGGGTGTCTATAGATTGAATCCTTTTGAAAATGGTTCACCTGCTGCCCACAAGCTGTACAGCTTACAATTCCATGGAGTCCTTCTTCTACAGAGAAGATTACAAACCACACATTAATTGTTTTCATTTTTATTTAAGAAATCTGTATATACCTATTGCATTTTCTTACAATACTCTGGCCTGTCAGGTTTCTCACACGCCTTTATTTCTGCACCCAGCACCAGCGAAAACTTTCTGTAAGCATTTGCTATTTTAAGACTGAATTTTCCCCTGATTTCTATGCTTCACTTGGGGTCAAGATACAATTCTTTCCCTTTGAGAGGTTTAATTTGGGTTAACTGGTCACCTCATGAAAACACATCGAAGTAAGAACCATCACTAAAATTGTTTCAGAGCAGCTCTGATATTCTGGACGACATTCCCCATTTACACTGCAAATCATGTTTGTATTATGACATTTCTTTCACACACAGTTTTTAGTTTCTCAAAGAAAACCACAGAAAACTCTTACAGAAAATGCAAGTAATCCTTGTAATAGTGCCTGAAAAATCTTTTCTCACATTTTGTTCCCTTCACGATGGTGGTTTTTGGGTTTTTCTGAAACTAGTTTTGCTATAATACACATGTTCTCCCCATGTTGCTGATTGCTCCCATGGTGTGTGCACCACTCTGCTGCTGCACCTACATTTGGTCAAGAAACTTTTTTTAATGCCAATCTCCCAGTTCACTTCAGAAGGGGTGAATTTGGGCCTGGCACGCTCACTCCATGCCAGGCTCTTAATTAATACTCTGAGACCTTTTTGTTTTCAACAGCACAAAAAGGAAAATCATTTGTGAAAATTCTACACTTCCAAAAGCCCAGTTTGGGATCAAGCAGATACAGGTTTGATAAGAGATCACTTAACTGCGACTTGTCCTTTGCTGTCGTGTTCAGTAATTAAGTCAATAAGGAAATTAACTCCAACAATTTAATTTAATGATTACAATCTGAGTACAGACTGTATTTTTTCTATTTTTCATTAAATAATCACTACCCCAGAATTAGAACCAAGCACCAACACCACCATGTTAAGGAACTGAATGAACATTTCCAAGACACAGTACAAGCTCCCAGCAATCTGCTGCTGAAGCACAACCTCAGATGGCTCAGGGGGCAGTGAAACAGCTGATCCACCCTCCTAATTCAGTGAAATTCTGAACACAGGACATGTCTGCACTCTACAGCCATTCCTGACTGCACGTCCTGCAGAGCCTGTGGACCTGCAAGTCCCTCTCACGAGCTCCAAACCAGCTCAAACACCAGTTTCAAATGCTGCTGTGACCATGGATGAACACGTGCATCACATCGCACTCCTCAGGAAAGAATCCCACATCCTGCAGCACAGAATCCAACCCTGGCACACATCACAGTCCCTAAACTGCTGCACGAATCACTGAGGGCCTCAGCCAACCCAGGGAGAACATGATATTCCCTGCCAAGTCCTGAGCTACTTCCCTCTCTTCCATAACCAAAGGGAAGCACTACGGCCTCCTTCCTCAAAGGAAAAGAGAGAATTTATGAGGCAAACCTTTGTAAACCATGTTACTACTACAAATGATGATGATCCAAAGAAATTAAACTACTACTAATTCATTAATACTGAGAAACTACTTAGTTAAAAACATGAACTGAATTTATTAGCAAAAATACAACCATAACCATGCTGCAGACACAAAACTTGAAAATAATGACAATGCCTCTTACAGTCTTAGACAAGAGCATTTGGTTGCTAGAAAGGCAAGAGTTCTGCTTCTACCACTATTCCTAATACTCCCAGGACATACAATTCCTACTAGAAATGCAAATATTTAAAATATATATATGTCAGGCACAGTACATGAGTAGTCAGTCCAGATACACAAAGGCCTGCAAATTCCCTAGGGATGGAGATTAAAAAAGCTGGAAGGGCAGGTCATACAAACTGTTCTGGGGAAGCAGACACGGGCCACAAAGCTCAAGCACAAGTGTCTTATTTAACACTGTACCCCTGAAGAGTCCTGTTGGACCGTATGGAGAATTGTTATAAGCACAAATGGAAAAAGCACTGCTATATGAACAGGACATCTTGCATGAATAAAACCGAACCAACTTCCAAAGTTCATAATTTGGAGGAAACATCAACGCTCAAAACGTCACTGACACCACACGAGCCCAGGTGTAGGCACAAGCACATTTCCACACTCACATTTCACTCCCCTTCAACCACAGATGGAGAAATAGCACTCAATAAATTACTTTAGAAGAGAGCAAGGATCTCAAATGATACAATGGGAAGGATGAACAGTGTGTGCAAGAGCTGTTCGTATGACTACCCTGGGTACTGCTGGAGGTGTGTGAGCTAAGATATTGCCAGTAGTGTTAACAAAAATATCTGCCTTCTTATTGGCTGCATTATACATAATCCTCCCTCCTCTCCCTTACTTCTGGGGGAAAAAAAAAGAGAGAAATTAATTTCTGTTAGTATTATAATCTACCTAACTTCTCAGTTTTAGCAGCAGCTATGGCAAACCAGCTGACACAGCAGCTTTTCAAAGGTAATCCTTGGAAGGGCCCACTCGTCGGGAATTTCCCACAATTTAAAATCAAAACAAAGAAGTCTTTATATCGTTTGAGGGTTTAGGATTTTTCTTAGCTCACTGATGGATAATCTGCCTGTACATGTCCCTGCTCAAACATGGTTGCTTTCTTGGTGAGTCAGTGAATGTTCCTGTATCAATGGTGCTCCAATACAATTCCTTAAAAAAGGAATACCTGTAACACCTGATTGCAGCCAAGCAACTGTACCTAATGAAGCATCCTATACCTACTGAAAATAAGGAGTTTGATGGGAACTAATCTTAGCTTTCACTGCTGCATTGCAGGGGCAGCAATGGAGGCTAATTTCTATCAGCTAAAATCCTCAATGAACAAAAAGCCAGAAGAGTGGAGGTATTTTTAGGATAATTTATCAGAAATATGGACAATTTTTAGATGTACCAAATGTGGTCGTAAGCAACAATTTAAACCCGTTTCAATAGATGCTTTAAATTGTATTTACCTCCACGCTTTTTGGGAGCTTCAGGTTTCATTTTAACGGTATTTCTGCTTCTAAATTCAGGCCCTTTAAAATCATCTTTGTCTTCATTCAGCACTGGCTCAGGCTGTACAACCACTGTACCTAGAATAATTTTATTTAGAAATTGGAAACCATTACACATCCAAGTGAAGTGCAAAAGCTCTGATTAATAAAGCCAACAAAAAAAAAAAAAAAAAAAGTGCAATCTGCTGACTAAAACTCAACGAAGTTTTGAATGCACAGATGTTCACAGAAAAAAAACCCCAAAAAACCAAAAACAACACCACACATTTCAAACTACATCTGTGTTGCAGCTGTAGGACAGAAGCCAAGGACTGATTGGGCTGAGGAGCAAATCCTGCTCTCTCTCTGCCCTGCTGTGGCACGTGCAGGACAGGACTGTCACACTGCTGGGGAGTATAAGACAGGAACTTGCTACCAATAAAGGACATCACTTAAATCCCTCAAAACCCTTAGAGTAACTATGCTTTTCTCTCCTTGCCCCTTTCTATTTAGTTTCCCTGAAACTGAAATAACTTGATTTATTTCAGCATGAAATAAACAAAAAAACAATGGAATAAAACCTGCTTTGTCTTTAACAAGATTCAAAACCTGACATTTTTATTTAAATAAAGTACTAATCAAAATACGTGAAGGAAAAAACACATCTTTCCTATTTAAGAGACCAGTTTTGCTGTGAGGACACTGAAAATAATCTAATATTCTGAAAAAATCATTTTAGAGTGACTGCTCTAAATACTGCTACTCGAGCAGTAAACAGCAGCAATTTTTCCTGTAACTTTCATAGATAAGAAATGGAGATTAATCCAACTCACACTGCAGCTAAGAGCAGAATGTAGGCCTACAGTGTTAACTGGTTTCTAAAAGGTACTTAAAAATAGATCCAATAATGGCATCTTCCCCCTAGAGTTAGTTTTGCTTTTGTTGATCTAATTGCTAATAATCTCAAAGGCAGGACAGTAAAATAAGACCTCCAACTGACAGAGCTTGAGACTCCTTCAAAACAAGAGAATAAATAATTTCCCCTGTTTTGTGATGGTTTTTATACAGATGTCAGCAGGCATTCGAAATTAAAACACCAGAACATCCTTGTGCACCCACTGATTAAAATATGCTGAGTTCCAAATGGAAGGTGCTCGGGTTCCTCTTTTTGTGTGGACAGAAAACCAACAGGACCTTCAAGAGGCATTTTATTAACACATGTGCATTCTAGTGAATCATTTTGCTGCATCATAATCTTGGCTAATTTGCTGAATTCAGAAACAAACAAAAAAAAGACATGACCTACCTTTAGGCAAGCTTTGCATATCTACATCGTTTTCTGAGTTCTCATTTGAAATATCTTCATTTACAGTTTCATCTATGATTTGTTCATCATCTGACCCAACATATTTTGTTACAACTGTAGGTTTCCTGCACAGACATAAAAAAAAAACCCCATGCTCTGACAAATAGTACAAACTGCAATTCAGGTAAGCTTTGCAGGCAAAACACCATATTAACTGTGAAAAACGAAGTTCTTTTCAAATTATTTAAAGACATTATGAGGTGGGTTGCTTCAAGTTATTACAATACAATTGCAGGCTAATTTTCTGGTTTGGAACAGGAATTCTCCCCTCCCACGTGAAATAAAAATATATACTAATAAAATATTTTTGTTGTAAAATCAAGGTTTGATGTGTTTTTAAGAAAGTCGCAATTCCAAGAAAGAAGTCTAAATGAAACACAAGTGAATGTCTGCTCATGAATTTTATACACCATTTCAGGTTTAACAGGCAGCACAAAGAGAACACACAGATATTAGCAAATTACAAAAAGCATCTTGGCAGAAGAGATGCTTGCAAGGAAATAAAGGAAACGCAGAAAGAAATGAAAAAGCTGTTGAACAAAAGGATCAGCTGACAGAATTCCACACAAACATAATTTAGAACTGAATCCATGAAAATGAATGAATTTACTATGTCAGGACGGGGAGAAAATAATACAGAATATGGAGGAAATTTTTCAGCAGTCTGAAGGCAATGCATGAACTACTGCAGGATACTGGTTTTGTCAGTATAAGGCACAGTATAACAAATGGATGAGTGAAAATCCCTTTAGTGGTAAGACAGGAAGCAAAAAACAGGACTAAAAAAGTATACAAATGAAAAGAGTTCAGCAGGACACTGGCTTCAAAAGATGAGGGAGAAACTAAAGCCAAATATAAAACCCCACTTGCAAATACGGCATCAAGACAAACATAAAAAGAAAACTGAAGAATATTAATTCCAGCAGACATGATAAAATAAAGCAACTTGGATTAAAAGGAGAGTGAAAAGAGACAGAGACTTTTAAAGAGCAGTACTAAGGCAGCTGTTGAAAGCTCAACTCCCCACACAGTTCACTGGGATTTAACAAAAATCATAGAGGACAGAATTTGAGTGAACATCAGCTGAGAGCAGATGAGGAGCTGTTTGACTGGACTAAGTCTGCTCTTACTTGGGACACAAATAATTTGTCTTCTGTAGGTTCAAGCAGTTGGTAAACAATTCACTCCATACTTTTTAGATAAAAGAGGGAAAAAGGATAAGCAGGGATACAGCAAGTGGCAGTTTCTGCACAGGACAATTCAACAGCACAAGCTGATGCTGCACCCTCCCATTAGTAAAGCACATAAAGACTTTTTTTCTGTGTATGACCCAAGTTACAGTTTTGGAAGAACCCTACATGTACAAATGGCAAGACTGAAGGAACTCTTGTATAAACTCCTTTGTCCTGAAGACATGGGATAATTCTGTCTTTGTAATAATCAAGCTTTAACATCTTATCCTTCAACCCTGAGAAACGGTTTGAATTTTAAGTGTACTATGAGGCATTTGTTTTACCAGCACTCTGCTAATTTCATGGATTTATACTGGTGAGGACCAAAAATATTTGACACAGTGCACCCACTTTTCTATAGGTTCCCACATCCAAAAAGTAATTTATTTGTTTTTATTTTCCAAACCAACCTTTTGGAACGGGATAATCCTAAGGATTTGGTTCTTTCTGAAGAACTACTTCCCTAAAAACAAGAAAAAAAAAAGTAGAAGTCAACACATTTGTACCCAAAGGACCTGTCAAAAAACAGTTTCTTGCATTAACCAGAACACAACTCAGAAGCCACCAGTACCCTTACAAAAAATAATTTTAAAAGAGCAGCACGAAAAGCAGTAACTAAAAGTGACAATTTCAACAGTCACATCAGTTCAGTTAAACTGGATCTGTGGAGTTTCAGGTCAAGTCAGCAGCTTACACAGGTCTGTGAATGCTCTTCATGCTATGTAAGGAAACCATTCCCTTTTCCAACACACCATTCCAGAGGGTTCTGGCACTCAGGAGTAGCAGCAGCCTGCACCCAGGAACTGCCAGCAGAACAGACTCTTGTATGTGGCTCGTGTGCCAGAAAGCACTGGCTGCCTTCAGGGCAAAACTGATTTTTCCAGCCGTTTTTGCACTCAGATCACAACTAGGTCTGGGCAGTTTAAAATACCTGAATTTACAGCAGTAAAGGCAAACTAAGGCAGGACACTGGCATTTGTGTTTTCTCTACAGTGTTAAGATATTGTCCACCAGAATGTTTCCAACAGGAGAACAGAGAGAAGTAAGAAACACCTCATGAAAAATTTCTGCTCTTGTTTGACATAGATCCAGTACATCCATTTTTATTTTTTTTAGAAAGAGAGCATATTTGCCTAAAAGAACATTTAAATATCTGCTGTTATCTGAGTAACAGGGTGAAGGGTGATGACATTAATGGGTTCTTCTGACAGTATTATTTAAGTATTTATTGTAAAATCAACAGAGTGAACTCAGCCACTGTGCACTAGACATGCAACTAGAACTCAAAAGCATTATTATTCCTACCTCGTCCCTATTGTTCTCCATTGAAGCTGGGCTTCCTTTAGGTTCTCTACTTTTACCTATGGAGAGAAATTAAAGGAGTCCACTGAAATCCAAGGGACACCAAAAGTTCTTCACACTGCACATCACAGCACTGTTTATGTTTCACCAGCCTGGACAGAGATAACTGTGACTTTCAGAGACAAACTGTTGCACAACAAGAAAGATGTTCCACTGTATGGCATAAATTTTACAGAAACAATTCAGAAATCCCTTTCAGTTCAGTCCCTGGGAGCCTTCCTGTTGGTGAAGAAATACTGAAGCACTGGCAGTGCAACTGCATGCAGAAGTAATGTCATTAGTGCATTTTTGCTGATCTCTAAGAAGCTACTGCAAGTATTTTCTCTTACACATCTTGACATGAGAAACAAAGTATTAAATCTGGGATCATGGAATCACAGACAAAAATCTCATTTGATCCAAGTTCTGACTGAGAATTCCTATTTCTCAGTCTTGGGAACTGTGGAATATAAAGCCTAAAGACCTGCAACCTATTGCCACCTGCTCCAATCCACCAGACTTGAGAAGTGGAAAGAAAAGTTTGGAGTTCAGTGACCGAATGATTCTTGTATGAAGTTGCTCCAAAAGCTTAGGAACAGCAGGATTTTACAGATGCTACTGAGTAGGAAATATAATTACAGGATACTTGTCAGGATTATTCGTGATTTTAACAGAGGACTACTAGCACTGCAACTTCTTTATCCTTAAACTTCAGTTTTGGGGAAAACCAAACCATTTTCTTCTACACTTTGAAAAAACTGAATCACTTAAGAGAATTCAATGCTGGATATTTGACCTCTGCTGAATTGTCTGAGTAAATTTCAGGGAAAATCATCCAGCCATTTCCACATGTGAAGGAGGAAATAAAAAACAGAAGCAAACAATGTTTTTGGCCTTTTTAAGTACCTGAAATTTCTTCTCTAGAATATTACAGGCATTCCTCTATTGTGAGGGAGGAACCTGAGATTTGGAAGGAGGGTGACATTTCTTCTGGAGCTCAGATACTGCCCACCTTCTACTCTTGACCAGTTTTGCCTGAGCGATAAACCCATGGAAAATACCAGCCTGCAGAGCTTGGCAGAGCTTCCCCTGCTCTGGCAGCCCCAGCGTGTGCAGACTCTGCACTCAGACTGGCAGCCTGATGCACATGTGCTATTCCCAGAGCAGCTGAACGTGCTCCAGTGCCAGTTTCTCCGTGTGCCCGGGCTGCGTGCACGCCATGCCCACCGAATGACCCCGCGTGCTGCAGCCATCCCCGCCCAGCTCAGTGCTGACCCGGCTGCTCCTGCCCCAGCCGCTCCAGGGCTACCAGAGAGCAGGGCTTCCCCTGGGATTGCTGCTGCAGGGAAGGAGCTGCACTCTTGGAACAAGAACAGGCAGTCTGGCTCTCCTGAGCTCACCGTGACTCTCCTGCTGGCACCCATGCAGTGGAGAGGAGGGAGACATCCAGTTCCAGTGCAGAGGGGATATAGGAACATTATTAAGGCTATAAAGCAAGTACTGCTTCCTGTTTTAACTGACCTCTGTGTGTGGCAGGGACATAAGTTTAGGGTATGAAGTAGTTTCAGCTAATACTCAACTGATTTCTAACATCCACCCCTCCTGGGCCACACTTAACCACCTTCATCATCATCTCCCTCCTTACAACACTCTACCCAGTAGTTCACATATCCTCCAAATGCTGCAACAAAACAAGGTCCATTACTAAATAAATCTGATTTGGCCCCAGTCACATCCACAACTTCTGCTTGTAATGAGCATCCTGTGGATTAAAAAAAAAAGCAAGCACAGTTGCTAAAGACACTTTCATTATGCACAGAACACTGGGAAGGGAAGGAAACTTGCTCAATAAATTCTGGCATTTCCTAACATTTAAGTGTTTAACCCTGACTCTTCAACCTTAATATGTTCTTTTAGATCTCAAAACCAACACTAAAATATGTCTGCAATGAATTTGCAAGCGTATCCATTTCAAAGACAATCTGTGTTTTACGGCAAGGAACCAAATGCTAATTTTTAACCACAGAGGAAAAAGGGAGAAGATTTCTTTTTCCCAGTGTGCTCCTCAGCAAAATTTCACTTTGAGATGCATCTACATCACAGTTTATTTTACTATTCTGCTGAAGCATCACACGACTAGTTTCTTTTTCCTATGCTAACAGTTCGGTTTGATGCTGACTTGAGGAGGTGAGTGCCACAGGCACCAGATTCTCTCTAAACAAAACATTAAAAGATAAAAACTACATGCCAGAAAACCCATGGAAGGTATTACTTAAGACAACAGGAGTTTGAAAATAAACTCTGTAATACAGCCAGCACACTTTCATTCTCCTGCACTCCACCACATCAACACAACTGTTAGCTCATTAAACAGTAGAGATTGAAAGGTTTAGCACCTGCATCCAGTACAAGTTAAACTAAGAAACAAATTTAACCAGTTAAATTTGGAAACAGATTTTATTCAGTACTGACATTAAATAATTTCACTTTTAATCACTGTCATCAAAGTGTTTAAACTTCGTTACCTATCTCTAACTTAGAAGTAAAAATTTCCAATATCAATTCTGACCTAGTGTAGGACTCTAGTTTTTTTTCAAGTATTATTTTCTTTTCAAATGTTTCCAGATTATATGTAGAAATCTTTTTCAAATTACTATGAAAGCATAACCTCCAGAACTTCTTCCACACCTACAATGACTGCAAAAGCTTTACTACAGCAGAAAAACCAAGACACTGCATTCATAAATTTAGGAACACTAAACAAGGAACTCCTAGCACAGCAAGTATGTGTGTGTTTGCTATCTCGTGTTTCATAGAAAGGAAATTACGAGATTAGATTTTTTTCACCTTTAGAAAGATTCAGAGCTGAAATGAATACTGTATCAAAGGCCTATTGTGTGTTTATCAAGATATCACCACTTAAATCACATTAAGACTTCATATAATTACCCCAGTGAAGTGTGATATAGTGAAATAACAGCATCAAGTTATTTGACTTTAGAATCACATATACATTGAAAATAAACATAAAACATCTCTTTACCTATACTTTTGTTTTTAGATAATGCTGGAGGAGAGTTTGCGTCCTCAGATTCTTCTGATGAGTGAGCCAAGAAGTCATGGAGTTTCTGTACCAAAGTATTCAACTTGCTTTCACTGTTAAAATACAAGTAATACTTACAGTTACTTACATATCTCACTCCAATTTATCAAGCTTGAAAGAAATTATGCTTAATCTCAATTAATACATCCACAAGAGATTTAAACATTTGTTTCTGCATGAGTATATCACAGCAAATAAAAACCATATAATTTTGCTAAATATTGAGTGAAATAGCAGGTGCAGCCTTAGTGCCAAAAAGGAAGTAAGGAATTTGTTCATAGTAAAAAGACTATTTTAAGTAATTTTCACTGTCTACAGTTATTGACAATATTCAAGAAAGTCTGACTGGTAATGCTGCTATGACATAAAGACAGCAAAATATTAATATTCTACTTGTCATAAGCCAGATAGGTAAGAATAGTAAAATCTTTATTTTATTACCAAAAATGTCACCTTTGGTATATAAACCACTAGAAATAACAGAGGAGTTTCACATGCAAACTTAGAAACAAACAGGCCCACTGAATATGACACGCTGATGCAAAACTTCTATTAAATCTATCATCCACATGTTGTGTTGTGTTAATTTTATCAAGAAACAACCATGCAGGACCAGATCATTGCTTTGTATGAGTACTGATAATTAACTCATAAAAAATAATCCCCTGGCAACTTTCACTGGACACTTGTAGACCCCAGGAACTGTCAGTCTTGTGCACATTTCCTGATTACAGTAAAAAGCAACACCTCGATCCCAGGCTTTCCTTAAAAAGCTGTTCCATTTCACAACCTCCATGTTACCCCCTGGCATTTTACATGGTTTATTTATTTCAGGTTTTCTCATCCCAAAACTCCTACAATTTCCCAGGACAAGGCTTTTCCAGCTGCCCTGACTGAGGCCAAGGGTGTTCATCCGCTGTTCAGAAGCTGCCACTGAGCTGTTTGCTCCCTCCCCTCCTATCAGCCCTCTGGAATCTGCCAGCTGATCTGTCCTGACTCATCAGGCCTTATCTGCTGCTCCAGACACTTTTCCCACTGCTGACCTACCCTACCCCCAGCAGAAGTGAGCCCAGCTGAAGAATAAAGGCTTCCACCCTTCCTAGTGTTTGTTTCCCCATTAATTTCAAAATAGTCTTCTAATAGCAACATTTTCTGTGCCTGTTTTATTAGTCATAGGAATCTTTGAATAATCAACCGGAGCACTTGCCTTTACCATCTCTACCACTTCCCTGAACACATCCATTTATTAACTTCTGACTTTCAATTTAACTGTTATTGCTAAAAAAAATCCCGTTTTATCAGAAGGACGTGAAGGTGAGCGCCCTCTTGAGCAGTTGAGTGAAAGGGCATCCTCACATCAATGCCAGTGACTATTCCAACCAGTGAAAATTACCACATAAAACAGCATAAACCATCCATTTAAAAAAAAAAAAATCATCTGCAATTTCTTTAAATCTCCTGAGGTACTCAAAATACAACAAAATAGCACTTTGCAATGAAAAGATTTTCTGCATGAGTGAAGGGCACTTTTCTTTTGAGACTACATATGTACCATCAATCACTTGAGCAAGTCTTAAAAGAGTGGAACAAAGCTCTTTAACTCTCAAGAGTACCTTAAAATTTTTCTCTCAATCTGTCCAAAAGTCTTTCCCTCTAATTACTGGACTCATGCTGCTACACGACTGCCAGTTCCCTAATCCTGGGTTTCCCTTTTTCTCATGGATGGAAGGCATACTTGGAAAACATTACAGAAGATGATAATGGTACACTGCAGTCTTAATAGCTTGCATGCTCTCCTTTAGAAAGTAGAGTTAATGACAATTTACTTGCATTAAGGGAAAAAAAATTAGAGTTGTTCAGAACTATTTGATAGTAAAAGCATATAAAGAGATTTTATATCCATTCCAGATGGTCTGAAGAAATAAAGCACATTTAGAAAGGCCACAAGAAAGTACATTTTTGGTAGTAAAAACAACAACAACAAAAAGCCACACATGTGGAATTCTGCTCATTTAGTTTATAAATAACTTGTTTTAGTAACAGCATTTTAGAAAGAAAACGGGAACTATAGATGAGTTTAGTATTATTGTTGTCAATACGAAACAAATTCAAAATAGTATGCATCTTTGTGACTGATAATTGGAACATTATCTACCATCATTTACTAACTCTTATCCTAACTAACCTAAAATTATCATTCTCAGAGCAAAATGTTCTTGCTGACAAGCAATCAAAAATGATACACAAACTAATACTAAAAAGTCTTCTCAACTTGCTTTTTCTCTTGATTATTCATCATTTTGTACCATAAGCCTTTAAGGAATACCAGGTCAGATCTAAGTAAAGGTGTTACACTTACTATACTTCACTAGAGAGAAATGTTAATTTAGGGCAATGCTTTACCTGGTTTTGTACAAAAGTGATTTTATGTCATGCATTTATACTTGAGAATAATAACCTATCCTTTTTTTTAAAGCTTCTACTGCAAAATGTTTATTCTTTGCAGTTTAGACACTGTCACTATTAAATTGATCACCACCTATAAACGTGTGTTTAGGAGCCTAAAAATGTAGAACCATCTCTGAAGCACTACTGAGGCAAGCAGGCTCCTCTACACTGACAGTCCCCACACTATTTATTAGTGTTTTCAGACTGGACTTTTCTAAGCAAATGGCTTCCCCAACACTGTAGAGTTATTTCAACACTGTTCAGCCTAATTAAAACAGGACTGAAAGGGAAGGTGCCCTGCTATTATTGGTTTGGCCATGAACCTGATTCGTGACCTTGGGAACTACCTTGGAACATACAATTCCTTACCTACATTCAGAGCAAGTGCTGTAAAAGCAAACAATAAATGTCTGGCCCTTACAGGATAACAAAACATCCAGAGTAGGCAAATTACCTCTAAATGAGTCCACAAATAATTAGAATAAATAAAGAGCCAGACAGGCTGTGTCCTAATCTAGACATAACACACTTCATTCCAGCTGGCTGTTGAGTGCTGTCCTTGGATGTTCTTACCTGTATCGGGTTTGTGTGGCCAGGTTTTGGTAGTGGGGGGCTACACGGTGACAAACTTCTGTGCAAAGATGCCAAAAGCTTCCCCCATGTCCAACCAAGCCAACACCAGCCTGCTCCAAGAGGGACACGCTGCTGGCCAAGGCTGAGCCCATCAGCAGTGCCCGTAGTGCCTCTGGGATTATGTATTTGGGAAGGGAAAAAAACCTGCTGCACAACAGCAGCTGGGAGAGAGGAGTATGTGACAGCAACAACCCTGCAGACACCGAGGCCAGGGAAGAAGAAGGGGAGGAGGCACTCCAGGGTCAGAATAGAGATCCACCTGCAGCCCATGGGGGTCCACAGGGGAGCAGAGACCCAAGTGCAGCCCATGGAGGACCCCAGAGCAGCACAGGGCCATGCCCGAAGGAGGCCGTGAGCCCAGGGGAAGCCTGTGCTGGAGCAGTCTCTTCCTGAACCCCATGGGATGGGAAAGGACCCGCGCTGGAGCAGCTCATGAAGAGCTGCAGCCCACGGGAAGGACCCACATGGGAGAAGTCCATAAAGAACCATCTGCCATGGGAGGGACCTCACACTAGAGCAGGGAAGGAGTGTGGTGAGCTGACCACAGCCCCCAGTCCCATCCCCCTGCACTGCTCACCAGGAGGAGGCAGAGAATCAAGTGAAGTTGAACCTGGGAGAAAGGGAGGGGTGGGGAGAAGGTGTTTTAACACTGGGGATTTATTTCTCATTACCCTACTCTGATTTGATTGGTAATAAATTAGGCTGATTTCCCCAAGCAGAGTCTGTTTTGCCTGTCATGGCAATTGTTGAGTGATCTCCCTGTCCTTATCTCAACCTGAACTTTTCATGGTGCTCTCCCTCCCCTGCCCAGCTGAGGGGGGGGCAGTGGCACAGTGGGTACCCACCACACAGCCTCACCCCCTGTACTAGCTGATGATTGTGCTTCCCCAAAGCAAATCATATCACCTTGCATAAATAAAATTTTAAGGAACAGTTTTCATTTGGATCCAACTTGCCACACATTCACATGATCATATTTCTTCTGAAGGCAGGTGAGGTGATGAGAATTCATAACCAGGGCAGTAGAAGGAGCAGAACTGACCATTTCAGCAGCAAACCCAGGACACATTGGATTATCCTGTGAAACTGCACTGAAAACCTTGTTATTGCACTCAGTTTCTCTCTGCTTTCTTCAGACACTTTAAGAGCAGAAGTAGGGAATGTCCCAGTTATTGTCAACATCTGGAACAATAATTTGAAAGCTACATTTTCTTTAAACAAACACCTACCAACTATTAGTCTAAACAAGTGTCCCTCATCTGCATTTCAAGTGGCTCCTGAAAGTGACACAGGAGTCCTTTCCAACTTTTATCTATCTCAATGTTGACAAATATGCTTTTTTTAAGCATATGCCTTTCTTAAGTTCAATACCTGTCTAAGATTTTTCTATGTTTAAACTTTTAAAATAGTTCAAGGCCCAAGTGTTTTAAATTCATGTTTACAATTGCTGCAAGTTAAGTCTCAGCCATTTTTCGCTTTTGAAACTGAAATGAAACACTGCAGAACAACTATTAAGCAGACAAAATTAAACAATCCTTAGGAAAAATAATTAAAGAAAAATAAAACCACATGTACTTTTAAACTGCTGGTCTGTAGACTGCCATCCTCTGCTTCAGACTGCATCCCCATGTGAACAGCAGAAATCCAACAACCCATAGCAAAAGTCTCAATATTTTATTTAGGATGGTGGGAAGGGAGACTACTCCTAAGCCTTGATATAATCAGGCCAGTATTCTGTCACCTGCAAATCTTCATAAAAGTTTTTCCTGATGAGAAGGAAAAGGGTTAGAATTAGCCCAATTCTAAGATTTCAGTTACAAGGGCAGAGCCTACATTTTTGTTTTACATAAAACATGTCAATATTATGGCTGAACACACATGAATGAAATAGCTTAAAGCTGTGGGAAAGAGTGAAACAGGATAAAACCTCCAGTACAAGTTGTTTATTTTCTTATCCCAATTTAAAAAATGGAATGAACACACCTGCCTTGTCCTAAGAAATCTACTCCTCTCAGAAAAAATACAAAACCAGAAAATAAAATCAGCCTACCATTACTTAAACAAGTAAAACAGGGGTTTATAATGGGGGGGAAACAGAGCACTTCATCCCAGTGGTTGTTTTTTAACTCAGCAATGGTTTTCTGCAGGCAAAAGCAACATGACACTGTAAATCCTACATCCGATTCATATTTTGGACCTTATTTATACTGACACACCAATTATGCCAAACCAAGCGAGGTTTTACACTCAGGATTCACACAATCTGTTCGTGTTGGCATGATCCAGCTCTACTGCTCAAGGACACAAACCCTCACACCCTGCACACACCTGATGCCATCCACACTCTCAGCCCTCTCCTTTCTCCTCCACTCCACACAAGGGACCCTCTGGAGAGTTGCAAGTCCAATCCCCAACACAAGCAGAGACAGGTACAGGAGGTCACCCAGGAAAATGTCCAGCCAGGTTCCAAGGGACTCCACAGACGGAGGCCCCACAATCTTTCTGGGTGACCTGCTCGTGTCTGACCATTACCACAGTAAAGCACTTCTCCTGTGTTTAGAAGGAATTGTACCACATTAAACTTCCTAGATCAGATACATCAGAAAATACCTGAACACTAAAGCTCTGACTGAAAAGAGATGGAGGCATCGAACACTTCATCAGAGATTCTGTACATAAGACTTTGCTAACACACACACACTTTTTAACTTTGTTTAGAACTGACTTTAAATCCACAGGGGCTTAATCAAGTGATACCTGGTACAGTTGGAGACACTCAGTGATGTGGATGAAGTAATTTTGGAGTTTAAATACAGCATAACAGGTTCAGACAAGTAAACAGAATTATCTTCCTCCAGACACACAAGGGGAATGAGAAAGCAACAGTTCAAAGCCACTGAGAGATCCTTTATTCTGTTCAAGGAAGACTACACAATTTCTTTCTGTTGACATGGTGTGAGTTACAACACTTCATTCACTAAGAAGTGAAAAAAAAACAACTCTGTTTTTAACCTGTTTCTTTAATGGGATCTTGAAAAAACCCAAATAAGCAACATCATCACAAACCGACAAGGCAAAAGTAAGACAAACAATCTCATTGTTAGCTTGGTTTCAATGCTACACAGAAATGGAACTTCAGTGGTAAAATATCCGGCAAGCTGAAAAAGACTTGAAAATCTAAACACAGCATTTTCACCTTTATGAGACAAAAATCATGACAAAGTGCACATCTTAATCTGTTGATTCAGGAAAGGAAGTTCAGTCTAGCACATGCAACACACAAACCAAGCTGTATTTAAAATGTCTAAACACACTCCGTGTGAAGGGAAGGAAGGGCCCCACAACCAAGGGCATCAGGGCCCTCTAACTCTAAAAATGCCTCTTGCTTCATTTGCCTCCTGCTCCCTGGAGCTGATCACAGATTCTCAACCAAACATCCTTCAGTACAAACTCTGCCTGAGAATTAAAGCCAGGCCCTACAACTCTCCCACATATTCCCAACCACAGCTGCCACAGCTTTAAGGGCTGTAGCTCATCCAAAGCACAGGTTTTCATTTTACAAGATAAAAGCCATCTCAGTCCCAAATTTATTGCCTATTTTTTTGTTTTGCTTTACATGCCAGATGCAATTGCCCAAAAAAGCTTCTAGGTTGAACCTATTAAAACCTACAGTTGGACCTACTCAGACAGAAATTTCTACAACTATGCAGCTTTTAGACTTGCAAATAAACTGCTGCAATAGCACTACAGCTGACATTGGTCAGCAACCTGTGTCAAGTTCTTGATTTTTTCAAGGTTTCACTCCTTTTCTAACAAAAAAACCCCCAACACAAGTAAATCCATCATCCACCTTGAGTGACAACTACATTTCATCACAGACTATGAAAGCTTTATGCTCCTCCTTTAGTAAATAAACCAGGACACTTCACCTCTTTTAAAGTCAACGTAAAACCTTCCATTATATTTGCCACTGAATTTCTGCAATTTCTTCGTTCTCCTGCTGCCACACTAAGGGAACAACCTGCCACTGACCCATCCATGAACCGATTCATGTTTCCAAATCACCTGCAGGCACAAGCTGAGCTCCAGCGATACAAAATGTGATTTCATGAGGTTCAGCACTATCCTTATCTTTATGAAAGACACTTCTGGTAATCCAGTTTAAAATGTACTTGGTCACAGGCTGCAGACAATTGTTTTTATGGTGAACATTGCACATTTTAGCATTATTTTGGTATTTTCTTTTGGTGAGGTATAGGCACATAAAAAGCACTATCTTCTCCACCCTTCAAGCAGAAGGTACAAGGAGTTCATCTATAACAGAACTGAGAATTTCAAATTCCCACAATGTTGAGCTCACCCTGTTGCAGAATCCGTACTACACACCCCTCTGTCACACCAAATTATTTCCTAGAAAATGAAGATACCTTCAGTTAAGCCCTGTAAAGATCCTGACAGGGTTTCCAAAGCCCTAACAAACAATATTGTACAAAACCAGAAACAACAAAGTCTCTGCAATAAGTTCCTCTCCCAGAGAATTTCATTTCAGTGCTGCAGATATTGGTTCTGGGGCACACCTGGCACTGAAGATGACACAGTTTAGCTCTTCTTCAAGAAGAGCCAAAGAATTTGCCTATGCCTATTCCAGGACAGTGTGGAAGACAGAGAACTTACACTGTCCCTTTAGGGAATACAGAAGATTGGTGTTGACTTACTTCCAATTATATCATTGTGGCATCAAGTAACACACCTCAAGCAACCCTGCAATATCACTCAGAACAAAGACATTTAACTGACTCAAAAATGTAGACAATTTAATAAAAATTTTGAAACCAAATGACCAATATCATAATGTGAGATGAAAAGCCTGGATTAAAAAAACCCAAGAACGAAGCTGATTTTGCCAACTTAAAAAAAAAAAAAAATCTACATTCATTGACTATCAGATAGTTCAAATGAGGAAGATTCAAAACGTGTTTTCTTTTCCTATTGCTGTGCTTAAACTGTATGATGTATGAACTGGTAAGAAAAGGTTAGGTCACTATGATAAGGATTCCTTCCCTTTAAAAGAAAAGGACAAGGGAAAAAAAAAGGTTTTGAGGCAAAAGTTATTGGGACATCTTTATAAATATTTACAGAGGCAGCACTTTTCAGAAGTTTCTGAGTAAGTTACTCCAGTTTTCATCATTCTAAATTTCTCATTTGGGACATGGGAGACTCCTAGGATCTTAATTTTAAGTAAAAGTATTCCTTATAATAATAGTTCAAAACTTCTCAGGGAGCAGACTAGCATTTGATTGATTACTTTCCTCTGAAATACTTATCTTCCACAAGTGCTGGGAAGAGATTTTCCATCCCAATTCAGTTTTTTTGCACATCTTCCCAAGAATTCTAACAGCAATCCCCCAGTCCTTTATTTCTGCACACCTCTGACATGGACAAAACTGAAGAGAGCAGAGGATGAAGTGACAGAAATGCAGGCACCTGCCAGCCAACAGGACTTGTGGGAAATGGGAACAAAAGAGAAAGACAAGGTGTGTTTTTTCTTTTTCGTTCTCTCCAACTCCAGTTTTAAGCAGAACTGGAATGGACAGAAATAAGGAAAAGCCCATGCAATGTGCTCACCACAACCCTGCAGTGCCATGCCCAGCTCCTGGCACAGATCTCGTGAAGTACAAACTGCTCAAGATGAGCTCTACACAGGATGGGAATTGTAACCAACATTTAAACTGAATGAGAACTGAGTTCATGAACAGAAGGAAAGTTTGGAGCACCAAAAAATTTTTATGTCCATCTACTTAAAAGCAGTTTGTCACAGGGCTTCTTACTCTGTAGGCAGATCCCACCCAAAGACTGCACACAATCTCAGATCTATTCTGTCCATGCTTTCTGATCTTCAAGACCACAAATTACCTGAAATAATCCAATCCTCTCTGCAGGCAGTCTAAAAAATTACATGGAAAATGTACGAGCTTCTGTATCCTCTTCCTCTAAAGAACCAGCTGAAGCAGCCCCTTGGTAGTAACAATAATCGTTGCACTAATGCCAATAAAAGAATATGGAAGGGGTTAAGTACAAACCCTTCATATTATTGGCCAGGAACAAGTGGTTCAAAAAAAGGCAAACAAGATTATGGACAACAGGGCACAAAATAAGACAATCACAGTAAAACAGAAAGCAAAGTGGTTCTAATGGAAGAGCATTTTTCAGAATATAAAATACTAATGGTGACTGCAAACCAGACCATAAATATTAGTAACTCAGATCTTTTTGTTCTACAAAAAATCCAACTCTACCCTCGATTTTCAAGGGCTGGAGAATAAAAAAGGAGAAAGCACATTAATTAGCACTTCAGTCTACACAACAAAATAATCACTCCAACAAAAGAAGTTGTTCGAACTGTCAAAGTACTTTAAGAACACAGAGAGGAGAAAGTGGGAGTGAGGAGGAGAAAGGATGAGAGATGGACAATCCTTGTCTTACAAAATAAGGAAGAAAATACATGCAGAAGAAACTACTAACTACTGGGAAGTCATGCACCAAATAACGTGTATTTGCAACGCTCATGACCTACATCAGCATGTGATCAATATCAACAACGACGATAACGTTCAAAAACCTCTTTTTTGCAGATTCCTAACTGGAAATGTTAAGGCTTCAAAAATAAGCAATACTCAAGAGGAGAAAAACCACTATCCCTTTAACTTTTTGTCTAAAACGACACATTAGTTATGAACTACTCAAAATAAGGCGGGAGGTGAAGATACACAAATATGACTGCAGAAAAAACTTTACCCAAGGCTCCGTACTAAAGCCAGAGCGATGAGTACTAAAAACCCAGTGATGCTTCTCTAACACGGTTTGAAGACATGTGCAGCATTTGTGAGGGTCAAGCGACAACACCTCATGGTTTGTGCAGCGCCTCAGGCACGCGGCGCGTCTGTGGGTGATGGACCGCGGGGGTCAGACCCCCGGGGACTCGGACAAAACCGAAAGCACACAAAGACAACTATTTATTAACAGTTTAACATGGCGCCTCTCTCAGCCCGACTTTACGGGCGTCTGTCAGTTACTGCCGTTCTGTGCCAGCCCCGCGGCCGGAGGGAGCGGCCCGGCGGTGGCGGCCGATGCCTGTGCCCAGCACGGGGCGCGGGTGGGGGCTCGGCGGAGCTTCCCCGCCGCGCTCGCACGTG
>VZTE01004627.1:285435-364712 GCA_013397775.1 Eulacestoma nigropectus
GCCCCGCCCCACCCCGCGCGGCCGCCGCGGAGCCGCCCGGCCCGGCCCTACCTCACGGGCTCTGCGGTCATGACTCCGCCGCCGCTGCTCGGAGCGGAGCGGCCGCCCGGGCCGGGGCCGCGCTCAGGCGCTGGGCGCAGACAAAGCCGCGGCCGCCGCCATCGCCAGCGCCGCCGCCATCTTATCGGAGGGAGCCTGAGGGGACCTGCCTCCTGCCGCCGTCCTCCTCCGCCGCCTCCCATTGGCTCACGGCCGCCCACAGCTATTTTCTGATTGGGCGGCGCCGCGCCGACTGTTGCTAGGGCAGTTTACGTCACGGTCCCAACCTTCCCCGCGCTGATTGGCTGGGGCGGGGCTGACGTCACGCTGTCGTCATGGACCGAGGCCCGTGACATCATTTCGTACCAAAGTGCACTGACACCTGTGCCCAGCAGGGGGCCCCAGCGCGCGGCTGCGGCCATGGCGGCGGGAGCCGAGCGCTGACACATCCCGGGGGACGGACAGCGGGGGGCAGGAGCCGGTGTCACGCCGGGGACAGGCACCACTTCATCGCAGGAGAACTGCGGCACCGGGCGACTCTGCAACCTCGATTTAACCACGGCGGGTTTATCACAGCGTTTAGACACGTCACCCTTACAAAGAGTAACGTGGAGCAGATCCCCAGTCTCGTAGTAACAGCACCACAAGGACCCTACTACTCCATGAGCATCACCGGAACAACTCTCCTCCTCTGCAGGGATCACCAGAACAACTCTCCTACTCCATGAGGATCACCAGGAGGACCCTCTTCCTCCATGGGGATCAGCAGAACAACCTTCCTCCTCTGCAAGGATCACCACAACCACCTTCCTCCTTCAACAGGATCACCAGAGTGGTCCTCCTGTTCCGTGGGCCTCACCAGAATGACCCTCAGCCTCTCCAGGGATCACCATCCTGACCCTCCTCCTCTGCAGGAACCAGCCCTGGAACTCCAAGCCCACCAGGACACAAGCCCAGAAGAAACTTTGGGAGGAGAGTTTCCCAAGTACAAAGACAGCAAGACAGGGATAACATAAGTGACGCACAGGTTGAATGTGAGCAGCCCCAAGTAACCTTGCTCGGGGCAGCTTCACCCCAGCTCGGCTACAACTTTTTCTTTTTAATCAAAAAACTCTCTAGATCAGGAAATGCATCATTGGCAGCTACACCTAAGGATGCCAAGACAATTTTCCCTGCTGGTACTAGCAGCTTCTACACTCCTGTCACATGTTAAAATGTTGTGAAAGGAGGAGGATTGGAATACTGCCCTCTTCAAGGGAAAGTTGTTACAGGCTTTTGTGAGAAGACGACTGAACTCCACAGGCTGAGGTTTTGTGTGAACTTCCATCACCACACAGGATCAAAACAGAATGGACCACCAAAGCCAAGCCCAGTCCCACACAGGATCTGAAACAGGTGACAACTATTATTCACTATTCACTAAAGAAAAACAGTTTTGAAAATTAATATCTTTTTCTGCAGAAACAAAAGAAAAAATCAAATTCACTTACTCACCTGATTTCATAAAGCAACATATGAAACATGAGAAAATACCCAAGCAAATCACTCCTAACACTCATTTCATTCTGTGTTAATAGAATCAACAGCACTTTCACACTTCAGCACGTCCAAGCTTACTCATCTCCCAGGGAAATTCTACAAACAGGTATAGACACAATTTGCTTTAGAATGTAACATCTTACCCCAGAGCTGCACCCTGTATCTGCTGAATTTAGTCATAGCAGAGGGCAGATTTAGCAGCAGTTTTGTTACCAGACTCTGTCTCATGGCCAATGCTGCACTTGGAGAAGACCAAAGCATCACCTGCCTTCTCACTCAGTTTTAGAAGGAGAAAAAAAATCCATATTAACTGACTGCTACAAATTCCATTAAAAACTGCAAAAAGCCATTCTAGGTGTTTTGCCATCGGTGAGATGAAGGAAACCGGAAGCATTACCCAGTCTTAGCTCTGCATTAGGATTCCAACTGTGTGACTACAGTAAGAACACAAAACAGTCATTTTCCTCCTCAAGGGATTTAGTCAGCATTACCAACTAATATCCCACTGATTTAGAATAACATAGATAGATTCATTGCTATTGCTCTGTAATATTTTATTCTTTCACTGTTTCCTTGGGGAAGGTATTTGAAAGCAGTTTAAAACCCCAAATTTAATTGCCTCCAGTTCATAACTTCTATCTGAAGTCACACATGAAAAAGGAATCCTACTGTGAGAAAAGGTCGAGATAAAGTAAAAATGGAAATGCTTCCATCTCCCAGCAATTACTCCAGAAGACAAAACCTAACATTATCATGAGGCTGTCAAAAACCAGATTGGAGAAGCACACTGAAATCTGTGTACAGACTGAGTGCATCTGCAGGGAAACATCCTGCACATCCACCACCCGAACCCAGTAAAGTTTCCTCAGCACACAGGGCCCTTCCCCCTGCTCCAACAGGCCTGGGAGAGTCAGGATTCAGAGCTCAGCTTGCAGGACAAATCACTGTAGAGTCTCATCACACCCATTGTTTCTCTTCATAATGATAGCAATTAGATCTCTTAAGTACATATTACCCTACTTTGAAGGAGCATGGCTGAAAGACATGTATAGCTATCAATCAACAAGAGGATATTTTAATAACTTGATGTGCTCCTGACCTAGAAATACAAACTACATATACATCTCTTTCATATCATTGTCTGCGATAAAAGTAGCACAATTAATCCAGACCAATAAAATGCTATGCCTAAATTAATTTTGTAGGAATGATCAAGATCTGAGCTGTTAATTGGAACAGGTTATGTGCAAAGAAACTCTCTATTCCTCAGACAAAAAGCATGATAAAACTGAAAACAAATGATGCTCACTCGAGGGCCTGGGTTTGTTCTTTGTGTTGCTGTTACTCTATTCCCCTTAGGAAAGTTCAAAGGCATGGTGTGGAGTCACTTGAGCAGTGGTTTGTAGTTGAGAATTAAAACCTTTTCAGCTTGAGAAAGCAGCAAACACCAAGGTCCAACACAGAAACCAAGTGCCAGTACTTTCCCAAATCCTTTGTGAAAATTACTTCTCACAGCAGATGAAAGCACTTTAACTTTTAGTTAATTTTAACTTCTTAAATAATCTGATTTCAGCCTGTTTTTCTATTATAGAATGAGTATTTTTTAGAACAGACTGCCACAAACCACTGCCAACAGCCCATGAAGAAATGCTACAAACCATTCTTCTCTCCCAACCAAGTTTGGCTACAAGATGCCACGATTTGGCATAATCTGAGGTCATGGGCAGCACATTCAAACAAGCAGAAGCCATCTGTTGGGTTACACTATGTGGTGACAGAGAGATAAGCCCGGAAGGCCGGACAGACAGCCTCTTTCGGGGGCCCAGAGGTGACCCTGGGACTGTATCCAGGGCACCAGGCATGGGCAGAGAGAGGTTTGTGGCTTGTGGACAAAGCCGGACCTGTGAGAAGTGAAGATTGCAGTTTGTGACCTTACAGGGTATTGTTTACCTGTTCCCATAATAGGCAATGTCTGTGCACTGCCCCAGGTGATAGGGAGACACTGTGGGGAACATCTTTCCTGTTTCCATGATGTTATATCCTGTTCTGTGGGGGTATTTAGGGAATTGGGACTGCGCAATAAACGGGATTTTGTCTTTGACTTTGCACCTGAAGGAGTGCAGAGTTATTGCCCATGCGTGATTACTGCAGCCATCCACACATCTGATTTCCTCTGTATGTTCCAAATGTTTTGAAAGTTAAGCAACTGACTTTCTTCAGTACTTCTAAAACTCCAACTTTGATTTGCTGGGAGTCAAAAAATCCCTGCTATGCTTCTACGCATTTTGAACAGGGCTCGGAACAAGCCTTGCTGTACATTTACTTGCACTCCCAGTAGTTGTGACCATAAAAGCATCTGCATTTTCCTCCTGACCTCTCTGGCCAGCCATCATCTCATCATATTCCCCAAGCATGGATGGCCATCCATCCCACTGCCTGCCAAGAAGCTGAACTTGTTCTTATCCTCATGGCTGAATCCCAACCTCACGGCCATCACCAGCCAGGGGATTAATTAAGGTTATTTGCATGAGCATGAAGAACACAGCAGATGCAGTGCTGAGCACATCTTCCACCGTGCTGGAGGACTGGGCAGTTCTGCCCCTGAAGAGCAGGTGCTCATGGAGCATCTGTAAAAGGCTTAACTGCAGGAATGACCGCTAGGCACCACTGTCACAGAATTCCAGAATGGTTTGTGTTGGAAGGGACATTAAAGCTCATCCCTGCCATGGGCAGGGACACCTTCCACTATCACAGGCTGCTCCAAGCCCCATCCAACCTGTCCTTGGACGCTTCCAGGGATCCAGGGGCAGCCACAGCTTCTCTGGGCAACCTGTGCCAGGGCCTCATGAAAAACACATTCCATGATGAACACTAGAATGGTTTGAAGGCAGGAGCTTCCAGTAAATTGTACATAATGCAAACCATTACACAGATGAATCCATTTAAATTTAGTCTTGCCTTGTGCTTAGTGCAGAGAGCTCCCTAAATTATTTCTAGCTGTTATTCCAGAACATCTTCTAAATACACCACAGCTCCTCAAAAGCAGCAAAAAGCAGCAGTCACTGAGGCCAGCCACATTAACAAAACCACACAGTCCATTTTCAGCTGCAGAATACACCATTTCCTCCCTTTATTGCGAGCGTTCTCTCAAGGTGAGCTTTTAGGGCACTCCTGAGCTATTTAATGATTCACTTTCTAAAGGAGATGTCCTCAGCAATTCCCAGTTTTCCCACAGCAGGTCTCGAATGCATTGCCTCATGCACCTTTGTTCTGCTGGCCTCAACTGTGTTACATTAACCAGTCAGTGAGCTGCCAGTGCCCCTGGCCCCCAGAGTCACCCTGGGTACCAATTAGAGCCAGCCATTACCTCTCAACTGCTGCACAAGTCAAACCTTGCCAGAATTCATCCTCTCTAAACCTGCCACTGGTCTTTGCAAGCACTCGATCTTCTGCTCCACTACCACACCTGCTCCTTCCTCCACGCACTTCAGTTGCAGCCTAGAGAGCAGAAAAACTGTTGGGAAAAAAGAGCATTATTTTCATCTCGTATGTCAGCATAGGAAAAAAAGAGGAGAATCCCAAACTCACAACATGTTGGCCACCTCAAACGGAAGGCAAACACAACTCCAACATCCACCTGCATGAGGTGCCACTGTTTAAACTTAATCAATATGGAACTGGATGGTTTTAGAAGGACAGAATAAATTATAACTGAAAAAGTTTATGGGAAGCATTTTACCAACTGGGCAAGAAAACAAGCCACAAGTACAGCAGTGCTGAGTTGTTCCAGGCAAATCTACAGTGCTAACAAGATTCCACCTCCGAAACACTGTGAGTGGATCTGTCTAGAACTCCAGGAATCCAAGATTTTCACTGCACGACAGCTGTCAAAGACAAGCCAAAAACCATGCAATCTTTATGATATCAGTTGGCTACATGAACAGCTCTCTAGTGCTGACATTCTGGGCTGTAATGCTCCACATAAACACATACATGCTACTAATCCAGTCTACTCACCCATACTCAGGTTATTTACTTTATACAGACAGGCTATGATTAACATGTTGAAGCAATAGTGGAAGAAAAGAGCTTGGCTTGTTTTATGTCAAAGTTCAAAAGACACAGGAGCATGGATTAGACTAAAAAGTTTTATTGAAACTTGTCCAAAATCCAGTCAGGCACACAATTATCTGTCCCACTAAGGCTTATCATTCTAGATGGCACAGAAAAATGCATCTCAACGAGTTGAAACATCAAACAACTAAATTAGTCAAGTTAAGGCACTTGAGATGTGTATTAATTTAGCAAAACCACATAAGAATAACATTCTGCTTGGAGTGATACAATCCTTTCTGAGATTCAATTTCAAACATCCAGATTCTGTAACCCCTTGAGAGAGGGGAGAGGCAGAAGCAGGAGACAAAAGTCTCTCTGACTCCAAGCCTCTAAGGCCACCACAGCCTACGGAAGGAAGCGTTACCGAATCAGGCTGCAAAGATTTCCTGTAGTACAACTGCTCAACTGCACAACAGTTTGGGCTGAGGCACAATGTCTTCCACTCAGGAATTCTTAAGGCAAAGTATCCTTGTGAGGTGAGAGAACAAAAGAAGAGAGCAAGCAGCACATGCATTCAGTTGTAAGGCTATCAAATGTGTCCTGGGGTAACAACATTTATCTTGGGCGTACACATCTCTGCCCAAAGGATAAAAACCATGGAGAAAACAAGTGGAGAATGCAAGAACTTACATAGTGACCACAAATCTGGTATCTGTTGGTTTGCCAGGGCTCTAGGCAGTAACTTGAAAGCCAATTAGCAACTTTGAATTCATGCAACACATAGTCACCTTTGTAATTTTGGTTCGTATTTTTGAGAGTGTGAATGTTGGCCAGTCTAAGAATTTTTTTCCAGTTCTGAGTCAAAGTTTACAACTTAAACGTTGCAGTTTCAGCATTTGGCAAAGAAAAATTTAATTAATTAATAACTCGGTTCTACATGTTGAAAACTCCCCCTCCATCTGTGAAACAACCTCTTGCATCATACAGCAGTTAAGAACTCTTCTCAAAAATGAGATACAGCTCTAGGATATGCACAGTCCACACTGGAATCTGGAGCATGCTCCAAGGGTTGCACACAGGCTGAAGGAAAAGATTTCCAGGTACATGAAGCTGTTTCCTCAACCACGAAAAGGCACGACAGAGAAGTTGCTGTCACCTGCCATGCACAAACAGGAAATAAGGTGACAATTCAAGGGAAAAAGAAATATGGCAAACAGATTATCCAAGTGAATTGAAAGTACCATTTCTAGTTAGTCCATGGAAATGTAGTTTTAAGCATTACGTTCTGAATTTCGCTAGAAGTAGAGTTGCTTAAGAAGATGTAAAGCTTATGAAAGAGAGATTGCATCTTAATACTCTGTGTCCTTCAGAGCAAATTGCTTGTTGTATTTAAGGCACTACACGTCATCTTTGGTTCAGTGTTTAACTGTCTCAGTGTAAGCAGAGGTAGCACGAACCACACACGTTGAGCCCCTCATTCCATCACATCCAACTTCAGAGCCACCACCTTCCTGATGTTACAGACCCCGGAATCCTTTAGCTCATTAGGAAACTGCGAAGAGCAAAATAACAAACGTTCTTATTAATTTTATATGAAACAAAAGCGTGAAACATTCGACTTAGCTTTTATAAATGCCAAGAAAATCGGAATGAGAAACTGGGCCTGATGCTGCTACCACAAAAGCAGCTGTGAAGTCACTTAAAAGTGAGTTTCTAATAACTCAAAACCAAAGACAACCACATCTTCCCTACAATAAAGTCAGCAGGAATATCTAAGACCACTTCAGAGACCAGAATAAAAGCTGACCAGTTATCAAACAGGGAATAATTTCAGCTGTCTTCTGCTCTTGAGAAAAGTCTTCATAAAATAACAAGTTTTATTATTTAGATATTTTTAAATAAGAACACATTTCTCAGAGAGAGGGCATATTATCTGTCTATGGGATTAGCTTTATAGACAAATTAAGCTCATTGCAGATGGTGAAATCATTAGAAGCTGGTCCTTCAACATGTATTTATTGCTTCAAAATGCATAAAAGCTAGCAAACACACCTAAGATACCTGTATCACTCAGAAATATATAGAAGTGGTCAACTAATAGTATTAGACTCCTTACATAAGCAATGCCAAAATGTAGGCAGCTTTAAAGCATCAGGCATCCTCCCTGGTCTCACAGATAAAAATTAATAATGAAGATACAGGAATATGGAAGAGAGAAAAGTAGGGGGAAAAATACATTTCTTGGCAGTATTAACTGGCTGAGATATCATTATGAAAATAGAAGTATTTTATAACAATGAAAGTGTGAAAAGGAGAGTTTCACAATCTTTCCCTTTGGCTAGATTGAAATATCACAACATCCATGAAACACTCTTATTTCTGCTGACTTTATCAACCAATATTGTTACTCTAAGAAACCAGTGGAGCATTTTTAAAAGAGTATTTCCTGCCAAATGAGCCAGCAGAGCTACAGTGGTGTAGCTGTACCACAAAGGCCAGGAGGGCAGTGGCTGCAGGGCCCCAGCCTGACGTACCTGTAGGGGTAGCCGTGGTATTTGGATCTGAACACAGACAGCAGCCAGCTGAAGAACAGCACCACCAAGCCAATGCCAGCAATGCACATAACTGCAAGAGATGCACAGGGAGAGGTTGTGATGCAACAGCTGCCCCTGGAAACACCACAGTGACTCAGGTTTTCAAAGCCTTCTGCAATATTTGCACATTTGGTCAGATGAGGACTCTATTTGTGTCATTGAGAAACACTAAATTAACACCAATTTTCTTTCAAATTCCTTCTGTCCATCAATTTTATACAAATGCTTTGAGAAAAAGTCCCTTCTTCTCCCTCTTACTAGCAAAATGCTGCAAAGCATCTTTATCTCTCTCCATCTGCCAAAAGGGTTTATCTTTCAGTTTGCTAAGCAACTCCAAAAACTGTCAAAAATCCAAACGATTCTCCTCAGCTTAGAGGTGGGAAGTGTACAAAACCGTCCAGTGAAAAAACATTTCTTTTAAATGGTGTATCAAACACCCTTACTGAATGTTCCTTTGCTCAGAGAGCAAAGTATCAGTACTTACTTTTTCTTTTCCCCACATCCATGTCAGAAGTAGCAGCTTCATGGAGAAGGACCATTCCTAAAGTAACTCCACCATCTACAAACGCTGTTTAAGGCTAAACCAACAAAGTACAACAGACTCAAAACAACACACTCACTCCTAATCTCTTCAATTCAGCTCCTACACCATATCTGGGGCATTAAAACTCACTGGAAAAATCACAGACTTCTCAGCCAAATCAGCAACTATGTGGGTAAAAAAAAGAACAACTGAAAGACATTCATAATGTCAACTTCTAAGAGAAAATAAATGCAAAGCTTAAAATATAAGATGGAAGGTCTTCAGGCAAAGTTAAAAACATGCATTTATTATCTCAGCTTGTAATGAAGCAGCATTCCTTCCCAGAGAGATTGGTCCACTCCTACTGCTGTTCTCCACTGGAAAATCCCCAAAGGAATTCAGCTTCTGCATTCACTCGGCCAGCAGAACAAATAAAACACATGCAGTATTTAATCCAACAGGCTGTCTTTCAAGTGGCAAGATTTCTTCTCTAATTCTTCAAATTAAAAAAAAAATTAAAGATCATAAAATTAAAGAAGCATGAACAACACAAAAGGCCTGACATTTGCCAAGAATGAATCCTAACACAGAAAAATAGTGAATCTAGTGGAACAAAAGACAGAATTCACAAAAATTTCATTCCATTTCACTACAGATGTCCAGTCCCAAATCTGCTCCTGAAAGGAAAAATACTTATCATTGACTGTATGAGGAATCTTTCCATTTCACACACAGCCCACCTTCAGCACAGGAGGAAAGTGACTTGAACCCACAGAAACCTCATCAAATTTAATAACTTAAAATGTCTCCAGCAACTGGTAGCTTGGGTCCATAATGTGATGGATAGCAATAACACAAATAAACATCAGCGAAAAGTTTCTACTTTGAATTTGACCAAGTGGATCAAAAGTACAAGAAGTTCCCCTCCAAGTGGCTGTTTGAAGTTTAAAAAACTAAATATAAGAGAAAGTCCTGAATAAAAAATAAAGGTGCTGATACAGGTGACAAGACATGGAAGAAAAGCTCCAGCCAGAAATGACTGAAGTTACAAATTATGGATCAAAACCAGACATGTGGAAATAGAAAAACAGAACATTGAATTTTAAGGTATTCTTATGACCCCAGAGAAACATTTTTTTGTACAAATGAGAAAGGTAAAAGCTGTCAATCTGAAAGCTTCCACTTGCCTTTCTTGACAGCATGGCAAAATCCTGCATCATTAGCACAAACAAGTGGTAAGATTATAAGAAGGTAAGTAAAGAAATAAAAGATCAGTGATAGAGGAATGAATTCAACACCAAAGCAAGAAATAAGTGACATTGAAAAGAGACATGCATAGAAGAACAGGGAGTATCCTGAAGAATCTTCTGATTCCACAAAGATCCACAACTGGAATGCTGTATTCAGTTTGGTACTTAAACAAGAAAGCAGTAAATATTTTTCTATTCAACTTAAAGATCAGAGGCACAGGAAAAGCACAGTTGCCAGTGCAGAAAGGTTTTATAAGCTTCTGCATCAATGTTAGGTGGCAATTACAGCCATGACAAAGCACCACAGAAAAGGCAGCAGCATTTGCTGACCAAAAAACTGTCACCAACCACATGCTTCTCACAGGAAGGATACTGAACAGCAGAACTATGTGTGTTTCTGCCACAAACTGGGCTTGGCTGCTTCCATGGATATAATTCTGTAAGAAACAAAGAGTAATTAAATTTAGAAAAGACTGGAGTCAACTTTGACATGACTAACAACAGCTACAGAGCCTGGAACTGGAGTTTACATGGTTTTTTTTAGGAGAGAGCAGAAGCTGGAGCACAAAATTTCAGCTGTTGATCACTGATTTTTGGGGGAGCTGCAACAGAAACAAAGAAACTCCTTCTACTACCATGCACAATCAGCCCCAAGTGCCATCCAGATTACAGTAAGTGCAAGTGCAGCTACAACCTTCATGGTCCAGATTATCTGTCCAGCTGGGCAAAATACCACGAGATTAGGCCCTCCTGCATCCAAATGTGATCCAAATCTGATCCATTCCCCGACTGAGATTCTTAGGTTGTGTAGACTGCTGCTCAGCTTAGGGGCAATCCCTTCAATCTGTCTGTGAACCTAACTCACTTGGCTTCAGAACCAAGCATTGGAAATCTTTTTCACTTCTGGTTTAACAGAAAAATTGAAATTTGTGAAAGAATATAATTTTTAATCCCTATGGGACATCCTATTATGGTTGTGATGCTGTATCTAAGTAGGAAAAAAAGTTTCATCCACTTTCTACAGAAGAATACAGAGGGCCTGACCCATCTAATCAGGCATGAAAAGACTTCCACCAAATTAATTCCCTGAGTAAGAACATGAGAAAAGCCAGAATGTGATGTGTAAGCACCTGAGCAGATGCAATGCTCTCCAAACATTGTGACTACTTTTACAGTGTATCTCATTCTCTATTATGAACAGAGCAGTATATTCCAAATAATGTTAAAAAGAGGTTTTTTCCAAGAAAAAGACTTCATAAATCTGAGGTCACGAGATAATAATTTACCTCAAGAATCTTGAGGAAAGATGGTTTTATATGGAAGTCAATAGATGAGTGTATGAGTTAACAAGACCAGGTTGAAACATAATTGCCAGACTCAGCAATAGGATTTTCAGCATGTAAGACTCAACCCATAAATACCTTTATTGTGCTGAAAGCAATTTAGAACTACCACATGCCTTCACTGCTGGAGATACAACATATGTGCAAGATGTGTTGATTTGCCTTGCTCACTGCAGGAGAGGTTGGTCTCACTCACAAAGAGAGAAACCAAAAGCAGAATTTGCACACTGATTTGTCTCTTAGTATCAGTTGTATTCTGCAGAAATACAACAGAAATGCAGAAAAGAAAATGAAGGCAAGACTCACCACTTGTCCCGTATGGGGATTCTTATGAGCATAGGGGGGACCTCTAATGTGGTTCCACATCTGGCCTGATGTCATTGCTAACACAAAACACTGAAAAGGAAAGAAGAAACACTATTTACTAAGGATTATTTTTTATTTTTAATTTAACCTGGTATCTTTTCGCTTCATACCAAAACGTACTGGTTTGGAACACATGCTAAGAATTGTCCCACTGTATTTGTACAAAAGGCATCTAATCACACATTCAGGGAGTTGAAAGGATTAAGATTGTATAATGCTACCAATCTACCAAAAAGTCAAACTAACTGCACCTCATTTTCCCCTACCAGCTTTAAGAATCTTGAAATACAGAAGCTTTTAAAAACTTGAACTGCTACAAAACTCAATACAACAGGCAGACAAAGAGCCATGATTACTCACCAGAGCAGCAAAAGCCCAGCCAGTTTTATTATAGAGAAAATCCAGATTGCTGCCCCGCAAATACACGAGACCTCCGATGACAGCCAGCAGCAACCCCAGCATCAAGGGTCCAGCATAGTTTGGTGGCCTTATCACACGGATCTGAGCAGAAGACAGTGAAATTATTTTCTCTCAGTAGGATTATACATTATATCTGCACTCCTGCTAAAAAAGCCCACAACACATTGAGTGGAAAAATATCGCGCACGCAGATTTTCTATATAATTAATCTGACTCAGGAAATAATTAATGCTTCTTCCACCAATATTGTAACTTCAGTTTTACAAAACTTCCCCCTATGCAATATTTTAGAGATTGTTTTTCTTCCACAGGAACAGAAGAGCGAGAAGGAAAGAGATGAGTTTCACCATCTTCTCAAATACAGCATTACACAAAACACCAGCACAGAGACCGTAAGGAAACTGAAAGAAGCAGCCGTGTGTCTGAACTAGATTTTGTAGACGAGCTATTTAGAGCAGCTCAGGAGCCACAGAACACAAGTGACATTTCACAGCTGGCCCTGCACGGGGGGTGTTGAGGGAAGGTGTCTGTACTCACGTGGACGTCTGTCCTGTCGGCCACCCAGCGCGCCAGCTGCTCCGCCGCGAAGCCGCGCACCTGCAGCTCGTAGGTGTCCCCCCGCTTGGGCTTCCCCTTGGCCGGGAAGTTGATGAAGGTGGGGGCAGAATTCATGTTCAGCTGCAGGGAGAGAGTTCACAGAAGGTACAGCCTATGAAAGGACTGTTTAGTAACACAATTCTACGCCATTTCTGGCTTGCAATATTGTTACTAAATACGAAAAATTAGCTCTTTGATTTCACTGACCATGACTTTTAAAAAGACAGCACACAGCTTGAGTTTCTGTATTTCATGTGCATATTTTGAATCTGTGTCTTCTCTAAATACTACTTTTGATAAAGAAATCTGCAAAATACCAGAGTATGATTCTAAAATCTAGAAAGGCCATAGCTTGATGAATGTATTTTTAATGTAACACTAAGAACACAATTAACAGGAGTAATAAAAAGACATCTCTCTTCAACTTTCTAGTTCAAAAGCTTCCATTTATTAAAGTATCACTGCCTAAACTGTGTAGCTGTTAAACAGAGATTAGTACCTCCTAAAAAAAAAAAAAGTTAAGATCTGCAAGAGTATAATGAACTATTAATGTGACCTACAATTGTAAGTGTACATGGAATGTTCTCACAGCTTGAGAAAAAAACATGGCCACACAAGGTTAATAGAAGAGAAAAATGGCTGGGTACTTGAATAGAAATTAGTTAACCCATACCAAAAGCCTAACCTATCATTCTCTAGTAATCTAAAAATGGTAATAGCTGTTTCTAATGACATCAGTGCTTTCTATCCTCCCTCTTCGTATATCACAGAAGAATTCCATTAAGAATTACACCATAAGTTACCACAAGAGACAAATTCAGGGAAAAAAGTCAAAGAAACCAGTTCACTCATTGTACCTATTCCACATCTGTCAGTTCTGTTAATTTTCCTACCAACATGCTCAGGCCATCTTTCTTCCAAGAGTGACAGCTTTTAACTTTTCACTCCTTTATTCACTCTAACACCAAATTATGTAACATCTTTACCTTCTTGCCCAAAACCCGATTAAAAACAATGTTAGAAGAGACAAGGACATTACCATCTGAAACACATCTGAGCCTTCGTCAAAATCTACCATGGCAAAAAAAATCTTGTTGGTAAATGCACTGGAATACCTCCAGGAGTTTGCCAGAATCTGGTATTCCTCATCAGCTTGCCTGGAAAACACACCAAGTGAGATGCTGTATCATGAGTTTGTCCACAGCACGAGTTGTGAAGCAGCTGAGGGAGCTGTGCCCACCCACCCCATCAATGGGTGCATCCCACACCCACCCCATTAATTTTCTAGGGTTAAAAAGAAAGTTTAAGTGTTAATGAAATAATTCAAGCACAGACACTCATCTACCATCAGGTGAAGCATTTGGCACCTACTTTTTTACATGCAAGGGGCAAGATTTGTTGAGTCCACAAACACAAGCAGAGGTAATTTCTAACTGAAAGGTGAAATGGAATACAGCTGCTCATGATTTGCCAGTCCACAGAGCAGCAAAATGTGGCCAGGTGTGCCCTTTCTTCCATGTCAGAGTGGGGGAAACCAATAATTTCAACAGACCACCTACAAAAACCACCCTCACAGACCTCTGCCACCTCTGGATTAATACAGAAAAGCCATAATATGGTTAAAGATCCAGGATATTATAATTGCAAATAAGTGCCAAGCAATGTATTAATTAAGAGCAACATTTAAGCTGCATGGCCAGCAATAATTCTATAAACATTTCTTCAGCAGCTCATGCCAGGAAAGCTGAGCTTCCAGTGTGTCTTTCTCTAGAAGCCCAACAGAGTAAACACTGTTCTGCAAAGCAGGGATTATTTTAGGAGGGAGGTAAAACTAAGGATTATGCTGTTGTCTCACATGCACATTACATGCATATTCCCACACATTAAACTGCAAAGACAATCCTACTATAACTTGCCCGTGTATATTCCTCCCACATGTGAAAGTTCAACCCTTTTCTTAAATTCAGTTTCCTGCAAAGCATAAGATGACTTTCAAGTTATAATTTAGGACTAAACAGAGCTCATACTTGCACACAACACACTGTCTGTGAGGCTGAAGAGCAGTGAACATCACAATCACTGAGTAGTTTCTGGGTGGTGCCTTCACAAGGCGCCGGAATTTGTCTCCGTTCATTCGGATCACAGATCTTTTACTGGCCCACTCCATCAGCTGGTTCACTTTTTCTGATAACACCATCTGAAAATCAAGCCAGAGCAACGTTGTTGGGGGTTTTTTCCCAGTCTCACACTACAATCTTAAAGGTTTATATATTTGATGCAACAAATATCTGCACTGCTTTTCATAACACCAACCAGGTGATGTGATACTTCAGCAATATTCCACAAGGCAGTCACAGAAGCTTTTGACAGTCATGTTAACATAATTCATTAACTTCAACCACTTAGTAATGCACACAGCTTTAAGCTTTAGCATGATCAGGCTGGTGAAGACCCTCAGCTCACCAGGCCTTCCTCACACTGCTAATTGCAAGACTCCTTTCAGCTGTACAAACTGCCTCCATCCCCTCCCCAGCCTTTTTTCTACACTAAGCATCAAACTGTTTCAACTTTCAAAACTTGTGGCAGTGAAATCAATACCAGACATGGAACCAACCTCAACATTTCATTTTTAGCACTGTTTGAAAAAAAAACAAAAAACACAACGCATAATTCAGAAGGTATTTAAAGAACTCAGGAGTGCTCAACACTAAAATATTCCTTAAAAAGGAGACAATCAATTCTATGACATTATACGAAGAGGCATTAGTTTGACAAACTCTCAAATGCTACATTTATCATAAAACAATTCTCTACTCATTAACACCCTTCTTCAGATAAATATGTTTGAGGAAATCATAAAATACCCTGAATTGGAAGGGAGCCAGTAGGAGCATCAAAGTCCAACTCCTGACCCTGCACAGGGCAGCCCCAAGAATCCCACCATGATAATAATAATAAATTATTCTTCTCTGACCTACAACTGAAACAAGTATAAACACTTATGTAGAAGGATTTTTCCAAACCCTACCAGTCGAGTGTGTGGAAGTAAGTTGCACCTTAGTGACTACAACCAAAGACCACCTATCCTCCCCCCCGCAAATCCCACACAGTAGATAACACAGATAGTACAGGTAACACTAGTAAAGTGCTCCTAACAAGAAATGAAGAACCTGGAAACAAAGACCTTCCCTCCCAGCGGGTTCCCCTCAGAGCCGGCCGAACCTCAAGGCGAGGACCCAGGGTGAGGCCAGGCCCCCCCGCCGGGCCCTGGCCGGTCCTGCCCTCAGCCCGCTCAGCGAGAACCCGCCCCAGCGCGGCGCGGAGGCTCTCGGTGCGTCTCACCTCCTTCCGCCTCTGCCCCGCGGCCCCGGGCCCGCCACATCCTGCCAGCAGCAGCAGCGCCAGCGCCAGCAGCGGCACCGGCAGCGCCGCCATGGCCGCCCCGCTCCGCCCCGCCCCGCCGGCAGTGAGGGCCCGCCCGCAAGGCGCCGATTGGCGGAGGCGCCGGCTCGTGCGCGCCGCCGGCCTTCGATTGGCTGAGCCTGCGGGAGCGCGGCGAGCTGGAGCCGCGCCACTGGTGGAGCCCCGAAGGGTGGGCGGACCCCGAGGCGAGGGCGGGAGCGGGCCCCGAAGCGATGGGGGAGCGGACCCTGAGGGGAGGGCGGAGCGGGCCCCGAGGGGAGGGCGGAGCGGGCCCCGAAGCGATGGGGGAGCGGGCCCCGAGGGGAGGGCGGAGCGGGCCCCGAGGGGAGGGCGGAGCAGGCCCCGAAGCGATGGGGGAGCGGGCCCCGAGGGGAGGGCGGAGCGGGCCCCGAGGGGAGGGCGGAGCGGGCCCTGAGAAAGGGTGGCAGGACCTCAGGGCGTGGTGGCAGCGGTTGCGGTCTCTCAGCCGCTCACCGCGCTCAGCAGAATCACAGAACCGTTACGGTTCGAAGGGACCTCTGCAGATCATCCGAGAGCAGGTGACACAGTGTTGCCCACTAAGATACCGGATTTGTTACCCGGTGTGCAACGAGCCAATAATTACACGCTCAGAGACACACTGATTTATTTCAGAGCTGTGCTAGCCTTCGGTGCTCAGTGGTGTTCCACAAATCAAGCACGCCAACTCTCAAAACTTTTTACTGTTTATACGTTTTAGCAAACAAAGGAATTTGTGTTCATTGGATACAAGTAAAGTAGTTCTCTTATTAATTAGTATTCTCTGTTGGTTAATGCTTCTCTTTGCTTCTCATACTAATTAGTGCACATGCTCTGACTTTCTCGCCTTTTTCATCGGTGGGTTGGTGGTCCTGATCTGCTCCTGCTGGAATTACCTTTTACACGGCTGGAACTGATTGCAGCCCAGTTGCTGAGTTGGCTTTGTTAGTGCCTTATTATCGTGGGAGTTCTGCAAAATGTCCTTGTGGCCCGTAAATTCTGCATTCTTTGTGTCCGCTTTCAGTGGCACATCCTCCTTCCCAAGCTTTGGTAACCTCCCCCTAAGCCTGAGATAACTGAGCGTGTCAAGGCCTAAACCTTAACAAGGCAGTTTGCCAAAAAGCAAATTTTTTTCCCAACATCTGGACATCACTTAGAGCTTGCTACCTGCTGTTTCACGGATTAAATCTCCTTCCTTGCTGATTAGGCTAGAAATTACACAAAGATCAAACATCAAAGAACATCCTTTCTTAAGAAAATTTTACATTTTGAAACAACACGGATGCGTGCAGATGCGTTTTGAACGTCTCCAAAGAGGGAGATTCCACACCCTGCCTCGGCAGCTGATCGAGTGCTCTGCCACCCTCAGTGTAATGAAGTTCTTCCCTCTTGCTTCATGAGATACACGCTTCATGTTATACACGCACGCTATAAATTGCTGGGTCGTGTGTTACAAATATTGTTAAAATCCAAATGCACTGGGGAATTCCTCAGCAGCTGTGTGGTGGCTTATGGCTCTGATGCAGAATCGCCAGAGAGAGAGACAAAGATTTACTCACGCTTCAGGATTTATTTGCCTATTCGAAGACACTGTTAAAATTATTTCTGATTTCCATTCGCACTAAAATCCCCGGACTTTATCAACTCGGCCCTTCTGTGAATTGAAGATAACCCAGACAGAAGGGAAAAAAAAGGAAAAAAAGTGGTGTCAGAAGTGGGATTCGAACCCACGCCTCCATACGGAGACCAGAACACCCAAACCCGCCGCGGGAAGGCGCGGAACGCCTTGAGTCTGGCGCCTTAGACCACTCGGCCATCCTGACACTGCGTTTGCTGCTTTGGCCAGGATGATCTTAGGGCTGTCGTCACAGCTGTATCTGCTTCCCTGTGTCCCTCACCCCCTCACGGAGAGCCCGTCTGTACCCGAGAGGTGCCGGAGAGCAGCCAGGGAACCGCCGCCCCGGCCCGGCCCGGCCCGGCAGCAGAGCTCCGCCGCAGCGAGGAGGAGCCCGGCGTTACCCACAGGCCCCCGCCGCGCCGCCACTTCCGCCGCGACCATTTTGTTCTTCACGGTCGTCAAGGGTACGCGCTCGGCTCTCATCATGTTCCCGGTGGCCAGGGCCGCGCAGAGCCTCGTCGGTAAGGACAGGAGCGGCTCTCGGGGTGTGGGGGCTTCCTCAGGGGGTCACCCCCGGTTTGTGCCCTCCCCTGTGCGGACTGTCCCTCACGGCCCCCGGGAGGGTCGTGAGGGCACCTCAGGGGCTGCGGGCGGCTCTGGCGTTCTTCGCCTCCCGCTTTTTTTCTTTCTTCCAGCCTTTTTAATTTCCTAGTTGCTTTTTGACCCAGGACTCCTTTCCTTGGTGCTTTTTTCCCCCTAATACCTAAAGGCACATTCTGGCTTGGTAACCTGCGGTGACAAGGTGTCGTCAATACCTAGCCCTTAAACTAAAGGTTAAAGTTACCCCTTCGGTGATACAGACGCCGCAGTGCCTGTTCCTCTGGTCCTGGGTCACGATGTGCTTATCCCGAGGGGCGGGCACCTGAAGTAGACATGTCTTGGTAGATATTCAGGCTTTTTTATGTTTAGAAAAACGCCTTGTGCAGTCTCACAGAGCATGCGAGGGATGTAGTAACATTATGGGTATCACCATTATCTTCTTTAGTCATGGTTGCATAAAAATGGAAACTATTGATCTAAGACTAAAAGGTTTTATTTTGTAATACGTTTATGCACACATCACCCTCTCATCAAATGCTTTGTACACAACTAAAGGGGATTTTGTCTTTTGTAGCTGTTGCTTTGATTTTTCACTGTTGTCTTCTCTTTAATAACTGTACCTTTTATAGTGTAAATCTATAACGTACATCATCTGAAGATATCATTGTGTATTTTTTTCTCTATTATTTATCTCATGCCTACGGGTTATTTCCGTTTCCTTCCTCCCCTCCCTTCAAAAATCCCGAGGGAATGCAGCAGGTTTTACCCACACCCGCTGTCCTCACCCCTATAATTTGATGGTGAGCTTCATCCTGACAATGCTTATGTTGGGTACTCATACTGCCAGGATAGATATTTACATATAGAAATCAAAAAATGCTAGGCACTAAGGAAAATATTTTATTAGAGAAACAGTAACTCTAAAGAAAACATATTAATGAAAATGGTAACTTAGAGGACTTTTTTTTTTTAACTGGAATTAGACTTAAGGAATAACTTTCTAGAGAGAAATTGAGAGACCTGAAAAAAATTAAAGAATGTGTGTATATCCCATGTTTTGGAGTCATTCCAGAGCTGTAAGTCCAAAAGGATATTTTTCCCAGCATTTTTAGTCTTTCAACACTAACACCTCTCTGTTGGTGGGAGATGAGCATTGTGAATGGTTTGAGCATATATTTGAGTTGATTTCTGTACTTCTGAACACTCCTCAGCTCGTGGCGTCCAGCACACTGCAGTCAGACAAGCTCATCGCAAGCATGAGCCCAGCTTCCATGATAAATACGGAACCATGGTCCTCCTTGGTGGAGCCGCCGCGTTCTCCGCTGTCTGGGGCTATGTAAGTTGGTTTTGTCACCGCTCTCTTGTGACTCAAGCTGCAAACTTTAAAAGTGTCAATTTTGCCTGTTTGAAATAAACTCACTGGTCAGAATTCAGGAGCTTATTACGTAGGCAAATAGTGATGTGATAGAGGTGAAAGTTCTGTTAGTTCCCAGCTTGCTTTTGAGTTGTTACTCCGATTTCTGTGTCAGTCTATTGCCTGATTAGAAAATGTGTGAGAAACACAAGTGTTCTGTGTTTTACTTGGGATTTCAAACCCCTACAGGTACAGCTTTCAGCAGCAAAATTTCTAGATGAAAATAACAGTATGGTGGTGGGGTTTTACATTCCAGATTCTTTCTCCTAAAGTTGGGTATTTTGAAACAGGAAACTGAAACATTTAAATGAAATTCAATATAAATATATTCCACTTGTTTAATTAGAAAATTAATGAGATGTCATGTTCTAATACAAGAAATCTGAACTGGAAAGAATAAAAATAGCCCTCTATCAGAAGGTTTCTTTAATTTCAGAGTTAATAATCTTGGGTTTTATCCCTTTACAGGTGTTCACAGGGCTTAAAATTGAGTGGGGCTTTTCACCTGTTGGCAGAATCACTCCAAGAGAATGGAGGGAGTAACAGCCTCTGCTTCTAATGAACTGGTGTAAACTTTCACTGAGAAAATGGTCGTGTAATGGCATTTGTTCCCTGATTACCACTTGGACAGTGGCATTCCTGGTCTAATAAACATACCTAGAAACCTGTCTGACTCTTTGAGGTTTCCTGTGTGCTCTGCTTCTGCTGAAGGATAAGAAGCAGTGTAAAAACTCCAAGTCATTTTACACAGTTGTTGCCCTAAAGGTCACTGGTGGATAAAGGACAAGGCCCGAACACTGTTGAGTCGTCCATTTAGCCAGATGCATGTGTGAACCAACCTCACTGCATTCTCACTGCAGAGTGCACATGCCTTTACATCGGGCTTGTAATGACAAAGTTGAGACAAATTTGAGTTTGAGACAAATTTTTTTTCCACAAAAGGATTCTTAACGCCTTGAATCACTCTGCCAGTAAGCTCCTTCTCCCTGTGACCCCTGAGAGTCATGAAGAAATTAAATTCACTTTTGAGTTGGAGAGGCTCTACAGGAACAGGCGGTATCTGAGGATAAATGAGACTTTCCTAATGAATTCTTAGGGAAATGCAGAGTGATTTGGGGTGGAAGTGACCTGAAGCCCGTCTTGTTCCAACCCTGTCTCTGCATTTAACTTCTGTTTAGTGTAGAAGCAACCAGAGAAATGAGGTGGGAAGTTACCGGGTCATGCTGGTGTTTGATGATCAGAGAATCCCAGACCGGTTGGGGTCGGAAGGGCCCTTTAAAGTCCATGTGGTTCCGGTCGCGGTGCGGCGGGCGGGTTCCTGTCGCGACACGGCGACACCGACCGCGATCGCGGCTGCGGCCCCGCCTCCTCCCGCCGCGGTCACGTGTCCGCGCGCGTCACGTGGCGGCTGGGCGGGGCCGAGCGCCGCTGGTCACGCGGCGCGGCGGGGGAAGGGCCCGGCGGTCCCGGGCCGGCAGCGCCGTGCGGAGCCCGCGGTCTCGGTGAGTGCGGACCGTGCTCGGGGCTCCTTTCCTCCGTCACTGTGGGCCCTCCTCGGGGCCCCGCCTTGGGCTCCTTTCCTCCGTCACTGCGGAACCTCCTCGGGGCCCCGCCTTGGGCTCCTTTCCTCCGTCACTGCGGACCCTCCTCGGGGCCCCGCCTTGGTTGCTTCCTTCCGTCAGTGCGGACCCGCCTTGGGGCTGCGCTCCCCCGTCCTCCGAGGCTGTCGCTGGCAGTGCGGACCCTTGGGGGGCTCCCGCTTCCCTCCGTAGGTGCGGACCGCGGGCGCTCCCGCGGCCTCAGGTGCGTGCGGACCCGCCTTGGAGGCTCCCGCTTTTCCCCGTCCTCCAGGGCTGCCCCCGGCCCGTTGTCACCGTGTCCCCGGCGGGGAGGGGGTGTGCGGGCGGCTGCGGCGGTGCCGGGCTGCGTGTCCCCGATGGGAGGGGAGGACCCGCTGCCGCGGAGGGTCCGGGCCCCAAAACACGCCCAGCTCGGCCGGGGTCTGTCCAGCCGCTCGGGGGGCCGTGAGGTGTGTGAGGGTGCCTCCTCCCAGGGGGGTTGGGAGTGCCCTGGCGCTTCACCCACCGAGCGCCCCGACGGCATCTCCGAGTGCCGGCGCAGCCCCGGAGCCAGAACGGCGTTTCCTGCTCAGCCGCTTCCCAGCGCCCCGGCAGCCTCCGTTCAGCCTCCGGGTTCAGCGGGGCTGGAGCCCGGCTCCGCTCCAGGGGCTGCTGCGGGGTCCGGCGGGCTGTGCTTATCAGGGAGCATCCACGTTTCGGGTCTTGGCGCGCAGTAAGCCCGCACTCACTTGGAAAAGTCCCTCTTGTGCTCTTGTCAATGGCCACAGAAAGTCTCTGAGCGCATGAGTCACTGAGCTTCTGTTCCAATTCTGAGCTGCTCAGCTTGTCCCTCTGAAACACCTTGCTTAATGCTTAGTCTTATGTCACCTTACGATGGTAGCACTCTGTGCACAAGCACCTTTTTCCAATTAAAAGCATAGTGTAGGTGTTCTGGAAAAGGACAAATAGTTGTTTGTGATGCTTTGGGGTGAAATCTCGCAAAAATGAGCAAGAGCAAAACAGCTTAACTGTTGCCTCTCTGTGTTCATGTTCTGGAAATTGCACGTAAGTAGTGCAAAGTTCCTTAAAATCTTTCATGCAGTCAGCAAAGATCAAGTTTCTGTATTTAAATACTTGTTGAGTTGGGTGGATGTAAATAGGTGAAGATTTAGTAGTGTGGGACTTTGTGTGAATTACAATTCCCTGTGTGAAAAACGAGGTTCACTCTCCTGTTAAAATTTTAAAAGTTTAATAAAAGGACAGTAGAGGACAAAGACAATAAAGCAAAAACACAGCGCCGAGTGCCCGTGGCTCTCAGCCAAGAGCACACCTGCTATTTCGGAAACACCCTTTACATGCTTTTAGCCTAATGCATATTCATAAACAATTATACATATTCAAACTTTTCTCCAAACTAGTTTACATGTTCCAGGAACCGTTTTGCATGGCTCCTCCTTGGGTCCGCCTTTTTAGAGCAGGCGCATTTCTTGGCTGTGGTTTTGATCAGGTTTTGTTACCACCTCCAGCTTGGGCTCTGCTCTGTGGTTTCTGCAGATGGAGATTGCTGATAGCTGGCACGTCCGTAGCAGGGGTCCCCACCATACATGCATTGAATATACTCCAACCGAGCAGGCAGTTCCGTTACCACAAGCATAACTATATCAGCTATTTTACTGCTGTCTAAGTCCAGTTAACAGAAATAAAGGCGTTAGTTATTGTTACAAAAAAACTACATCTTTAGAGCAAAGCTACTTTAACGTTATACACGTATAGCATCCATTTTAATATTTGCGAAAAGCCAATATCATCATATGTATTTTTCACGCCTGTGTGAGCACAATCACAGTTTGATTAGAGATTAATAATTATAGTGTATTTTCTTAGTAGACAAAAGACCTGAAGCTTTTTTTCTTTCCCAGGTGGCAAAGCAGGGAAGCAAAAGCTAACATTATATGTAGTTTGCTGCCTTACTCTTCTTATTTTTACTGTATAGTGCATTCCACGTTGTTCTGCTGAGTACTTTGAGACTAAGCTTAAGACTGAGGAGCCCCAGTTGACCTTGGTATGTTCACATAACAAGGGGTTATAAATTATATTCTACACATAATATTTCCTATGGTTCCTCCAAGGGAACATTCATGTTCTCCAAAAATCTGTCTTAAAGAGGTCATGGAAAGCCAAGAACGAGTTAAAGGATTTGCTAAGAATTTGTCTCAAGTACTGTAAAGCTCGTTAGAAGTGAAGCAGAATGCTTTCAATGTGTACTTTCTTCTTCCTGATGTAGTTTGTATAGAAATAAATTCCCTGAGAGCAATTTCCGTCCTCTGCTGACCAAGCAAGGCTTGTTAAAGTCTTGAGCAACATGAATTACAACCTATTTAAAGTGTCACGTAGCTGTGACATTTATTGCAGATGCACAGTTTCTCTCTCAATGATTAAGCCTCATCTATCCATGGGCCTATCATACAGAGCTCCTATCTAGTCACGCTTTCAAATGGATCTGTTTGCCCATGAACCCTATAAAACCTCCTTCTTCCCTATTGGACCCATCTCCTGTAGCAGTTTTTAAGCCCAAGGGTGAGATGATGCAGCTTTTTTCTTTCCTGCCCTTTGCTCTTTTCCATAGGTCCCTGCAGACACCAAGGGACAGGCACCTTTTTTCCATTTAATGTAATAAGTAATTCAGCTTTCTGCTGCCATAAATAAAGTGAGCTAAGTAGCACTTGGCCATTTAGAAATTTAATAAAATCCAAAGGCTGTAATTAAACCTGTGAGATTCTGTTGCTGGCGTTTGTGTGGTATTTGCCAAGCTGTGACCTCTTTTAATTTCAGCAGCTATAAATTCAAGGTAATTATAGATAAACTGGTGAAAACTGGAGCTGTACAGGTAACCAGAAGCATCTGTCTTTCCTAGTTGTATCCCTACTAATCCCAAAACAGGCACAAAGTGTGTCTGTGGGGCACAGGGCTTTGTTGCTCTGTGATGCCTGGGTCAAGTATTAGAAGCACCAAAGTGCTTTTTGTAGTGTTAAAAGGGACTTTGGGTTTTTACTGGTGGTGTAACTTCCTCTTTGCATTGCTCATTTCTTTTAATTTTCCTTTTTTGATAGTGTGGGTTTATGAATTACTTAACTTTGACTTCATCAAACCTTATTTGCTTCAGATATTTTACTTACAGTGACTGGTGTTAGCACATCAAAAAACTGTTTGGAGAGATGAATGAGTGTCTCAGTCACCTTGTGCTTGATCACTATTGAATTTTCCTTTCCATAGGGAGAAATTTCTGTTGGAAGTAGAAATCACCTCTTTCTATTTCTTCATTCGCTTCATAGAAGCACTAACCGACTTCCTGCATGAAAATGGAACTAAATACAGAGCTGGTAACTTGTAAAGGGAGCTGCCATTTCTTTGTACTGTCAAATCCTGAAATTCTTTACTAATTGATGGCAAAGGTGTTTTATAGATGGAGCAATGCATTGGTTAAGAATAAAAGCATTATTTTTTCTCTGGAGTATGTGTAATCCATAACTTAGCATCTCAGGTCTTTTCAGGACCTCAACTTCAGGTCTTTTCTCTGTAAGAAAATACATTATGATTAAAAGGATGTGTCCCTGCCAACTTGCACAAGCCATTGCTTTGGAATGTATGGACTGCTGCAGATATTTTGACTTCTACATCTATTTTCATGTAAACTTGGGAAAATGTTAACCCAAATGAGGAGAACTAGGGTTAAATTGTTAATGTTTGTGTACCTCTTGTGTGCATCTAGTCCTGATTCATTGGTGTAACAGACATTTTGAGTCTGCTTAGTCATGGACTTCCTTCATTTAAAGTTGTCAGGAGGAGGAAATATGACAGATATTTCATTCAAGTTTCAGCCAAATTCTTTCTACCTTGAAGCACTTGTAAGGGAGGCAGAGCATGAGAAATGAAATGAATATGACAAGGTAGAATACAGTCTCAGATGTAAGCATGTATTACCTTTAAATTTACCTGGTTATCCTGGGAATTTTGCAAGGGGAGGAAAAAAAGGATGTGTCTACTCAGAGTCACTGTGTATAACCCCATATTTCCTTCTGAGAACAAGATCTCTTGGAAGCTTCAGGAGCACTGGAAATCCAGACAGTTTGGCTTTTGGAAATTTCAGGAAGGCTGTAACAGAAAACAGAGATTGGGAAACAGCTCATTAACAATTCAGTGTTAATAATGCCGTGTGACTGATTGAAGAGACCAGTATTGCTCATTAGATTTGGACGTGTCTCACTTTTTAGAGAACAACCTGGTTTTAAAATTAGTATAAAAATTGTTAGCAACCTGCAACAAAGCAAATAAAAATGCCTGTTGGTTGTCTTCCCCACCAACGGGGAGCTGTGAGTGATGCTTATGTCACAGAGATCAGGGTCATTCTTAATTGAAGGTCAGAGAACAAAAAGAAGAGCCAGTTTGGTCCAACAGATAAATTCCATTGATGGAAGCTCTGGTTTCAGTCCTAGTACTTCAGGGCTTTGAGGGGTAAAAAAGGAAGAATAATTTTTTAATTTTTTTTTTCTTATGCCTTTATGGTTTTTGTTTGCTTTACAGCCTCTTCCAGGAAAGGGTTTTCTCTGCTGTGTTTATGAATGAACAGCAGAAGGGCAAGGAAACAGGCTGAGAAAATGGAGGAAACACTTTGTCCATGCAAACTGTAATAATAATAGATGTGAAAAAAATTTTAATGTTATTTTTGCATATTTAAACAGTTGGGGTTTTAATGCATTGCTGGGCATTTGGTAGCAGTGCTGATGGTTACTGTAATCAGTGCTAATTCCCTATACTGCGAGTGTGGCTGCTGTTAGTTTGGCAGAGAACCTTTAACACACTACCCTGGTTTCTGTAAAAGTGGATATTATTGTACTGTAGCTTGAGTCCATTAAACCAAAGCTCAGGCAAGGCAGCCAGGAGCTCAGCTGGTTTCCCCTGGCTTACAGCTGTACCCCAGCTCTCCTCCAAGGCAGCATCTTGCCAGCCTTTGATTATTTTAGATAGCAGCTCACAGCCAAAGTGTCCCCTTCCTTTGTTTTTGTTTTCAAAGTACAGTAACAGGGCAGTTGTCAGGGCAGTTCAAGTTGGTCGTGTACCTGAAATGCTTTTAAATTCATGTCTCTCCAAACCTTACCAGAGGGCAGATTGATCCTGTCTGTGATGTCTCATTTTAGTCCCGTGTGCCTGGTTGTGCTCACAAAGTTCCCTGTAAGTCAAGTGCTTTCTCCGACTTAATCTGTGCTTCAGGCTTTTGGGAATATTGGTGTGTCCCTGACTGTGGAGTTACAACCATGTCCTTGTTTGCTGGGTGTGGACTGAGCATTCCTTAGGGAAGAACTGGGTGAAGCACAGAGGGTCACATTTCAATAGGATGACAGGAAAGCAAGTGTTTTCTTGGGTAACTTAGTGGTTTTTAAAGTATTTTTTACCTCTGAGTGTGCAGATCAGCCTGAGAAAGGAGCTGCTGTATGAAATTTGCTTAAAATATGCTTTTCTGCTGGTTGGTAATTCTTGTGTCAGGTGAGAGTTCTACATTTCTGTAATGTGTGGATATTCACACACAAATATTGTGTGTTTCTAATAACTCAGGTGTTGTCAAAGCAGGCAAGAAGTGAGATCTGTAATAACTACTCAGGTAAAGTTGTCTTATTTCTGTTCTTAGCAGGGATGAGTTGTATTTCATCTGTTGGAAAAGTCGCTGTTCCCAGTTTTATACTTCTTTCACCTCTTGTTGATTAAGTTCAACATTTAATTTTGTGCATCAAGGGGGTAAGCCTGGTTCTGTGATGAAACTTCCTTATATTCTTACATGGTTTCTAGCACGTCTCAAAGTGAAACCAGAGCCCTTCAGGCCTTCTGTAACAGGGAACAGTCTGGAAATGTCACCATGGAGCAAGAAAAATTTATTTTACTAAACATCAATGTAATTGAGTTTTCCAAGATAAGTCCCCAGGGTAAGAAAACAAGTTAAGCTTGTGCTTCACTTCAGCTCCTCAATTAGTCATTAAATTTTACTGCTGCTTCCACTGCTGCCAAACATTAACTGTGATCATTTTCGTGGTCACTGACCTCTGTGTCAATGAAAACTTGCATTACTTTTTTGAAAATATTAAGAAAAAATCTGGAGATTTGCTTCTTCTGCCCTCTTTCCCCCTTAGTCACTTAACAGTTTATGCATTGGGCAAAAGAAGTTCCTTGCATTAGCTGTTATTTCTACAAATTAATTTCATTTAGGTTCAGTGGTTTTTTTTCTGGGCTTGTTTTTATGAGCAAAAATAATAATGAAACTCTTCAGAGGAGCAGAAGTTAGACTTTCTGAATGAGGTGTGGGAAAAAGTTTGATTTGCTTCCTGGGCTAATTTCAGTTTCACTTGTTTTTGCAAACAGAGGGCAATATATGAGAGAGAAATGTGGAAAAACACAGTTATCAGCTGTGCCACTGTGGCTGCCGTGCCATCCTCTTGTTTCAGCGTTCCAGGAGCTGCTGTCCCTCTCTCTCTGTCTTGTTTCTCCCTATAATTTAATTTATCACACCAGTGAATCACAGCTTGCTGCATGTAATTAAATGAAATAATAGGTGTCTGAGCGCTTTCCCTTTTTGAAAATTCAGGGGAATAAATGTAAAGTTCTCCATTCTGCTTAGGTCTGCTCAGATTTTGACATCTGCCAGAGTTCCATGGAGTGAAGGATGTCCTCTGTTAAATCCTAGAATCCCGGAATGGTTTGGTTTGGAAGGGACCAAAAGGGACCAAAGTTAATCTCATTCCAACCCCTGCCATGGGGACACCTTCCACTACATGCCTGTTTTCGTTTCCATCTCTGTGAAACTCTTGAGGAACTAACGTCTTGATTGTTTTTGGCCACCAGCAATGAGAAGACTTGAGTAGAAATTCACAATGGAGGCAAAATCCGTGGCCATCGGCATAGAGGGGATGACCTGCAACTCCTGTGTCCAGAGCATTGAGCAGCACCTTGGGAAGATGAATGGAATCCACAACATAAAAGTAAGTGACACTAGCACTGTTTCTAGCAAAGCTTTGTATGAGAAATCGTGATAAATTGTGCTCCAAGGGAGGAAAATAATGTGGGAAGAGTTTATTCTGTACGTTGCTTGGGAGGCTGACGTTGGAGGTCCATTGGTGTATTTCTGGTAAATACGAGAAAAACACGTGCTTGCTTCACTGCAGTGGGAGCTAAGTCATTATCTGTTGCTCTTAATTAATTTTCTGCTTTACAGTTAATTCAGTACTGTGAAGTAATGGGGGGGGGGAGAAAGGCAAGAACGGGGTTTGTCCTAATTCAGGCTTTCTTTGCCTGACTTGGTTTTAACTTTTTTATTCGCTCAAAGGAGATACCAACATTGTTAGTATTTTTTCTGTCATGGGCAAAATATTGGACTGTAGAATATTCCAGGGTGAGCTGATTATCCCTGCACAGTACATCATTTTACAGTTGTTTTAATCATGGAAGCAGTTTAAAAGCTGGGAGACTCCTATGAATTGTGACCCAACCTGTGGTAGAAAGAACAGTTCTAACAACAGAAAATTGAAAAGGTTTATTTATTTAGTGTCTGTGGTCTGAAAGCATCCTGTTACAGTCTGTAATTGTTGATTTTACTCCAATGAAAATAATGTCTTCCTGGTTTTATCAGCAGTTAACTCCTATTTTAGTGGGTATATCTTAGGTGAACACTTCCCTTTCCAGAACTGGGCACAATTTTAATTTGGGGTATGTGTGATCGTTGTCTGTGGCTGGTTTTGCAAGGCCAATTGTGGTGTACTTCCTCTGCAGAGCAGGTGCTGCACAGTTCAGAGCAGTTCCCTCTGGCCTGAAATAGGTGTTTGTGTACACATACACACACAAATTTTGGTGAAAAGCAGTGAAATTTACAAGACAGATAATTTTTCATGTTTCTTCAGCTGTAAAGGAGCTTTAATGTGAGTCAGTGCTTTGACAGCAGAGCTCTGGAGCTCTGACCAGCCCCCTGTGCATGGCCAGATAAATCACTGGGTGTCTGCAAGCATGAACCCAGATACAGGATAAAAGCAGCCTGTAAAATAATACCCCCAAGGGAGGATTTCAGAATCCTCCCTTTCTCCTTATTCTAGCAAAATACGTCATTTTGTCAGTCTTGTGTTTTCTCAGGTAATTTCTGAGAATACACAGGTGACTTTGGGTAGGACAGGGAGATTTATACTTTAAATTGATTCAAGGCAATGTGCATCCCCAGTGTCTTTTACATAAGGAGCGAAGCAGGTTTTTAAAAGGACAATATTAAGACTTTTGTATTTAGTTCTTTAGGTAAATACCTTATCCCAAAGCTGAATGCTATTTCAAAAGATACATTGCAAAAACTTAGTCTGAGTAGAGCAGGATGCTTAAGAAACTTTAAGAGGTCACATTTAGTAATTATCCATTTTACAGCATCAGAGCTTCAGTCTAGCCAGATCAGTTGTTGCAGAAAATTCTCTGGGAATAGTAAAACAGAGTTTAGTTTAATGATTATGGATTAGGTCAGCAAGGGGCATGAATGTTAGGTGACTAATACAGACAAACAGCTGCTTTTAGGTTATTCTGCAATGAAACCAATAAATGTCCATGTTGCTAATTCTGCTAAGGCCCATAATTGGGACAGAAATGAGGAAAGGTGGTTCTTAAAATGATTTAACTGATGTAATTTAATCATGTCTGTGGTCTTTAGGTTGTACCTTTGCCCAGAGGAAAGATAGAATTGAATTGATGATGTGTTGGGCCTCTGGCAGGCATTGCTTTTTCCTTCTGGAAACTGCAGTTATTGTGTTTGATATATCATCTGTTGGGAGCAAATTAAATTGAGGATATGTGTACCATCAGATGGGAAAGGTTGTTACCAAATAACGATGTCTCTGGATCACTAAAACGTACAGAGAGAGGAAAAACAGCTTCTTTAATGTTTGTCACATAGCAGGTTTCTAAAGTGAGTTTTGGTGAAGTTTGATGCAGGTTTGTGCTCAAAGCAAGTTACCAGCCTGTGCCTCCATTGCCTGGAACTGCTGGGCTCCTTTCACTGCTGCTTAAAGCTGTGGGTTTTTTCAAAGAGTGTTTTCTTCCATCCTTGTAGCCTGAGGGCAGTTACTCCTAACTGCATTAGAATTACTGCTAACTGATTCTGATTTCTTCTGTGGGCTGTTTTGCTCCAGGGATTGAATTGGGTTAGTCATCCTAATTCAAGTGAATTTGACTCTGGAAGTTTCATTAAATGCGTTGGTGCTGTCTGGATGTTGCAAGTAGAAGTGGCCAGACAGACTTGGAAAGGATTCTGGAACTGGGAGTCGGGCTGGGATCTGTTCTGTCCAGCCCTGTTGTTTCACAGGAGAGCAGGAGTTACTCAGTGGTGGTGGCTTTGCTCTTTGGGGTGAGTACTGAGGGATAAAGTTATACTGGATAAGTATTGCTAATATTTGCAAGTAAAAGCAGCTTCTAGGCTGGTGCAGTGCCAGTTCTCAACTCTGTGTGTTGCAGTTTGCTAAATTGCTTTGTTTATCCCCTCGAGGTCTCTCTGGAGGACAAGAACGCTGTCGTCATCTACGACTCCAAGCTGCAAACTCCAGTGACTCTGCAGGAAGCCATCTGTGACATGGGATTTGATGCTACCGTGGCTGATTCAAACCCACAAGCTGTTCTACCTGACACAATTTTCCTCACCCTCCCTGCCCAGCCAGCCCTAACGCCCAGGCAGATTTGTGCCACGCTGCTGAGGAACAAAGGGATCGTGGATGTGAAAGTGTCCTCTGATCAAAGAACTGCAGTGGTGGCTTTCATCCCTTCCATCACCAATGGCAGGCAGATTGCCCAGATGGTCCCAGGAGCAGATTTGAACATCTCTGTGCCAGAAGTAACGCCTGGAACTTGGGAAGATTCCAGCTGGTCCCAGGCGAGCAGCGCTCTGCTGCGCCTGAAAGTCAATGGGATGACCTGTCACTCCTGCAGCAGCACCATCGAGGGGAAGCTTGGCAAACTGCAGGGAGTTCAGAGGATTAGAGGTAAAACTTTACTATGTTTTTATGTAAATTGAAGCTGGCAAATTGCAAGGAATTCAACAGATTACAGGTACAACCTTAGTGAGTTTTTATGTAAATTGAGGTTGGCTGTGCTCTTTGTTGTCTGATGGCATTGCAGGGTTTAGCTGAGATAGCTGAGTATGACAGTGACTCTTTGTGAGATTGGGTATTTAATTATGCTTTTAATGTGGACTAGAAGTGAAGAAAGGAGCCCCCATTGTGGGAAGGATGTGGCTGTTATATGTGTGACAGTGTTCAGTGGTTGTTTTGCATTTGGTAGGGAGCCTGGAGTAATTGTGTTCCATAACTTTATTACCAGTTATAGAATTCTCTAATAACAGATGTCTTTTTTTAATTGTGATAAATAATAATTCATCTTTTCTGTCCAGTTAAAAATTTGTATTAGTGTATATGTAATCGTATCTAGAAGGCAAGACCAGCTTGCTGGTATCATTAGCTTTGGGATAAGTGTATTGCCATAGACCCCCAAAGAAGGATAAATTCAGTAAGTAGTGATGCCATTTGTGAAAATCCCAGGGAAAGAGCAAAAATTTGAGGAGAGAAGGAGTTGAAAAGTGTTGTACTACTAGACAAAAACTGGTTGAAGAACGAAGTTGTTTGATCTTTACCAGACCAATGAAAGCTCCTTTCTGTTGCAGTTACATTTCTGATCCTTTAAAGTATTGCTGGAAAGCTTTGACAAGGTCCTGTGATGTGCTTATTATGCTTAGGGCAGTGACACACACTTATTTTATTGATTGATTTCCAGTGTCCCTGGACAATCAGGAAGCTGTTGTTGTCTACCAGCCTCCTCTAATTACAGCAGAAGAAATAAAGCAGCAAATTGAAGCGGCGGGTTTCACAGCAGCCTTCAAAAAGCAGCCTAGACCTCTGAAGCTCAGTGGGAGTGACCTGGAGAGGCTGAGGAATGCTCAGCCCAGAAGCTCTCAGGCATCACAGAGAGAAAACTCCAGCGGGACTGGCACAAAGACAGTTGTGTTCAGAGTTGAGGGGATGCACTGCAATTCCTGTGTCCTCAACATCCAGAGCACCATATCGGCGCTGCCGGCAGTGACGAGCGTCGTGGTTTCATTAGAGAACAAATCTGCTGCTATAAACTATAACCCAAGCTTAATTAGCGTAGAAAAGCTGAGGAAAGCTGTGGAGAATGTGTCTCCAGAAAGGTTCAGAGTCAGCCTTCCTGAGGAACATGAGAATGTGGCACTTTTCCCCACGCTGGTGTCTCCGCTGAAATCTCACTGTGCTTCCAAGGATCCCGGCCAGCCCCTCACACAAGTTGTTGTGATCAATATTGAGGGGATGACTTGCAACTCCTGTGTGCAGTCCATCGAGGGAGTGCTGTCCCAAAAGGCAGGAGTGAAATCTGTTCATGTCTCTCTCCCAAATGGAAATGGGACTATAGAGTACGACCCACTGCAAACAAGCCCAGAAGACTTGAGGTCCTCAATAGAGGATATGGGATTTGATGCATCTTTTCCAGGTAATGACATGTGAAACTTTTAAATTTACAAAGATGGTGCAGTTTTGTTTAGGATTTGGTACCACCCAAGATGAAATTCAGCAGCTGACATACACTTTGTGCTTGCCAAGAGCAGCTTTATATCTTCGCTGCAGATGAGATCGTTAGAGATAACATGCACATCCTTTCATACATCAGATTAATTCAAATGCTTGAGGTGTCTGGCAATACAAATATGTCAGATAAATGCTATTTTATGTCAATAACTGCAGAAGTGGTTGGGTGCTCACACTTAATCCTTTTCACCCTGTTATTGCACAAACAGAGCATCCCCTGAATTGCTGTAAGGAGCAGTGGCCTGTAGTTCCAGAGCCTCTCTCTAAGGTTAAAAACACTGACTTGGCTTACGAAACATGCACTTGCTTACAAGTTCAGCTTTGTGCTCCAGGTAAAGTCAATAAAACTGTGTGTAAAACGAAGGTTGCAGCACACAGGTTTTGCTTGCAGCTACAGCAGAGGACAAAGGATGTGCAACAGAACAAAGACAATGAGGAAAGGCAAAAGGAAAAATAGTAACAAACCAGTAAGTTAATCAGTGGCCCACCTGTGTGCTGACTCTTAACTGACAGGTGGATGGATGAGCTTGACAAGGAGTCTACAATCACCATTTTCAGTCTAAATGAACAGCAGTGTGTCATAGCAGCTCATCCCTCCCTGCAGTGGCTGTTCACAATGTCACAAACTGCAATCTCCTTTCCAGCCAAGGCAGAGCTCCCTGTGGCCAAAGCTCAGCCCTCCCTCGAAGCACAGCTGGACTCTCACAAGCCTGAGCCACCCTCCAAAGTGCCACCAGCCCACCTTGGCAGACAGGAGAGCGAGACCATCTCCAAGTGCTACGTCCAGGTCACAGGAATGACGTGTGCCTCTTGTGTGACCAACATCGAGAGGAATCTGAGAGGGGAGGATGGTGAGATGTGTGTCAGTGTGGTCTGTTACATTTCCAAGCATTTGTTTTGGAGAATCTATCTGGCTTTTGCAGTGTTTTTAAGGGGTGAGTTGTCAGGACAGGTGTTCCTGCTCACCTCTGGTCCACAAGGAGGGAGCAGGGGCATCCTTGCTGCTTTATGGACGTGCTGCCCAGACACTGCCTTTGCAAAAGCAGCAGCTGAGTGCTCCAAAGAATACAGGGATCAAATAGGGGATCCTTTTGAAGGTAAAACAGCTCTTTCCTACTGGAGGGAGGTGCCCAGGTGTGCAGCTGAAAGGCAGAAGCAGATGTGTGCTTTAGGGAGCTGTGACAGAGGCAATGTATGAGTGGATTAAAGGGACACAGGTTAATTTTAGCTCTGCAAGTCAGGGCAATGGTGTCTGTGATTACATTTGCAGGTATAAACGGCTTCATGACTGTGATGTAACAGAGTCATTAATGCAGATTGTGTTTAATTATTGTAATGAAGATGGATGGGTTTCAAGTTAGCCTGGATTTTAATTTTTTTCATCCTAGAAAATGGGTGAATCTAAATCCTCTCAGTGCCCAGTAGGATTGCACTGTTAGATCTGTCCTTTCTCATACAGGTTTCCCCCTAAAAAAGGCTTCTAGAAATGGTAAATGCAGATCAGAGAAATATGCAGCACTGGGTTTTAGAAGAACTTCTTTTAAGTAAAAATAGATAACTTTTAATATAGCATAGACTGAATGTTTGTAATTAGACTGTTAAAGGCATGCTGCTCATGTGGAGTGATGCTTTCCTCTGTCACACCTGCACTGAGGTGCTGGTGTTGGTGTAGCTTCCAAACAGGAGGATGTTTTTTGTTATGCACAACACGGAAGCTTTCCCAATTTCAATAAACTGTGTTGTGCGCTCGTCTTACAATAAATGCAGGATGTTTCTTAAGCCTGATCTGCCACTCACACATTTTGTTTCCTAGGAATACACTCGATCCTCGTTGCCCTCATGGCAGGGAAGGCAGAAGTGAGGTACAACCCTGCTGTCATTCACCCTGCAGCTATTGCAGAGCTCATTCGGGAGCTGGGCTTCGGAGCCACCGTGATGGAAAACTGCGGGGAAGGAGATGGGATTCTGGAACTTGTTGTAAGCTGATCATTAAACTCAGCCACCCTCAGCTTTTATTGCTTTTATCTGCTGGATGTGCTTGTGTTAAGTGTCCACTTCCTAGAGTTTAATCATGTCATAGAGCTTAATTTATAAAAAATTAAGTGCAAGGGTACATCAGGTATGTATCACAAATTTTATCTTGGCCTGCAAACTGTGCTGGCTCACTACTACTACACTGAAAATGCAGAGAAATATTCTTTTATTTTTCTGTTTGCTCTTCCTGTTGCCAGAATTTACTTCTTTTTCTTTTTGAAGCTAGGTATAGCTCAGTGTCCCCCAGCTCTGAGACTGAACAGCTAACAGAGCTTTAGCAGGGCTTAATAACCTTCTCTTTATGCTGTGCTTCCTCTAGAAGGTTTGGAGGGGCCCCTGAGCAGCATGATTTTGTGGGAGGCATCCCTGCCCATGGCAGGGGGTTGGAACTGGATGATCTTTAAGGTCCCTTCCAGCCCAAAGCATTCCATGATTCTACAGTGCTCCCATCCTTAACGAGAAAGATCCATCTCGCTGCTTCACACCCCAGATTAAAGCAATAAATGATGCAGCACAGCCACAAGCACTCTTCCTACTTCTTAGGATGCATTTGCCAGGTAACCTGTGCTTTGCTAACAGGAAGGAACCTTTCTTTTACAGGTGAGGGGGATGACCTGTGCCTCCTGTGTGCACAAGATAGAATCCACCCTCATGAAGACCAATGGTGTTCTGTACTGCTCGGTAGCTCTTGCGACCAACAAAGCCCACATCAAATATGACCCTGAGGCCATTGGTCCTCGAGATGTCATACAAGTGATAAAGGTGAGTTTCATGTCGGCACCAAGTCTCCTAAAATATCCAGTGTCCTTGGAAAAGTTACACATCCCAGAAATAGAAGGGAAGGCTGTTGAAGCAAAAAAAAAGGGTCTCTTTTCTTCCATCTGTCTTGTTCTTCTTAGTGCAGGTTTCTGGAGCTAATATATGTGTTTGGGTTCAAAAATGCTCTGGTACAACTTTGTCTAAGTTTTTAAAAATAAATACTGTGAAAGCCAGGTCATGGTAGACTTGGAGATACCAGCTATAGATCTGTAGAAAAATAAAGCACATTTATTTAAAAATAAAGCACTGTAGCAGGTAAGAGGTGAAAGAAGTTTCTCAGTCTTCTCCTTCAGTTTCTCTGTTTCTGTGCTTTAGGAACAATGATTTTAGAATAGCATTTTATCCCAGAAAGGTTAATTTCTAAATCAGATTGCTTTTCTCTTTTCGAAAGGTAACTAAACAATAGTAACAGACAACAGTAACATTTCATATCAGAAATGTTAATAAAGTTAATCAGAGGGAAGACTGGCACCATCAGTAATTTGGCAATAACTGAGCAAAAAGTGTATTTTAGAACTGACTGTTCTCTTTCTTGTTATTGGGCTTTTTTTCCTTAGGATTTAGGTTTTACTACTTCCTTAGTCAAAAAGGATAGATCTGCCAGTCATCTGGATCACAAACAGGAAATCAGGCAGTAAGTATTCCTGAGCTTGAACCTGATTCTTTTTTGTTACTCAACCATCAATTTATGATTTTTTGTGTGATTGTGTAGACTTACTGCTTAAAATATTCTCCAGCACTTGGCTGCAATACAAGTTTTTTTCCTTTTTTTCTCTTTTTAAATCTGAGGTGGAAAAGGTCTTTTGTCGTGAGCCTGGTTTTCTGTATCCCTGTCATGGGGCTGATGATTTACATGATGGTGATGGACAGCCAGCTCTCAGATGCTCATGCACATCACAACATGAGCAGTGAGGAGATGGAGGCCCTCCACTCCTCCATGGTCCTGGAATACCAGCTCCTGCCAGGACTGTCTGTCATGAATTTCCTGTCGTTTTTACTCTGTGTCCCTGTACAGGTGAGTGGGGTTATGGCAACTCCTGCTTTGTTGGGCTTAAACAATCAAAATGGAAGGTGATGAAGAAATGAAGTTTGAAAAGTGAATGTAATTATGCTGAGGCAAAATGCTTTTGATGTTGTGTTGCCAAAACAGTTGGTTCTGGGCACTGTCAGGGGTGGGGCAGGGCAGGCAGTGGAGAGGTGCTGGGCACCTGAGGCAGCTCCTGAATCCCACTGGGACGGCACTGGGAATACCTGAGAGTGCTGTGAGAAGACCACAGCCCCGGCTGGAGCTGGGATTTTGTTCAATGAGAGAGGCAAATACCACAAATGAAACGGAAAAGCTGCTGCTGTGAGTTAGAGATGTGTGAAATGCCATTGCAGGTGTTCGGAGGGTGGCACTTCTACATCCAGGCCTCTAAAGCACTGAGGCACAACACTGCCAACATGGACGTGCTGGTGGTGCTGGCAACATCCGTTTCCTTCCTCTACTCCTTCTTCATCCTCCTGGTGGCAATGGCTGAGAGAGCCAAGGTGAACCCTGTCACCTTCTTCGACACCCCCCCGATGCTGTTCATGTTCATCTCGCTGGGCCGGTGGCTGGAGCACGTGGCAAAGGTGAGGAAAAGAGAACCCCCAGGCACTGAGAATCATTTCAGAATGTTGTGAACCTCATAAAAACACCCCATGCAAAAGCTTTGCTGGGTTCTTTTAACCTTCTGTGTCGTAAAATCATCTTTAGTAACTGAATTAATGAAAGTTTGACTTAATAGCAGACTGTTTGCAGGAAGTGTTGTCTTAAAAGGGTAAATTGCAACACACAGAGTTGTTATTTACCCAGCTTTTTCTTTCAATAGAATAGTCAGAAAAATATGAAAATTATTATTCTAGGGTAAAACCTCAGAAGCACTGGCAAGACTAATTACATTACAACCTACTGAAGCTACTATTGTTACCTTGGGCCCTGATAACGTTCTTTTAAGGTATCTTGCTTTGTCATTTGCTTTTTCTGTTGTTCCTTTTTTGTTGTTAATATGCTTAATTCACAGACAAATTTTACTATTCTATAGACCTATGAAGGAAATAACTTCAGATTTGCTGGCAGATAAAAATATTAAAATGCAGAATTAGCACTGCTCTGCTTTGGTTTATTGCTTTATTGCTGATTTTTTTTTTCTTTGCTGTGCTAAGACAATTAGTGGATTTTCTTAACTGGAAAGTAAATAAAATTATGATAAAGTAGGCCATTTCAAAGAGCATTATAACTTTCTTGTGATCATTTTGGTATGCACTAATGCCAGCCAGTGGGGTTGTGCTTTGTGTGTAGTGCCAGCTCCTTTGCCTGGGTCACTCCAGTTCCAATCTCTTATAAAACATTTGCCCTATTCCAGTGAGGAGCAAGTCGATGTGGAACTGGTTCAGCGAGGTGACATTGTCAAAGTGGCCCCAGGAGGCAAATTCCCAGTGGATGGCCGTGTTATTGAAGGACACTCCATGGTGGATGAGTCTCTCATCACAGGTCAGCATTTGCTTTTTCCATGTGTAAAAACGTTTTCCTTTAAACAAATCTGCAGACGGGAAGTCGAAGCTGACGTTCTCCCTCTTGTCAGGAGCTGGAAGCTGTCCCAAAGGTGCATTTTTCAGCAGTGTTGTGTCTGTTGTTGCCCTTTCCCTCAGGTGAGGCCATGCCTGTGACTAAGAAGCCTGGCAACACAGTTATTGCAGGCTCCGTCAATCAGCACGGGTCCCTTCTGATCTCGGCCACCCACGTGGCAGCTGATACCACTCTTTCCCAGATTGTTAAACTCGTGGAAGAGGCCCAGACCTCAAAGGTAGAGTATCATCAAATTTAGCACTTGAGGTTTGCTGTCTCATGCAGGCACCAGCACACCAAATCACTGGAGGGGTGGCTGAGACTGCTTGGATTTGAATTGCAGCTGGATAATGAAGTATCTTGCTGAATAAGGACTTTGATCCTGTCTACTGAGCCAAGTCTCATCCTCTTATTAAGTAAATCTGTAATTATGAAGTGTGGCAAGCCAAGTGTGCTGCAAGCAGCAGCTGTGATTCTTCTCTTCTGTGCCTTCAGACACAAACATGATGGTGCTGAGTGATGTTTCTCCTTCCCAGGCTCCCATCCAGCAATTTGCAGACAAACTTAGTGGCTACTTCGTTCCTTTTATTGTGGCTGTCTCTGTGGTTACCCTTCTTGCCTGGATTATAATTGGGTTTGTGGATTTTCAAATAGTGGAGAAATACTTTCTGGTAAGTAAATCTCCTTAAACACCTTCTGAAATATTTAATAGACAGCCTTACAATTCTATTAGACTGCAGTGGTTCCCTTTCTGGATTATCCTTGCAGGCAGTTGCTGACTATTAACTGCTCTTGTTATTACATTCTTTACATTATGTATTTTTTTATACTGTATCGCTCCTGCATTTATACTTAAAGAGAATCCACAGTAATTAATCAACTCCTGTAAGATGGGATTTTAAAAAAGTTAATTAAAAGAAGTAAATGTTAAACATCAAAAATTTCCCACCATCCACCCCTCCTCTGTGGGAAAAAGAAGTTCCTCCTGTCAAAAGCTCGAATTCTGCATCTGGCTCTGCTAGCACAGCTCTGTGTAAATTCATCTTGGGAATCAGTGGAATTCATCTTCATTACAAATTCTAGAGGAGGGTCAGGATCCCAAACTGGAATTAGGGGTTGCTTAAATCACAGGGTTTCTTGTTTCAAAACGATTCCTGATTAGAATTTCTTAGTTTCCAGGAAAGCCATCTTCATATCTGCTTTTTTTTTGTCTCTCCTTACTGTATATATCTTTGGTAGAGTATCTCTTATTACAGTGCATCATTAAAGAGTTGTAGCACATGGTGTCTTGTTTAGGAAAACATCCTGTAAATGAAACAGTTGAAGGTAGATGCAGTATAGACAGAAGTTGGTTAATTAGTCATTAATTTAATCACTCATCTTAGGTTTTGCACAATTTGCCTGTGCTTTACTTTAGTATTAATACTCAGGGGAAATACTGGCAGATGTTTCTAACCTCCAAGGCAACGCGTAGTCGAACGTGTTGTTCCTATTGTTCAGTTTCTTCCCTGACCAACTCCCTTCCGTGCCCAGGGCTACAACAAGAGCATTTCAGCAGCAGAGGTGATCATCCGCTTCGCCTTCCAGGCCTCCATCACCGTGCTCTGCATCGCCTGTCCCTGCTCGCTGGGCCTGGCCACCCCCACGGCCGTCATGGTGGGCACGGGCGTGGGGGCCCAGAACGGCATCCTCATCAAAGGCGGGGAGCCCCTGGAGATGGCACACAAGGTGAGCCCTGGGGCGTGCCCACAAGGGCTGTCCAGCCTGGGGGTGGTGGCATTTTGCCAGCTGTTGTTGGAGCAGATGATGGAATGTCCTGGTGGGTCCCGTCCAGCTCCGTGTTCGAAGTTTGGTTGAAGTGGGCGGCTTCCCAAGGAATCTGCACCTCCGTGCTCGGTTCATTGATTGAAATCTTCCTGCTTCCCTGCAGGTGAAGGTGGTTGTGTTTGACAAAACGGGGACCATCACCCACGGCACTCCAGAGGTGATGCAGGTGAAGTTCCTGGTGGAGGGGAACCACCTCCCTCGTCACAAAATGCTGGCGATTGTGGGGACAGCGGAGAGCAACAGCGAGCACCCCCTGGGAGCAGCAATCACAAAGTACTGCAAAAAGGTGAGGGGCTCCCAGAACGCAGCCTGCTCTCCCTCGTGGAAGAACCTCTCTTGCAGGACTTCATCAATATCACAAGACTGTTCATACTTACTAAGTAATTGCTGTGTTTAATTGGGAAAGCTGAAAATCGTGGAGCCACAAATCACACCGTATTAGATGCCCTGTTCAGACTTAGATTTTGATGATTATTTCCCTCCTCCTCTTTGTTCAACTGCACTTTATTTTGTGGGCTTAATAATTGCATCATGCTTTTATATATTTAAAAATTTCATCAGTTTCCATCCTCTTTTTCTAGGAGCTGAACTCAGAAACCCTTGGGACATGTACAGATTTTCAAGTAGTTCCAGGCTGTGGCATTAGTTGCAAAGTCACCAATATTGAGGCATTACTCTACAGGAAAAACAGAATGGTTGAAGAAAACAATGTTAAAAACGTGACACTTGTGAAAATTGAGGAGAATGCAGACGAATCAGTGCAGCCTCCTTTGATCATTGATGCTGAACTACCAAGTAAGTGAATTCTGAGTTAGAGAATAAAATGGAGATTTTTTTGATTTTGCATCTTTAGGATCCTTAAGAGTGAGGTCACTCATTTCTGCCTTGGAGAATTGGGCTGACATCAAGGCACACATTAAATAGTTGCTCGTTAGTTTATTTCATGCTCGCACATCACTCAGAACATGTAAATTAAATACAATTTCAAGTTGCATGTTGAATATAGGACTGGAAAATCAGACAGTAGTTGTCTGTCAGCTCTCTCTGGCTTTACTTTGCTTCATCCCAAGTTACCATTTGGTAGCTAGAATTATGTGTATTTGCATAACTGGTTAGTTTTCACTCAAGAACAGCTCATTGTTAGGTCTTTCAACTCCATTGGGCTGTTCATAGAAATCAGAAGCACCGAGAAGGTGACTCAGTCTTTTATTGTCCTTTGAGCTGGTGTTTTTGGCCCTCTGACGTGGGGTGACTCCCCAGGACTGAAGAAATGCTGGTGTCTCTCTTGTAAAGGACACATGAAGAGATTGGTAGGGCAGAAAGTATTGAGGAATTGTTTATTTCAGTTTGGATTCCCTGCAGTGCTGTTCCAGTGCATACTGGGAGAGCTTGGCTGCGATGAGCTGCAGGGAAGCTCCCTGGTTATCCACATGATGGTGGCATCGTGTTTTCTTCCTTCAGCTACTGCGGCCTCTCAGAAATACTCAGTTCTCATTGGGAACCGGGAGTGGATGACCAGGAATGGCCTCCTGGTGAGACATGAGGTGGACAAAGCCATGATGGAACACGAGCGGAGAGGCCGCACGGCTGTTCTGGCAGCTGTGGATGGTGAGTTCAGTGCTGCTGCTGCTTTATTCAGTTTGATTGCCACTAAATATCACATAAAATGTCACATAAATAGAAATTAATGAATAGTGATGTCATAGCAGCTACACCTGAAGCAGAGTAATGGGATGAAAAGAGATCATTAATCAGTTTTTACAGCACTTTCTTATGGGAAAGGCTCTTTCTACCCAACTTGGCTGACAGGAGAGTTGGGCATAATAATACAATGCAAAGACTTCAAAGAAAGCAAAAGGGGAGAAAGGAGAAAAAAAGGAATTTCATTGTGGTTGTACAGTCCGTGCTCTGTATTGCTTTAAACCTTGCTGCCCTGATACCTGTTCTCATCCCACTTTCTACTGTCATTATTAACTGGTTCTGGAACTGGACTTACTGGGGGAAGTTCGTTTTTCTAAATCAATCAAGATCTTTATTACAAACACTTTCTTTCTGTTTTCAGGAGTGCTCTGTGGCTTGATAGCTATTGCAGATACTGTGAAGCCAGAGGCTGAGCTGGCAGTGTACACTTTGAAGAGCATGGGGTTAGAGGTTGTCCTCATGACCGGTGACAACAGCAAAACAGCCCGGTCCATCGCCTCTCAGGTGGGCTGGTGTCCTGTGCCTGGGGCTGGTTTCAGCAGGAAAAGTGGTGTGGCATGTTGATATTGCTGGTGGCTGGTCTGTTGTGAAAGATGATAATGTAAAAAAATTTGGACTGAAGAGGGAATGCAAGAAGTTTTTGAATGGAAGTAACATCAACTGTGAATTCAGAGCTGTTTTCATATCATCAGCTGGGTTTGTTCTTTAGGTCATCAGTGGTAATATGGGTTTCATCCTTCCTGGCCACATCATTCCAGGCAGGAGTTTTGACAGCTGCTGGAAAAGCTGCAGCACAGTTGTGTCCTCTCTGTCTGTCCAGGTTGGCATCACCAAAGTGTTTGCAGAGGTTCTCCCCTTGCACAAAGTGGCCAAAGTGAAGCAGCTCCAGGACGAAGGGAAGCAGGTGGCCATGGTGGGAGATGGGATCAACGACTCCCCAGCCCTGGCCATGGCCAACGTGGGCATTGCCATTGGCACGGGCACGGATGTGGCCATCGAGGCAGCTGATGTGGTTCTCATCAGGGTAAGACATCAGAGTTAAAGGGAGCTGGTAGGAGGGGTCAGAAGGCCCAGGATGTCTTGGGTGATGCAGGGGTGCACAATCTCCATAAGCCAGGAGAACTGGAGCAGAGATTGTCTTCCCTGTGTTCAGTGCAGTGACTATCCCATGAAGGAAACTTCCAAGTTTTCTGGGTACTGCACATTTTGGGGTAATTAAAGTTTGAGAGTGGGCAAAGGAGGACAAAGTGACCTGTCCTTTGGCAAACATAAATTATATTTGGGTAATGTACCACGGCACCTCCAGGGTTACAGGCACTTGTTCCTACACATCAGCAACACCCTGGCAGACTGCAGTCAGTTTTTGGAGCTGTCCCGTGAGGTGCTGTGGACGTTACTTGGATTATGATGGATTGGCACTGACCAGAGCAGCCTCCAGAGGGCTTACTGTGATTAGCCTGTTACATCCAGTGCTGTAGTGAGCTGTAAAACAGGACTGTGCTGACACTACACGTGTGCTTTCTGTCTCTGACTGCTCCAATAAACGTTTTCACTTGCAGGATGACCTGATGGATGTGGTAGCAAGCATAGATTTATCCAGGAAAACCGTGAAGAGGATCCGGATCAACTTTATCTTTGCTCTAATTTATAATCTCATTGGAGTTCCCATAGCTGCAGGTGTGTGAGTGTTGCCTGCACTAATTGGATTGGGCTCAGTGAGTAGAAGATTGCAGTGATTTACTGTTGTGTGGGAGAGTTTCCATTGTCTTTATTTCTGGCTGTCAGTAAGGGCAGAGTTCTCTGCAGTGGAATATTTGTGAGCCGTCCTCTTCCCACACTATGGCTACTATGGATGTGCTCAGCACATCAAAATAACTTCAAGATAAAAGGTTTATTGAAAGAGCCTGATCTGTGAACAAGCAGTTTTATTGCAGGGTGGGCAGGACGTGCCACCTCTGAGTTTCAGTCTGTGCAAGTGTGGCACATCCAGGTGTGCATTCACCTGAGGTTCTAGCTGAGATAAACCACAAACCCTTACATATTAAATATTGGTCATTTAAACTAAAATCCCATTTACTAACAAATTAAAAAACAACGAAAACTAGACAGTTGATGTGAAATTGTATCTATCAGTATATGAATAATGCAGTGTTCCTGCTCTGAACTTACTGCTGGTTTAATTTTCTAGGTGTCTTCCTGCCCATTGGTTTGGTTCTGAAGCCCTGGATGGGATCTGCAGCCATGGCTGCCTCTTCAGTCTCTGTTGTGCTTTCTTCTTTGCTCTTAAAGATGTGAGTAGGAACAGTCTTGTGGTTTGTAACTTGGATTTGAAGCTCAGGTCTTTTACTTTGAGTGGCAGAAAATAAATGTGGGACTGTGGGAGATTTTGAAGGCTTTTGAAGAACAGTTCAGGCAAGTCTGTGTTAAGCAGACAGTAGTGTTTAAAAATGTAGTTTCTAATGTGAAGAGATGTACAAATCAGAAGTGTTCAGAATGAGAAATTCCTCAGTGGCCTTTTTGTGTTTGTGAGAACTCTCACTGGTCAAATGATAAATGCCTCTGACTTATGCATAATGAGTTTCTATCCATATTTTAGTGTACTTCACTCCAGCCTCAGAGGTATTGATATATTTTGGTTTTTCCTTCCTTAGGTACCAGAAACCAAGTTCTGAGAAGCTGGAGTTCCATGCCCGTGGTCAGCTGAGGCACAAGAGCCCATCAGAGATCAGTGTCCACGTGGGGATCGATGAGAGCGGGACTGGCTCCCCTAAGCTGAGCCTGATGGATCAAATCATCACCTACAGCAGAGCCTCCATAAGCTCCCTGTTCTCAGACAAGCGTTCCGTGAACAGCATCATCCTCAGTGAGCCAGACAAACGTTCACTTCTGGTGGGCGATTTTGGAGAAGATGATGACACAGCCTTATGAAAGACTCACTCCTCCCATCCCCACTGAGGCAAAACAAAAAAAACCCAAAGCAAAAAAACACAACCAAAACAGCCGTGGTGAGGTCTGTACGTGTCCTGGTCCTTGTGGAGGTCTTTCAGATGCATTTCGTCTTCAGTGTAGAGGTAGTTTTTGCAGTGACTTTCCAGGGTCTTTTGTGGTTTTTAATCTAGACTTACCAAAAATATCTGGTGCGGGGCTGTTGATGCTCACAAACAGGGCTGTGTTCCCATTCCATGGAGCTTGCAGTATAGCATTTATTTTGGCAAATTGTCAAAAAATTAAGGAACCTAAGGAACCAGAAACTCATTTCCCAGCCTTATACCAGGCTATGCACAGTGGAGTTCAGTACCGTGTTAAAAAAAATTGTGAATTTGCATCTGCAAAATCCTGAAGGTTCTGTTTGCAGAGAGATGTGCCTTACTTCAGAACCCTCTTGCTTCCACAGCCTGCCTTCTGCCAGAATGGGTCCTCTCAAATGCCTTTTCTTGTTGTCAACATCTGGTTCCAGCTTTTCACACTCCAGGCTTCAGATCATCTCTGTGGGATCTGCATTCCTGCGTGGCGGAAAACGGGGAGGTTTGGGGCTGAACCCACACTGAGCTCTGCACATCCTGCCCCAGGACACTCCTGCCCTGAGACTGTCTGCCTGAAGGTTGTCTGGATTGGGAGGTTTGCTCATTCCCAGCCTCTCCTAAGCCAAAAACTCCTGCAACACCTGAATGCAGTATCAGTGTGAGGTGTATTAGCCAAAGTGTTCAGCTTTAGGAAGGAGCAGTGCAGTTAGTACTCACCACCAGAATCTACTGGCACTCCTTCAATGAACCAGGGGAGTTTGTCACAGACTGCCTTTAAAACCTTTACAGTTCAGTCTTGCTTGTAAAGTTAAGTGTTTGTATTCTAGGAATGGCCCAGCATCACTGCAATGGTTGATCCAAACCCCCTTTGCTTGGTCTGTGCAGATCCAGGCATTGTGAATTCAGGCAGTTGTCATTTGTTGCTGAACTGCAATATCAAAAAGCAGCTTTTGATCATGAAATCATTAATATCAAAAATATCCTCAGTGAGAAATAGAGATGCTCATCAGCCAATAGCTGGTTACCTGTTTGTTACTCACTGAACCTTGTTCCCCCCATCTGCTGCTGAGGCAGCCATCGGCAACAATTGCTGGGTTCAGTAATGTTCAATTTCATTATGAAGTGCAGTCCATGATGTAAATGTGTACCAGTTGTGCTTGTAGAGGAGAAATACTCTGTTTGGTGTAGATAAAGAGATTCTCTCTAATGTTCTCTTTTTAACTCAAAGCCTGATGTCAGGGCATAGATTGTGTATGTAAAAAGTCTTGAGTAAACAGCTCTTGTATTTTATCTGAGAACCACCAGAAAAATCCCATTGTGTGAGAGCAGAAGAGCTGTGCTGGGGGATGTGTTGTTAGGAAATCAGGATACCTTGTGTTGCACTGAGGAGAGCACCATCATGTGCTGCTGCCGCTAGTTTAAGAAACAAAATACTTCCGTAGCAGGATTTGGGTTCTTAATATCTCTACATGAATATAGAGTATTTTTATAAATTAGGTTATAGCTGTATGTAATATGTAGTGTTGTTACATGCTGAGATTCATCACTGCACAGCCATTCCATGAGGTTTTGTTCTCAGTTTGCAGCAGCAGAGCTGTTCTTACAAAGCAGATCATTGCCCAGAGCTGTTTGGTCATGTTAGGATGGGTTTTAGTGCTTCACAATCATGCAGAGACTTGAGTTGTCTTGTTTATCCACCCTCCTTGAAGTGTTCCTGGCACAGTTGTGCAGGTGAAAGGGAGGTACTTACTTTTTTCTGTCTGTGCTGTGGGTGGTCTCAGTCACTCCTTCAGATGGAAGTTCCACTGCTGGTTGGGGAGTGGATGGCATGGAAATGACACATCACCCTCCTGCAGGAAACACGGAGGTAATTCAGGGTTGAGGTCCTGGTTGGTAGATAAGGCAGCATCAAGAACTTGTTAAACTATTTCCAAATATATTTTTAGAGCACTTTGCCTTCAACCTTTTGTTGTCCAAATGCTGTGTAGGTTGAATGTTTACAGCTTTACCTCCAACTTTTTCCCAACACAGATGTTTTTCTAGGCTTTATCATTTTCTGTGAAACTCAGCCTTTGATCCAGGTACAGCAAAATAAGGCTCTTTTTCCAAACCAGGATACTTAAAGAGGTGCAGAGATGATTATCACGGAATAAAGAACAGCAGCTGCCAGCTGGGAGGGATGGGAGATCAGCTTGTAGGGACAGCCAGAGGATCAGGCTCTGGACAGAGGAAATAACTGAGCCCAAGGAGGGATGGGGGCAAGGTGGTTGTGATAAACTCCGAGTTTTGAAAGCAGGTTCTCTGTCCAACACTCCCCACGGGTGAGGTAATGACTTCTAGGATGTTTATCTTATGATTTAATATTACAAAAGGTGCTTTACATCGAAGAACCAAACTCCCTTTCAGTTTGAATGTACAGTGCAAGTGGAATCATGTGTGGGAGCTCAATGTTTTCCCAAATGTAAATGTTTTAATATGTAAATAGGTTGCTTCTGTTGGAGACAGTTTGGATTCAGACATTTAAAGTATCGCTTGGAAACACTCAGTTACAAACAATATTGTATTACTCCTTTATCTGTTTTATTTTCTGTATCTAGCTATTTATAAACCTGTGCTCTATTTAATAAAAAAGTACATATGCTACAGGCTTTAGAAGTTGCTCTTTGAATCTTACCAAACTTACTTAACTTTTGAAAGAGTTTAAAACGCTTGCAATTTTATACAAAAAAAAAAGTTAACAGAACACAATGGAAGTAAGAAAACACTTTTATTTATTGAAAACTATGCTTTTTTTTTTTTTGTTTAGAACTTCCAACAAAATGTTATAAACTGGAGAATTTTTGTTACTCCGTTTTAGTGATGAAGAATGGAGAAGGGAATGCTGCTTGGAATGGTAATGTAGGGCTGTTACAGTTCTTTGCATCTCAAAACATGTCTCATGTTTCCTATTCTTTTAAGACCGTGCCTCCATCATTCTAATAGCAATTATAAGCTATGTAATGAAAATATGGCGTCCGAAGGCTGTTTTAAATCCTGTTCTTTCATCTCCTTTAAATATTTGTTGCTGTCTCAGTGAAAGGCCAAGGATTGGGGGTTAGGTGCAGTGCCAGCTCTGCTAAACACAGCCTTGAGCAAACACTGAGCCTGTGTGGAACTGCGGGGCTGGGGGCAAGTGGGGGTGGTGAAAGCTGGGAAATTGTGGAATAATCTCATGTAGGAACATCTCTCTGTTACAGAAGGGGGGAGTAAATAATTGAGGCTGGAAGAGGCTGTTGGAGGTCACGTAGTAAAAAGCTGTCCCAGCAGCTGAGCCAGAGCTGCTCAGCCAGGACTGAGGTTTGTAACATCTCCACACCCTTTGGGCAGGCTTTTCCAGGGGTCAGTCACCCTCAGGGTAAAAAAGGGGGTTTTTGTGTTAGGATGAAGTTTCCCATATTTTGGTTTGTGCCTGTTGACCCTGTTGACCCTGTTGTCACTGGGTATTACTGAGCACAGTCTGGTTCAAGTCGAATCCAGGTGTTTCCAAGATGAACAATTTTGCTTTTCCTTAAGACACAACCCTGCAATTTCATCCTCTTGGACTGTCTCGGGCCTAGTATGCTCCATCAGGTGTGGAAACCTACAGTTTTAGCACTTGTGGTTTGGAAAATGCAGGTTTGTTGCACAAAAATGGTAACCAAAACATTTGAGATTGTTTAATTTAGGCCTTGAGTTTTTTTGGGTTAAGGCAGTGTGTGAACCTTCTTGTTTCAAATGGAACTGTTTGGTTTTAGCTCTGACTGAATTAAATAAATAAAAAGCCAAACCAAAACCTCATTAAGTAGCCAGGAGGCCCCAACTCCCATGGACACAAAATGTGTGATACAAAAATCTCTGTGTTCATCTGGCCAACGCCCATCATTGTGATTCAAGAAATGCCAAGTTTAATGTAGAATTAAACTCTTGGAATTTTAAAATGTCTCTCCTTTCCTGAAACCTTAAACATCACTGATGATTCCTAAGTGAAAACATGAGCTGTCCCAGAGTAAATTCTGTTACAAGCCTCTGATTTCAGTTTTTCTTGAGCTCAATTTAGTTTAGTACAGCAGCCTCACCTCTCTTGGTGGCAGCGGCCACATGTGAGTGGTGAGCAGAGCTCTCACACTCCACAGCACTGTTTTGTTAGGGAAAAACAGAAAGGTTAAATTATTTGATTAAATACAGGTTCATTCTACGGTGGACAAAATCAGTGGAACAAATACCGGGTTCTGATGGAAAAATGATATTGTAGATAGTGGCAGGATTTATGTTAATTTAAAACTAACTGTCCTTGGCACTAGAGAGACAGAGCAATGCTGTGTTCCTGCAGCCTGCTACAGCCACAGTTAACATTGGAGCCTCTGCAGCTGCTGCCTCAAACATCCCATTTTCAGGCTTGATGGAATCCATTTGCCATTTTAGTTCCTGCATGGATTTTTGAACCACTCCCTAGATACTTTCAGTTCAGTGTGGCTGCATCATCTTTTAAGATGCTCTTTCTTTTTATTCCCTTTTTAAGTAACGTTTTTAGACCACATCTCTGCAGAGCAGTATGACAAGCCCTTAAGGTCAGACTCCGATTCCAAATTCAGCATCTGCCTTGATAGCAGAGCTGTGCTATGGGCAATGTTAGGGAGGTTTTCTTCCTTCCAGTTGACTGGACAATTTAAGTAGTAGCTGTGAATTTGTACCATGTCTGCTTGGTCATGAAGGAAAACTGCTGACCAGGTAGGATTGGGTTTTCTGTATACCATTAAACACATCGCTAAAATAAATTTTTTAAGGAGAGTTGGAGAGCTGTACACACACACACACTCAGGTCCAGGAAACAGAGACACTGAGGAGGATTTTTCAGCATTTTTCAATTAACCCTCATTCAATTTCATGCATGGACAGCCCTGACGCCCTTTGTCCCTGCAGATGTCGGGAATGAGATGGTGCAGGCATCGGCCAGGTGAGGGAGCAGCCAGGAGATGTCTGCCTTTATTCTCTTAGGATTGTGCCCGTTTTTCAGGCAGCTTTCCCCATAGTTCCAGATTGGATGCTCTTTATCTTTCCTACACGACTCCTGTGCTTGATATTGACCATCTCCCACTGCAAGAACAGAACGCTGAGACCTTGTGCTGCAGCCTGTTTTTAAGTGGAAGCTTAAACTGCAGCGGGTGGTTCTAAAAGCAGGAAGTTTCTGCAGCCTGGGTCACGCGACACAGATGGAGATGCAGATTATTGGTCTCCAAACCACAGCCCTCCCGTTTGTCTCACACAAACACACCCCAGTGCACCAAAGCCTGTGGTCTGCCTGAACTTGCACAGTCCTGTTCCTTTTGGATAAATGAAGCTGGCAGGATCGTGCAGGAGAGGGCTGTGCCAGTCTAAAGTACAGCTGCTGCTCCATATTCCTAGGAGTGACTTCCTAGGATGGTCACAGGTCTAACCTCAGCTCCTTGTGTTTGTCATTACCAGCCCTTTGCCCTCCTGGCTTTGCTGCACTGGTTAATTTAAAAGTGCAAGGTTTGAGCTGTTTGCATGGGCTTTTTTCTTTAAATATTTGCAGTTTATTCTAAATATTTCACAACAGGAGGGAAGGACAGAGAGGTGACTCAAGCGTGGAAATGAGCTTTGAATGTGTCTGTATTTCTTCCCCTTTTTTTGTAACTCCTTTTATAAGACACAAATTCTTGTGCCTGGGCCATATCCCATCTGGAATTGTGTTCTGCCACCTCAAGTTCCCATCTGACATCCTCCCTATTCCTCTGTCTCATGTTCTTCACAAAAACTGGGGAAAAAGCAATCAAGGATAAAACCAGAGAACACTGAATGAGCTATGGCTGCACTTCTGCCAAAACAACGATCTTTATAAGTGCAACTTTATAATTGCTACAGACTTCTTATCCAATACTCTCCTAACCTATTGGATGGATATAGTGGAGTTGGCCCTATTGAGTAGAGTACTCTCGCTCATTTTTATTTATGGCTTGCTTAGTCCTTTATTGCTGAATGCCCCGTCTACCTGGGGATTCACAAGTGTCCTGCTGACCCTTTTCCCTCAGCTGTGGCACACAGCTGTCCTAAATCGTTGTGGGTGCTCAGGTTACTGTGTTCATGCCACCACACAGTGTGACATTCCTGCTCCACACTTTTTTACCCCTAGGAGGTGACAGGCGAGCTTTTGAAATTAAAGCCTTGTCCTAATGAATGAACCCATTTCCCAGGGAAAGCGGGAGGTGCTGCAAGGGCTGGGTTGCGGGCTGCAGCTGGGAAGAGCTTTCCTTTCTGAGTCGGCATCGAGGAATTTAACCTTTGCCTTTGGAGAAAGCACACAGGAAGAAGGAAAGGGATTAATTTCAGAACAGTTAAATAGTTACAGCTCCCGTGAATCTAGAGAACCCCTTCATTGTCTCCTTACTGGGAGTCCCTCTAAGGTGAGTGTTTGTTCACCTCCTGTCACTCGTGCTCCTGGCTTGGCAGGCAGAAGTGGCTCTGGCCAGCTGTGCTCCGTGCAGGCGATCCCAGCTCCTGAGGGGAGGCTGGATTCAGGACCAGTTTAGGATCTGACTCTCGGGCCTTGGTGAAGGCTGTATTCACACTGGCACGTCCACATGTCCGTGTCCACAGCTGACATTCTAAGTGCCATCCAGGGCCTCTGGGTTACAAGGACTCACCTGATGATTCTGAGGTCAGGTCTGGGTTGCTACATCGCAGGAGGGACCCCTGGGTACCCCCCAGATTTACTCTGCCGTCAACATTGAGACCATTACTGGACCTAATTTAATTTGACACCTGAATGTAGATTTATAGCAATATATGAAAACATAAAGTGACACACCCTGACAAACTAAGGTGCTATTTCCTGGTGACCACCTCACAGGTGATTTCATGTCACCTGTCAGTTTGTTCCCACCCGTGTATTTCAGCATTTATTGCTGTTGGGATTGATACTTTAACGTGTCTCGGAGGCCCATCCAGGCTTTCCTGAGCTTTCTGACAAGTCTTGCAGCAGGAGACTCCCACCCTTCTGCCTCAGGCTGGGTGTTTTTACCCACATGTGAGCAGTTCATTAGTCTGGCTCTCTAGGTACATTTGTCTTTACTTTCTTGTCGGTGCATGCTCATTTGAATCAGAGAATCATTTAGGTTGGAAAAGACCTCTGAGACCATTGAATCTGATCTTTGACCTTATCAATGAGACCAGAGCACTGAGTGCCCTATCCAGTCATTCCTTGAACACCTCCAGGGATGGTGACTCTACACCTCCCTGGGCAGCCCACTGCAATGTTTAACAACCTTTTCCATGAGAAATTCTTCCTGATGTCCAGCCTGAACCTCCCCTGGCACAACTGGAGCCTGTTTCCTCTGGTCCTGTCCCTTGTTCCCCGGGAGCAGAGCCTGACCCCAACCTGGCTGCCCCCTTCTGTCAGGGAGTTGTGCAGAGCCACAAGGTCCCCCCTGAGCCTCCTTTTCTCCAGGCTGAGCCCTTTCCCAGCTCCCTCAGCTGCTTCTCATATGACTGACTCTCCAGACCCTTCCCCAGCTCTGTTGCCCTTCTCTGGACTCTCTCCAGCACCTTTCTGTCAGCAGAGAACTGATTTTGTCATCACCACTTTCTCAGCGGTGTCTGTACATTTTTGTGAGCGTGGCAAAAAAACAACCCTGTCAGCAACAGAAAGGCCTATCCTATGGGCAAAAGACAAAAGACCACGAGCTCCTTTTTCACCCAGTACAGTGCATTGCACTGTGCTATTGTCGCCCAGTGCACAGCCCCCTGCACCGTGTTAGAGGCTGCACGTATGTTGGGCCAGGTGATTTTTGACTGCACTCACCAACCTGCTACGAGGGCGTGGAGTCACAGGACAACAGGGAATGGCTCTGGCCTGACAGAGGGCAGGGTGAGGGCTGCCTCCAGCTCTGGGGTCCCCTGCACAGGGAGGACATGGAGCTGTTGGAGAGATCCCAAAGGAGGCACCAAGATAATCACAGGGATGGAGCACTTCTCGTATGAGGAAAGGCTGAGAGAATTGGGATTATTCTACCTGGAAAAAAGAAGGCTTTGCGGCCTTCCAGTACCTGAAGGGAACTCACAGGAAAGATGGAGGATACAAGGGCCTGGAGTGACAGGACAAGGGCAAATGGATTTAAACTGAAAGAGAGCAGGTTTAAATTAGGTATTAGGAAAAAGTTCTTCCCTGTGAAAGTGATGAGGCCCTGACACAGGGTGACCAGAGAAGCTGTGGCTGCCCCTGGATCCCTGGAAGTGTCCAAGGCCCGGTTGGACGAGGTTTGGAGCAGCCTGGGACAGTGGAAGGTGTCCCGCCCATGGCAGGGCGTGGAACGGGATGATCTTTAAGGGTCTCTCCCAACCCAAACCATTCCGTGAATTCTATGAAACCATGCTGCTGAAAGGTGTATCCCTTCACACAGTTGTTTTGTCCCTAGTTATCTTGAGAAGTATTTATGTAGGTCACATAAAAATATCCCGGGTTTTGTCTCGTCCTTTACTGTCGACGCTTGGCCTGCCCCAGGCCTATGGCTCAGCTGTGAGGTGCCTGCCCTTCATCTGAAGGACTCCCACCAGCCGACACAGGTTTAGACACAATTTAGGAGTAATTTTCCCTCAGATAAGATCCGGAACCGTTAACTTGGAGCTCACGGATCGGACCCCGCGCACTCCGGACTCCCTCAGGGAGCGACGGCTGCGTGTGGGACGTGACCGGGGCCGGCGCCGCAGCCCCGCCCCAAGGGGCGGGATGTCCCCTGACGGACGGGAAATTCGACCAATAGAAACGCAGGAGGGACAGCACGAACCAATCGCTGACGGGGGGCGGGGCGAGGCGGACCGGGTGGTGGCGGCGCGGGCGGGGCTGCGGCAGAACGCGGAGGCGGCGAAGCGGTGCGGGTCGAGCGGGAGTGACGTGAGTCGGGCCACCAGCAAACATGTCTCTCTCCAACAAACTCACCCTGGATAAGGTGGACGTGAAGGGCAAGCGCGTCGTCATGAGGTGAGGCGTTGCGGGGGTGAATGTGCGTCTCCTGGGGGCCGCCCTGCTCCATCCTCCACGCCGGGGCCGGGCCGGTGCCCCCCCCGCAGCAGCCCCTTGCTCGGGCCCGGCACGTGTCGATCTGGGCGGTTTTAGTTTCATTTTTTTTCGCTCGCTGGGTATTGGAGAGGCTCCTGCATCCATCATCGAGTCGGCCCGGCTTCCCTGCGGGGGATGTGGCGGCCGGGCAGGGTGTAAATCCCGGCCCGGCTCTGCCGCCCTGGATCACCCCGCTCGCACGTGTGTCGGCCACAGGCGGCTTGAGGCGAAATCCAGCCAGCCTGCCGTGCTTTTATTCCAGAGAACTACCCTCAAAAATGCTTATTTTCCGGTTATTGTTTCCGTACTGCAAGTTTAAAAAGCATTGCACTAAGAAAGTGAAGATACGGCTCTCTCCAGGTATCCAAATACCAATAATAATTCAGCATTTTGCAGCCGGAATCGAATCATAGAATCACAGAATGGCCTGGGTTGGGAAGGACCTTCAAGCTCATCTCTTTCCACCCCCATTCCAAAGGCCGGAACACCTTTTGCTAGGCCAGGTTGCTCCAAACCTTTTCCAGCCTGGCCTTGGACACTTCCAGGGATGGGGCGTCACCGCAGGTTTTCAGCACATCCTGGTCTGAAACCCTAAAATAGGCGTTCCTAGCTTATTTATAAAGCATCAGTGCCTGAAAGCCTAATGTTGGAATTGTTGCCAAATCCTGGGAGATAAAGGCACCAAGGTACATCGTGATATGTCCTGCTCGAAATACTCTTATTGTGGGGTAGTTTGTTCAAGGTCACTGTAATGTGGATCCTACGTGTGTGTTATTTACGCTGTGAGAAGGCAGGGATAGCAAAAGTACAGCTTCTGTTATTCGTAGTCTGACAGACAACTTGCTCTTTTTACCTTGTCCCTGCACCCTTGTTTTGAACTAGTTCCCTAAAAATTTGATTATCAGAAACCAGCCCGTGCAGCAAGTATTGAAGAAGCTTGCTCAGGATTTCTGTGCACTTTCTAAGTCTGGTATAACAACAGATCTTTCTATCTCTGTAAAAGTCTGTACCTGACTGGTTTTTTTGGCCATCTGTCTGGTTTTTTCCATTTCTGAGTCATGTTACAGAGAGCAGCCGTGCACTGGCAGACGATGGGCTGGGTTTGCCCGCTCAAAGTCTCTGTTAATTAATGCACAAATCTAACTTCGCTATTCTGTGAGGGGCTGCCCCAACACAGCAGGTGACCTGCCAGGCTCCGTCTGCTGCCTGCATCTCGCCTCTCTGAAACGAGTCACCACGTGTTCTCAGTAGTACTAAAATCGATACCTCTTCATTTTCTGCTCATGTTCATTGTAATTTTGGCGTACTCACACCCTGCTTAGCTTCCGGTCCTCAGTGCCGAAGCTTCAGGAAAAGTTGAGAATGGGGAGGAGAGAGAGTTCAGGGCGGCTCAGATTTCAGTGTTCTCCGAGGGGGAAGAAGGCTGAGCTGGACCTTTCTTTTATAGTTTTGATGGCTCTGTAAAGCAAACTGTTCTTTTATTCTCTCCTTTTAGGATAATGGCCCCGTAATGGTGCTTTCTTTGCTCCTTCTAGAACTCGACCACTGTGCTGTGAGGCTGCCAGTTCAGTTTCTTTCTGTTCAGCTACTCCTGTTTTGCTGGCAGCTTTTGTTTTTCTTCCCATTTGTTTCACGTGCTGAGCGGGCTGCGGGGGTGGGGGGGATTCATTCACTCAGCTTGTTGAACTCGGATGTTCTTTAATGTATAGAATGATGAAGGATGCACACTCTGCTCTCTGCCATTCGCTGCTCCAGCCATGGGTGTTCCCTCCTGTAGCTCAGTGAGCAATTTCTGCCTCCGCAGTTATGCAACGCAGCTTCCTGCACATGGGCACAAGGGATGCCAGGAGAACGGGCTGGTGAAACTCCTCCCTTCCAGCCCATCAGCTGGCACGAGTCAGGAAGTTACCTCGAGGTCCAACTCAGGTCTTCCAGGGAGAATGGGATAAGCCACAGCACTCAGCTGCAGGGAGATTAGAGCTGCAGAGGACAGAAATTAAAGCTTCCTTGAACTGCCTGCTGGCCACAGTAGTCCAGCCAAATATTTTAGAAGCCTCATTAGAGAATGCAAGGTCATTTGTCATTGTTCATTCCCTTTCTCTTGGAGGCTGCTTGTTGGGGATCTGAAATCATATTGTTTAAAAATAAAAAGTTCAATCTTGGTTAATTTCCTGCTCAGCATCACTGCTACTCTGCTCCTGAGCATTAGGATGTATTGGTGACCCAGCTCTCCTGGGAAATTCTAGCAGTGTTTGTTCTCCATTTGTGTTATCACAAGCAGAAATGGCTGATAACACATTGAATTCAGAATGGAACTTGTGGACAGGGCAGAGCTGAACATCTTATTCTAATTGTAACATTGCTTTTCTAGCCAGCACCCTTCTGGAGGCAGGTTCCCTCACTCTTTTGTTGAATATTTAAAATGACGCTAAATACATAATTAATAAAATAAAATTATTGAGTATTTAATTTTGCTTTCGGTTTTGTTTCTTTTTTTAGGGTTGACTTCAATGTTCCAATGAAGGATCACAAAATAACCAACAATCAGAGGTGAGCCGTAATTTCCATCCCAAATGGAGGCCCCAAAGTCTGCTGTGTCTCTGACTTCACCCCAGTCCCTGGAATGTTACCACGATTAAGCTGTCATTGCTCGTACCAGAATATTAAAGGGGTCAGAGAAAGTCCATTTTTAATTAACCTCTCTGCAGTTTTTAGCAAACTACACTTAACTACAAGGCTACTGCTCACTGTAGCTGCTGTGGGAAGCATATGGAGAAAATCTCTTATTTTAGAGATCCTAAACTTCATAAGCTGGCTATGACCATTTCACAGCCACATCCCTTAGGCTGTGTGTGAAAGTTGTCTCTGTTACTATCCAGAAGTCTCTGTGCCTCCTGCTTACCCTGGGGCTGTGTTAACTTCTTGTCTTTGTTAGAATAATTGTTGCAGTGCAGCACGCAAAGACGTGAGGTTTAGAAATAGTGATGCCAGATGTCTTGCCCTGCTTGTCAGCCACTTGCAGGCAGGTGCCAGTTTTGTTCACCACAATGTGCTCACTGCTCATCATTTCTCTGTTGCTGCAGGATCACAGACTAACCCAGGAAGCCTGGTAGTGTTCGGGTGTCTCCTGGCATTTCTTAGCTGAGCAATCAGCAGAATTTAGATTACAAAATGCATTTTAATTCCATGTCCTACCTCGCTTGGAAGATAACAGTGAAACATGAGAACAGTCTGGGATGGGGAATTTTATTGTTGCTTTCTTAAGGAATTGTTCTGTCCAGCTCTTGTGCTCTGTTTCTTTTGTCATTTTTGAGGGACAGCTCCCAGGCCTCATGTGTAAGTGGTACTAATCCTCTTGCCTGGTAAACTCTAATTGAATCCTTATTAATTTGTTCCTCTGTGCCATTACAGAATCAAGGCAGCTGTTCCTACCATCAAGCACTGCTTGGACCATGGGGCCAAGTCCGTGGTTCTCATGAGTCACCTGGGTCGCCCGGATGGTGTCCCCATGCCTGACAAGTTCTCCTTGGCCCCAGTAGCTGCGGAACTGAAGGCACTCCTGGGCAGGTAAAGTGGAAGAGCAGGCTGGTGTTCATCAGGCCCTCCCTGTCAGGGCACCTGGATGTTTTCCTTTCTACCAGGAAGTCCCTGGTGAGGTTACAGTGTGTGTCTTGTGTTGCAGGGATGTCTTGTTCCTGAAGGATTGTGTTGGTCCCGAGGTGGAGAAGGCCTGTGCTAATCCTGCTGCTGGCTCAGTCATCCTGCTAGAGAACCTCCGATTCCATGTTGAAGAGGAAGGGAAAGGGAAGGATGCTTCAGGGAACAAGGTGAAACTTCAAGTCTGGCTTTCATGTGTGCCTGCTCTGATCTTACTGCCTCCTTCGCTGCAGATTGACAAGGAGCCAGCAGCCTGTCTAAAACACTGATTGTGAATTTGCTCTTAAAAGGATGTCAAGAGATCTTTAGTTCAGTGTGTCCCAGTGTTGTGCAAAAGTTTTGAGTGGAATGCGGTGAATTTCCAAGATGAAACAGCTCAAGTGAAAGGCTATAGGCGACTCTGTCAAAGGTGGTATAGTCTGTAAAAAAAGGAAAAAGAAACAAAATAGAGCTGTGCAAGAAACTGCTGCTTGTTAGGCTTCACTTTTGGATATCTAAAATGAAAACCAATTTGGAGATAGTTTGTTGCCACCAGGCCCATAAGAATGATGCTTCTTTTTTGGGTTATATGGCTAATATTTCTGCAGCACAGGGATTATCAAACCTTTCTGTAAGCCTGTCTGCTCTTCAGAGTAATTCTCTAGAACCAGGCTGCCTTGCACCTCTGACATTTTGTTGAAGGTCAGCAGAGTGCTTGCTCCAGACAGCTGCTTTTCTTAGCAGTGGTGACCCCACTGGCTCTACAGAGGCCTTGGCTCTGTTCAGATCCAGTGCTTGGAGGGAATGCTGACATGGACTGGTGCCCTTTATGGGCTGACACAAGACTCCTGTAGCTTAGGAACACAGCAGAGAGTTGGTGAGCCTGTGTAGATGGCAGGGGGAAACTGAGCAAATCGGGAATTATTCACTGCTAGAACTGTGTGCCACTGCAAGTGTGGTGGCAGGGAGAAGAGTGGGGCAAGAATTTCATTTTCTTTGGGAGACAGTCCCTTGGTTTTGTGTGTTTCTGGCATTCCCAGATGATTTAGCTGGGTGTGTGCATGTGGAAGCACACACTGCACCGAGCACAACAGGAGAGGTGCTAGTGACAGAGCTGCCTCTCCTACCAGAGGTGAAAGTCAGTGCTATGGAAACAGTGATGCAATACAGGATTGCAGGTTCCTGACTGGTGCTTAAACTGTGCTTTTCCAAAGCAGATGCAGTGATAGTGGTTCCTTGTGTCAGAGCCTCTTGTGTTCTGCTCACAGATGGTACTGGTTCTAACTGGAGCACTTAGTCTCTGTAAAGCCAGGCAGTTTGCTGAGTGAAGGAGCAGTTGGCAGCATTGTTCTAGAATCTGTGTGGTCCTTTGGACTTGTCTCCTGCTTAGGCTCTGCTAAAAAGGGTCCCCAAAGCCATGCTGAACCCTCCCTTGCCATCTCTTGGGAGGGCCTTCCTGCCATCATCCCTGTGGTGTCACTTCTGGGTGCTGGCAGAGGCCTCCTGTGGGGTGATGAGCTGACAGAGCAGAAAAGCCCTGGGAGAGGGGCTGGCCTGACTGCCAGTCTGGGCTGTTCCTCTACAGCAAGTGACTCTCAGCTACCTCTGAGCAGTCACCTGCTGCCCAAGTGAACTCTACTGTCTCTTCATAGTGGGAAGGAAAGCTGAACTGCATAAGCCATCCCATGAGGATTTAGTAGGATGCTTGGAGGAGGGAGAAAAAGTTTTAACAGAAATGCACCTGTTATTGCCCACTACATATTACACTTATCTCCAGTTTTCCAGCATTGGCTGCTTTCACTGTGGCCTGTTGTAGTGTGCGGGCCATTTATCAGACTGCTTATCAGTTAATCCTCGATGCAGTTGCTAAATCAGTCCTTTGGGAGCTCCTCCTTTTACCTGTGGCTCTTGGGGACCATGCTTTCTTTGTTCAGTGAGTGAGCATGAATTTGTTTAGTCTGATCTCAGCATTGCCTTGTCTCTCCACACCCTTCCTGTGCTACCTGTGTTCACCACACAACACTGGAAATCTGTTGGAGAGAAACTGGAAGGTTTGTGGTAGTGCAGTTCAGAAGTGAGAACAGTCCTCAGGCCTGCAGTAGCAGTCAAGGGGAGTTTAAAGTGGAATTTAAACCATTTAAACTTTTTTGTTGCTCCTGCTGGACTGGGAAAAAGCAAATGAAGACAGTGACCCAGTGGATGAACTGATGATTTCCTCCAGCTGACCTTTCTTTGCTTTGGATTTATGAGTCAAATTGCTGACTTTGAGCTTCGATTCAGAATCAAAGTCTCAGGGTGCAAAATTGTACTTCTTTCTCTTTTTAGATCAAGGCTGAGCCTGCAAAAGTGGAGGCTTTCAGATCCTCTCTTTCCAAGCTGGGAGATGTCTATGTCAACGATGCTTTCGGCACTGCCCACCGGGCTCACAGGTGGGTACCCATTTCCCTTCCACAGGCAGAACTGCCAAACAATATCTGCCATGGAAACACATAAAATATTGCCCCCAAGGAGTTTTAATTTCCTTTTGGGCTTATCCCACTATCGTTGCGCTGTGTTGGTTCCTCAGCAGTGGATTTACTGGAGGTAGTTATCATTAGTGTATGCTCTTTCAAGTTTGTCTCTGGGAACAGGAGAAGGCTGAAACAAGATCTTAAGACTTGCATTGACTTTTTTTAGACTTTGAAGATCTAAAAATTACTTGCTTAGGGCTTGTATAAATTGTCTTGCAATCACAACAGCCCTCTTTTCCAAAAGATTAATCACTGCAGAGTGATTGTTTTCATGGAGTGTGTTCAAATGTGTACTTGCAAACTGCAGTGGTCTTCTTGGAAGAAGAAATCTCTGCTCTTGGCTATTCTTATGTGCCTCAGTGCCTCAGTGTTGTGGATCACTAGTTGAGATGATAAATGTCTTGCAGACCAATATTTCTGTGCAAAACCAATGTCAGAAATTAAGCTGTTTTATCAAACTAGGAAAACAAAGCCCCTGTGTGTGTTTTCATGCAGATGGTAGCTGTTCTCATTGCTGCAGCTGACTGAAGGGTTGGCTTTGCAATGCTGTGAGACATGGGGGTGCTTCTCCGTGTAAATTTTTCCTTTCCTCACCTTTTACTTTTCATTCTGCAGCTCCATGGTAGGTGTCAATCTGCCTCAGAAGGCTGCTGGCTTCCTGATGAAGAAAGAACTGGATTATTTTGCCAAGGCCCTAGAGAGTCCAGAGAGACCCTTCTTGGCAATTCTGGGAGGGTAAGACTCAAGAACATTGTGACTGTATTTCTCTTAACTCCTCTAAAAAATGACAAGTTGTTTTGGCTTGGTTTAAACAAGTGCTTTCCTTTCAAGTGTACCTGCAGTTCATATTTGTAGCTGGCTCCTGAGATCTGAGATGTGGATTAGAGGGGAGCTAACTGATAATGTATGCTCTTGTGATGGTACCATCTGGCTGCTCACTGTCTCCCCTGACCTCTGACATGCCCCAAATTGAGACAGTCCCCAGCAGTTTTTTGCCCAGATGAGCCAGGAGAGCAGTTAGAGTCACATGAGGGTCCAGGCATTGTCAGTGACCTTTCCTCCCCAGTTCAGGGTACAGGAGAGCTCAGGCTCAGCACTTTGTAAACTGACACGACCTCTCATTATGCAACGGGGCCCTCCCTGCTGGGGCTGCGTGGGCTCTGCTCTGCCCCAGCACCCGGTGTGCAAAGGGACTGCAAGGTGCACAACCAAGTGACTGCTCCTGTGCAGAAATACTTAATTGCAGCCAGTTCTCACCACATGTGTGCCCAGTCCAGCACTGCAGCTCTGCGAGGTGCATTTCATCAGGTGAACTAACTTGGCTGGGCAATCAGGGGAAATCAGGCTCTAAAGGGCCAAATGAGGTTTATATTTAAATAGAAACAAAGAAATGAAGGGCTGAATAATGCTCTAGTAAGTTGAATTCTAATGCTGACCTACTAACTTGCTCAATTCTGTTTCTGCCCATTCCCAACAACTCCTTTGTTGGATCATTCTCTAGAACAGCCTTGACATACCATAGTCACAATACTCATTATTCATTCTTTTTCCTTTTCTCTCTCACCAGAGCCAAAGTTCAGGATAAGATCCAGCTGATCAATAACATGCTGGATAAGGTCAACGAGATGATCATTGGTGGTGGAATGGCGTTCACCTTTCTCAAAGTGCTCAACAACATGGAGGTATGAGGAGGACAATTCCGTGTCTGCTCCCAGTGAAGAATGTGGTCTGAATGCCCCTTACATGTTCTGGGATCGAGCACTGGACATCTGGGCTCTCTGCAAGAGTAGGGAGCACTGAGAAATTGACAATCCCTTTGCAAAACTCAGATTACTGCTATGTCTCTCCATGTGCTTTATGAAAACAATCTTTCCAGAATTGCTGTCTGAGCAGTTTGGGTGCTGATATTCTCTTCTGTCAGGACCAGGAGCTAAACAAACACCTCTTACTTTTCCCAAATATTTCCTCTAGATTGGCAACTCTCTGTTTGATGAAGAGGGATCAAAAATTGTCAAGGACCTGATGGCCAAGGCAGAGAAGAACGGTGTGAAGATCACTCTACCTGTTGACTTCATCACTGCTGATAAATTTGATGAGAATGCACAGACTGGGGAAGCCACAGTGGCTTCAGGCATTCCTGCTGGCTGGATGGTAGGTTTGAAAGGGAAAGGGACTGAGATGAGGAGCAGTAAGGAATAGGGTGGGTCGGACACCTCTTAAAAGAGTAGAAAGATAAACTGATCCTTGGCAAATGTTTCTGAGGGCGGTCAAGCTGTGTAGAGTTTGTTGGTTTAATGAAATTGAAACCCTGTTGTTTGTTCTGAATTTTAAGTCTAAAGTAGCTTTTGTGAGATTTGGATTAAAACAGCAAAATTCCTCTCCAACTTGCAGATCTGAATGCAGTAGAAATCCCTTTTATTTGACTGGAATTTAAGTAGGGTTGGCAAAGTTTCCTAACTAAGGCTTCAAGAATCTGACATTGATTTTGAATTGACTTACTGGTGTTAGGAAGATAAATACCACAGCAGGCTCCACCCTCCTGCAGCAGCTGCTGGCAAATCTGTCTGTGCATACAGAGAAACTCTTGTTTCATGTCTGGGGTGATGGGGGAAGCTTCTGGCTGGGTATGGGTGATTTGAGCTGGGGGTCAGCAGTGAGCATTTCTTCCTTCTCTCACTTCCCTTAGGGCCTGGACTGCGGCCCTGAGAGTGTGAAGAAGTTTGTTGAAGTTGTGGGAAGGGCCAAGCAAATCGTGTGGAACGGTCCCGTTGGGGTCTTTGAGTGGGACAAGTTTGCCAAAGGAACCAAAGCCCTGATGGACAAAGTGGTAGAAGTAACTGGAAAAGGCTGCATCACCATTATTGGTAAGTAGTTGTGTTTGTTCTTGTTTTTCTAAATGAATGAAGGAAGCTTCTGCTGGCCAGCACTGTGTTAAAATACTGGTCAAATTATTTTCCTTTTCTCACATTGTCCATCCTTCTGTGTGGGCCTTCAGTAGGACAAAATCTGAATTTCTTGTGTGTCTCATGGATTCTGCTTGTGCTACAGGTGGTGGAGATACAGCTACTTGCTGTGCCAAGTGGAACACTGAGGATAAAGTCAGCCATGTCAGCACAGGAGGTGGTGCCAGTCTGGAGCTGCTAGAGGGTAAAACCTCTTTTACCTTCATTTGTTTGAGTAAATTTGGAGTTCTGGGTGCTTTACCATGTGTTGGTAGTCAAGAAAGCACAACAGTAGAGGAATTTTTTTTCTGTCCCACCATGTGGAGTTAGTTTCATGTAGTTTTGGAGCCACAAGCTCCTCTTGCTGCTCTTTTGTAGCCCTCACAGAGAAAGAGAGGAAGGAAAATGGAGTATTCCTGCAAACAGCACAGTCTACCTCTCCCAGAAAGCAAAAACACTGGGATAGAGAACAAGAGCGTGGGCTGGATTTTGTCAATGATCCCTCAGGACATGCCAACCAGCCTGTTTAAAATGCCCAGTTTCTGTTAGGGAAATCTCATCGGAACAGTCTGCAATTCTTGCCGGAAGTCTCCTCTTCCTGTTTGGAATTCCCTTGGTTTTGGGGAGCCCTCTAGTGCTCACTGACAAACCTGCACGAGGGCACTTGGAATTCAAAATGGTGAGGATTGCCGGGATTCTTGTAACGAGTTCCATTGTTCTCTAAACGACTTTTCATTTCCTCTGGTAATTTGCCGTTTCCCAGTGTGTGTAAATTATCCAATGCTGTCAACTCCTCTGGAGAGGAGAAACTTCAATAAACTGCCTTGCAGCTGCTATTTCCAGGAGTGAGGTGGGAGACAGAGCTTTTGTTTCTGTTGCCTAGGGAGTGATGGGCAAGGGAAAGAATGCAGATGGCTCGAAGGAAACGATGTGTATTCAAAAGGACAAACTTGTCTAAGTTTTGGCCCAAAATATGGGTTTGTGTGTGTGATCTTTTAAATGTAACGGAAGTCTGGCTAATTAGAAAAGCTCCTGAAGATGAAAAAAGGGAGAAAAAATCCCTGAAAACCCAGCAAACTAGTGAGTTGTGAACAGTGTTACAATTCAGTCCTACTGCCCAGCTTGAGCATTAGAAGGTTGTTTTTCTGAGGAAAGGCAAAACCAGAGTGGTGTCTGTTCATTATTAGAGTAAGACAAAAAGCTAAAAATGCTTTAGAAAACATTGTACTTTAATAATCTAAACCCTTGTACTCAAAGATGAGCATATTCTTTGATTCCATCAGTTGGAAAGAGACATGTAAATGTCTCAACCTGGGTGTTTTAGTCACAGTAAAAGACTTGAGACTCGTAGGAGGCTTTTTCTCTTAATTAATTCTTAGAATTTCCACCACACTCCCCAGAATTCTATTTACGTGCCCCCAGGGATTTAAGAAAGTATGCAGCAACTCCCTAAATCCAATCAAAAATCTGTTTGCCATCAGATTTAATGGAAAAGGATGTTGGGTGTTTGGATCTGGCCCTAGCAGAGGCTTGGGCAGAAACGTGCCATTACTGTTAATTGAGAATTGATGGCTGGGGCTGTGTTAGGAATCTCTGCTGACATCTGGGTGCAGCTGTGCTCTGGGTGGATTTACTGTGTGGAGCAGGTCTGTGTAACCACCGTGCTCCATGTGGAGCCAAACTCTTCCATTTTCAACCTCTAATTCCTGATTTACTTTTTAAAATTATATCTCTTCCAATGTTGCAGTTTCAAGCCTAAAGCAAAGCTGTTTGTGTGCAGAGGGATTCTTAACCCTGCTGTTGTGCTTTATGTGCCCCCAGGTAAGGTTCTCCCTGGTGTGGATGCCTTGAGCAACGTGTAGAGAGCAGAGCCCCACGTCCTGGTCCCGTGCACAGCCCCTGAGATCCAACACTTCAGCGCTTCCGTATTCCAGCTCTGCCAGAGGCAGATCCCAGAGTGTAAACCGGAACGGGACCTTGGAGCAGGAGACAGCAGAGATTTTTCCGACTGCAGTTTACATGATGTGGGTTTGTCCACTGTTACCCCACTTGAATTAACGTAGTGAGTTGAAACTGTTGTTGTGAATTTAGAGTGTATATATTTATATTTTGCCTTTTCAAAGAGATTAATCCCTGTTAGACATATATCTCAGAAAGGAGTGCACTGTCCAGCTTCCATCCTAGAGGCATTTTCATCACTTGACACGGTTCAGAAACCAGAGGGGACTCCAGTTTTTTGGAGGTTGGTTGTAATAGCTGCTGAATAAACATATTTAAAGTGCTCCCAGTCTGTATGTTGTCCTTATTTCAGATTTTTAGAATGGTCTGCATTAAAATACCTTCTAACATGTGGAATCTGAGCTATTTTTCCTATTTGCTCTAATTATAATGTTTCTAAATCTCCTTTTATGTTTGTCCAGTGGCTCTATAAAGCACCCAGTCATCATCAAAGTGAACTTGGTTGGTAAGGAAGTAAATTGCCCCAGATGTGCTGTTATGTTAAAACTTCCCTGCCCGTCATAATAAAGCAAGATAAAATTTTGAATGTGCAAGTCAAGTAAGAAAAATGCAAGTTTAACTGCTTGTCATCTAGAGAACTTGCCTTGCAGTGGGCAACTAATGTATTTAATGTCAATACGGGGGAAGGTTTGAAGACTGAGGCAGGTAAAAATGAAGTCCCAGGCACACAGAATCGCAATGTGCCTCTGCTGAACTTTGTGGTCCTAAAAGCACTGAAAGTAGCATGATGAAACTGCACAGTTGGACAGTGAGGTCTGTGTGTGGCTTCAGCACGTGGCAGAACTGCAGGTACTGTCAGTGGAGGCCCAGCAAGGTGGTTCCAGTGCCTGCAGCTGGATTTTCATGTGGGCTGCCATGTGCTGGCTCCTGTGCTCACTGCAGGACCCAAATGTGAGCACAGGGTGGCTCAAAACCAAACCTGGGACTTCTCCAGCCTTAGCCTGGCCTTGGCTTTGGATTATGTCAGCAGTCACAGCTCTGCTCTGAGGAGAGGCACTGCTCCAGCTGAACTGCTTGTGGATCTTCCTGCTGGATCCAGGAAAAGTGAGTGGTGTGGGGCAGCCATGGCCTGGTTTGATTCCCAGTGAAATCCCCAGCAGTGGTGTTCCCAGGAGGTTCTGCACAGCAAAAACCTTCAGGATGAACCATGGAGGGAATCCCTAAGGTAGGCAACAGGTCACAACACAGACTCTGCTTTGGAGTTCATTTCTATATATGAAATATTACCAAAACAAAATGAAAGCATGTGTTAAAACAGACATACTCTGCTAGATTTTACCTGGTCATGAGGGGGTGTGAACTAAAACCCAATAATGCTGAAGTGTGGTAAAGCTGCTATGAACTACATACTTGTTACAGTTTAAGCCTGAAAATGACTTTTGCATAGAAAGTAGAAATAATGCAAATTACTGCAGCACTGTGGTGTCCTTTGTAACTCTCCCAAGCATTGTCTGATGGCACATGAATGATGCACATTTTTGATGTGCTGTGCTCATGTTTTCCAGGCAGGGGTGCAGACCTCCGACAGCTGCAGGAACGAGGCAAAGAAAGGAGGGGGCTTGTCAGCCACAAAAAGACCATGGATTTTGGAAATCCAGTACTACAAAAACAAACATTCCACCATGTCTTGTAACAGATCCTCCTTGTCTGGCTCTGACAAACAAGGCCTCGTGACAGCGCGGCCCATTTTTGTGTCAGTCTTGTGCCCCCGTGCTGCTGGGTTCCCATGGAGCAATAACAGACTTTCCCCCAGCCCTCCTTTCTGGGTGTTTACAGTGGAAAGTTGGTGTGTGGCCACTACCTCTGCTGGCTTTTTCCTCTCTCCATCAAAAGCAACACAGCAAAGCTATCTGTAATCAAATACAGCAAGCAGTAATAATGCTCTGTAAACACAGATGTGTCTCTGCTTAAAAGCATTTTTCCACCTGACTTTGGATGCTTCCTACTCCCATCTCTAAAATGTCCTTTTGTTTCCACATGGCTTGTTTTATGCACTGTTCTGTGTTCAACACAGCAGCCCTTGCACAGCATGGCCAGAGGGATACTCAATTTAAATAAAAATAAATTGTAGTTGTAAATAAAAATGGATGAAAGATCAAAACGTGATGAGACCACGGGAGCTGAACACTGAGTACTTCAGCGACAGGCTTTGCAGGGCCTTTCTTCCTAAGTTTTGCCTGTTCATACTTTGACAGTTTGGCTTTTACAATTTTATTGCTTCTGTTGGGAGTCTTTCTGGGGCAAGGAATGGTCCCTGTCAGAAACATTGTGGAAGAGAGGTTAGAAGCAAGGCTGTTGCAGAAAGCTCATGTGATGAAGGTAATAGATAGAGGAGGTTAAAGGGGCTGATAATAAGAGCCAGGTGAAATAAAAAGAGCTTAAATCCTTCGGCCGTAACAACCCCATGGAGCACTCCAGGCTGGGGCAGAGGGGCTGGAAAGTGCCTGTCAGTAAAGGCCCTGGGGGTGCTGGTCAACAGTACATGAACGTCAGCCAGATGTGCCCAGGTGGGCAAGAGGCCACCAGCACCTGGCCTGTCCCAGCCATGGTGTGGCAGCAGGACCAGGACAGTGACCGTCCCCCTGACTGGGCACTGCTGAGGGGCACCTGGAGTGCTGCATCCAGTTCTGGGACTCCTCAAGTCAGGAAGGACATTGAGGGGCTGGAGCGTGTCCAGGGAAGGGAACGGAGCTGGGGAAGGGTCTGGAGCACCAGGAGTGGCTGAGGGAGCTGAGGAGGGGCTCAGCCTGGAGAAAAGGAGGCTCAGGGGGGACCCTGTGGCTCTGCACAACTCCCTGACAGGAGTGTGGGCGTTGGGCTATGCTCCCAGAGAACCAACGATAGGACACGGCAGGTTTAGGTTGGATATTAGGAAGAATCTTTTCACGGGAAGGATTGTTAAACATTGGAAGGGGCTGCCGAGGGAGGCGGTGGAGTCCCTGGAGTTGTTAAAAGACTGACTGGATGTGGCACTCAGTGCTCTGCTCTGGCTGACAAGGCGGGGATCATTCACAGGTTGGGCTCGATGCCCTCTGAGGTCTTTTCCAGCCCCGGTGGTTCCGGGACTGCCCCTCGGCCGAGCCGCGCTCCCCGCAGGCGCCCGGCGGCTCCCCCGCCCCGTGCGGAACTACAGCTCCCGGCCGGCACCGCTCGCCGGCCCGCCGGGGGATGCCGGGCGCCGTAGTTGCAGCCGCCTGCTGAAAGTTACCCACGGCATCGGCGGGGGGCCCTTGCCGGAGCTCCCCGGCGTGGCTCAGCGCCGTGCCGGCCGCGGCAGCCCGCGGGGAGCGGCCCGGGATGGATGTGCGGGCGGCCGCGGGGCCCGGCGCCCGCGGGGTAAGGGCGCTGCGCGGGGTAAGGGCGCGGCTGCGGCCGCGGGGCGAGGCCGGCGCCCAGCGCGGGGAAAGGCCGGCGCTGTCCCCTCAAGCACCGCCCGGGACGGGCCCCTCGAGGCGGGGCAGGGCAGCCGAGTGTCCCCGCTGCCCTCACGGGGATCTCTTCCTCCTCCTCCTCCTTGCCCGGGCGATGTGCGGCGGTTCTGGGGCTCAGCCCGCACTGCTCGGGGGCTCTGGGGGAGGTTGGGCGTGGGCAGCCGGCGAGGCTCGGGGGCTGCTGAGGGTGTGTGGGAGCGTTCCCTGCTCCTCTGCCCGGCCCCTCCCCGGCTCCTTTGTCAGGTCCAGGTCGTGCCGGGGATGTTTTGTTACCCACAGCCTCTGCCCCAGCCGCCAGAGATGGTCCCTGCTCTGCCCTTCTCCTCCTGCCGGCCCCAGACACCCGCAGGAGCTCACCTGCACCTGCCCCAGCTCTGAATTAAGCAGAAAGGTCTCCAGATCCTCCTGCTTTGGTCCCTGAGAGAGCAAATTTGAAGGGTGATAATCCCCAAAGGGTTAAAGGCTTTGCATCCGTGCCTTGGTTTGGCCATCCCCGGTACGGTCTGAGGGATTGTGGATTTCATTCACAGACTGAGTCAGGCAGGGCCATAAATATTCACCGTGGCTTTTACCACATGGTCTAAGCAGCTCAAATCCCATCTGCCTCAATTCCAGGATAGCTTCTGAGGAAGGTGGGGGCTGGAAAGCCAAATCTTGTGTGGAGGAGCCGTGGTGGACACAGGAACTGGGGTGATATTGAACACCCACTGCTTTTCTTGGTGCTGGCTGCACGTGGTGGGATAACCCAGCACTTCCATATTTCAGGCTCCCGGGGGGCTGTTTGGACTTCTCACGACATCCAGGCCCAGACTCTGGTCCTTGGCATCCTCACCTGCACTCTCCCACCATGACATGCATAAAGAAGACCCCCACTCAATTGTCAGGTTAAAATTTTCAGTGTCGCCTCTCATAAATGATCCTTAATTCAGCCCCAATGCAATATAAAATAGACATTTCCATTTTGGTTCATTTTTCATTTTTATTCCACTTTCCAATGATAAGTTTTCATTAAGCATCTAATCACATCCTAGCATTTCTCATCAGCAAGGCTCAAGGTGCTTTGCAAAAGAGGAAAAAATGTGATTATTCTAATTATCCTTATTAAGGCTTGGGTTTTGGGCAGCCTCTGCAGATAATATAAGCCATAAATAATTAAGAGTACAATCTAATTAGGAGAAATCCCCAGTTGTAAACTGAAGTGCCACACTGAAGAAGGCAGTGTCCAAAGGCACGGCTTTGTAACCTAATCTCCCTGATCAGAACACTATCCTATTAACCCACAAATCTCCCTTCTCCTGACCTGTCTGCCCCAAGGACAGGTAATTCCATGTGCAGGATCCAAGGGAGGGAGTTTCAGTGACCAAAAGAAGCCTGGAGAGTGTTCTATTGAAGTTCCTTGTCATTTGAATAAAGGTCTTGTGTTTACCAAAATGTCCAGCCTAAGCTGAGCAGGGTTGGGCATAGAATTGATGGAGTTATTTAGCAGAAATAGGGTTTGGAAATAAGAAGCATTGCTGAAACTGGAGTCCAGAAGATACAAAAAAAGGTTGTGGCCTGGATCTAGTTCATCCACAATCTAAATAGAATTCTGACCTGAAACTTGCTCTGAACTCTTTGTGAAATTTCATCAAAGTTGGACGTGGACTTTCCTGTTTGGGAATTTAGTTTGCTTGTGCTAGACTGGGTCTGTGTATCCCCACACCTGCATGTCCTGCTGGGAGCTGGCTGCATCAGGACCACTGTTTATCCACATAATTCAGCAGCAGGACTACGTGGATGAAGTCCTTGTTCTCGTTCCAAGTACCTGCTGTCACATCTGAGTTATTCTGTGGGAATGTTTTTGCTCTGATCTGTGGTCACCCAGTGCTCAGCTCTGACCTAGTTGCAACGTTCTCGTTAGGCAGGGAAATTTCTGAGTTTGGCTCTGCAGTTCACCTTCTCAGTAAGTAAATCTTTGCTCTGTAACACCATCTACCATCACTTTATAAGGGATCATGAGGCTGATGAGGGCAGTGTGCATCTCTACAACAGCTTCTCCCACTGTACCATTGCAATGTCTAACACAGAACAGGTTTAGACCATGCTGTTGATGAAAATTCCTGAGTGTGGTGATCTGTAGCAGCTTTCTTACCACTGAAGGAACTGCACCTGTGTTAGTCTGGTGTTGTGTAATTTCCTTGAAAGTTGGTGATATGAGAGCAGCTACAAAATAAAGCTGAAAATTCCAGACTGCCTTTCTGCTCGAGCCTGATGGGCCGTAATCTTGGCCAAGTTGGTGTAATTTTCAAAGGTAACTCAAAGGGATGCTGATTGCAAGTTCATTGGAATGACTTCCCCAAGTCCCTTAGGGTCTTGGACAGACCTGTATCTTGATACACCTGTGCTGTAATTTCTTCATTTGTATTGTGTTAACTGTAGTTCGGTCTCATTGCTGGAAGCTTTGACTAGTGAGGCATGGCTGGAGCTCACAGCAGTGCTGGTGGTGCTGGGAGTGTGCTGCACAGGGCAGAGGAGGACCTGCAGAAATGAGGAAGCTGCGAGTGCAGGCATTTTGAGCAGCAGAATGAGGAAGGGTGAGAGGGAAAAACAGAAAAGTCAGGAATAAAAACTAAACTGCCACCAGGGTTGTAGGTGATGATGGGTTCCCTAAGAACATTCTCGTGTGCTGCTTAGAGGAGGGAGGAGAAGAGAATAGGGTTCCTGGAGAAGTGCATTTCCACACAATGAAGCCTTTGGTTTCTTCCCTTGCACATTTGTAGAGCGCTCACATCTTTCTTTCCCTTACCCCAGGAGACATTCCCGTTTCCTTTCATTTACCAGTGTCTGGAAGGAGATGAGGCACTTTTGGGCTCCCTTATTAACTTAATCTGTGGGAAGCTCCACATAAATCGCTGAATTTCCCAGTCCTGATAGAAGGAGTTGTTTGTGGAGTCGAACACAAGGTGGAGGTTCCAGCACAGGGAGGGTTTGTCCTGAGCCTGTGACTCTTAATCCTGCCTTGCTTTGAAGTCTGAAGCTCAGGAGTCTGCATTAATGATCAAGGGGCAGAGCTGAATACGGAAGGAATTCCTACGGCACGAAGGTAAAGGTGTGGGTAGGAATGTGGGAAGAGAATATTTAAGAGCAGTCTGGCACGTATAGTTAATAATATTAAAAAAGTAATCATGTTAATTTCCTATAGGTGCTCAGGTTCTCAAGGCTTTGAGCATCTTCTCATCCCTTGTAGATCACTGGTATCTGACTGGTTCCTCTCATGTTCACAATGTTAAATTCCTTGAAAAGTAGAAGACTTCAGGTTTGAAAACTTGTCCTTCTCTACAGTGGGAAACTTGCCCTGCCCCCTTAGGCAGGAATGTCTGTTCCTCATGCAGTGTTTCAGAGCTGTGCTTGGCATTTGGCTGTCACTCTGTCCCACTCTGCCAAGTGTCAGTGATCCCTGAATGCTTAAAAAGTTCCTTGGGACTCTCAGCAGATGTGAAGCCCTTCTAAATTTGAGATTTGTCGGGAGCAGAATGCGTTAGAACTATTATTCCTGACTTTGACTTACGACTATGTTAAAACTCACTTATTTTTACCACAGTGTGTGTTCTTTTTAGGACTCTGAGCTATTTCTCTAATTCAGGAGCTGTTCTTCCCAATTTTTACTTTATAAAGGAAAATAGTCAGAAGGGCTGTGTATCTTGCTACACATAATATACCGGTATCTACTGCATTATGAAGTCTCGTGTATTTTTTCAGCAAACACTGGATTTCTTTATGTATTTAATACCATAGTGTAAATGAATATTTATGGAGGTGTGTGAGGTCTTTGGGTCAGCTGTGTCAGGTAAAGTTCTGATCCAAATCCCAGCAGAAAAACCCCATCTCTGACATTGCAGTCCCTTCTTGTCCCCAGGGAATTAAAAAGACAAAATATTTTAAGCCATTGAATGTGCACTGAGCTTTAGGTCGTTAGCTAAGAAGGAGTAGGATGTCTTTCCTCAGCTGCATTCAAAACTGAAGAACAAAAAGCTACCTTGAAAAATGGCCTTTGGGAAGCAGATGGCAGAAGCCAAGAAACTTGAGCCCTTTGCTAATGAATACTCTGTCCTTAACATTGTCTCTTTTGTTTCCCACACTTCCATGAGCTGCACATGGATTCAGTTTGCCAAATTTTAACCCTTCTTCCTGGTGCCTGATCCGAGCGCAGTTTGGGAGCTGGGACAGCTGGCCCTGAGGTGCTTGGGTTTGGGTTTATTTTTGCTGCCTGTTTGTCCCTGTGCAAGCTCTGGCTCAGGTGTGTAAGGTAATCCAGGAGAAACGGCTTGGGTGCATTCTGGGGAGAGGGAATCAAAGCTTTTCCAGCTTCCTGGCAAAGGGTGGAACAGAGACAGGGCTTGGAGCAGGTTTGCTTTGATGAAAATATAGCAGCATTCCCACTGTGGCTCCCGTTGGGGAAGGTGTTGGAGCTGTGCTAGGACTTTTTTAAGGAGAGCTGTTTTTCTTGGCAGAGCTCAAAAATTGATGGAAAGTCAGGGTGGAACCAAGGGATTTGGCATCATGGGAATTTCTCACACCAGCTTGTCTTTGTGTTGCAGCACCACAGAAGTGCTTTCTGCTGAGAGAAGCATTTACATCAGATGTTTATTTGAGACAGTGAAATTTATTCCAGTGAGTGATGATTGCCCAGACTAAATGCAGTTCTTAGTAATGACTGTGTTGTTTCCAAAAGCATAACTAGCTCTTAGAGTTGCTTTTTGCCAAATTGTTAGGGATCTAATTAATCATCAATTTAAAACAAAAAATGGCATTTAATATCAAGAACATAATGCATTTTCATCCTTCATTTTTCTCTTGATAACTGGTGAACAAAGATCACCAGCAGAGAGTGCTGGTGCTCTTCCAGAATGTAGCAGCAGCTTCTGAAATTGATTGTAAAATCTTATCAGACTTTGTTCCATAATTCTATTTTTAGTTTCTCATTTACATGAAAATGAAATGTTAATCAATTACCTGTAACTTGCTATCATGCTCTCTCTAATTATCAGTCTTTTTGTAGCTTACTACATGGGAAAAAAATTTTTAGGAGCAAATCTATGTATTCATAAAAATTCTAATTGGCACTTTTTGAAGCGGTTGTTTAAGAGAAATTAATCTGTTCTGTTTCAATATATTTTTTGTACATAACTTTTTTTTTCTCTTTTCATTTCTCTTCTTTAATTTCATCTTCAGAATAAGCTGGTCACCCTTCCGTACAGCTTCTGTCTAGCAGGGGAAGATGGTTCTGCTCCTGCAATTAGCAGAGCTCTTTAATGCACGTGGCACTCAGTGTTTCACTGAGACCATACCTTTACCCTTCCCAGGCAATGCAAGGTTGCTCCCAGCCAGAGATTGCTGTTGGTTGGGCCTCTTCCATTTCTCACTTCTGAGTCTGCTTCTGACATCAGCATTAAAAATGAGTTGCAAGAGCTTTAAATCAAAGAGCACCCCCTCTCCCCCATCCCCGTGGTATTTATCAGTACAGCTGCACCATTTTAAGGCCTGGAGGCTTTGAAGAGGTTGGGCTTTTTGGTATCAAATCAGCCGTGGTTGTCCCCTCTTAGGCTTTATGGTCGTTGAAATCTCAGGATTAGCAAGTCTGGTTTTTGCTGCAGAACCTGCTGTGCATCTTGTTCACTTGTAATTTCGTACAATCTTTAGTCCTTGAGAGCAAACAAATACTGTGTTGAAGTTCAGTGCCTCCATGCCTTACTCTTAGAGTTCACTCTGGTCCAAATCCACTGGAAGTTGAGGGAATCTTTCAGTTAATTCCAGCAGATTTTAAAGACACATCTCTTTGAGGCTTGGGATGTAAGAGTGCAGAGAAGCAAGGGAGATGGTCAACTTTCCTACATCAAGGTTGTTAACATATAATAGACATCAGTTAAAGGCTTACAGGTCAATCTTTGGGAGAAGAACAGTGTCTTGTAAGGAAATCACTTTGTCCAGACTAACCTTATTTTGCCCAAACTACATTAAACTGTAGGGCACTGGGGTGTGAATGTGTTTAGGGCAAAGCTGAAACATTTGTTTTTCCATAGTTGGCAGTTGTTTATCACTCTCCTGGATACACTGCTCTCTTCTGCACTTCTGCACAGAGAGGGGCCAAGGTTCAGCAGTTAGAATAATTCTCCTTACAGGTGGTACCTGATCAATCACCTCACGGGTGACATGTCACTGCTGACCTCTATATTACATTTCACTGTGGTAAGCTGTTCCTTTTCTCCCCCTTCCTTGCAGGCCCTTTTCTTCACCCCAGGAACCATGCTGCACTTGAGTTACAATCCATTAGAGGTATCTCCCAGACTGACAGACTTTTAAAACTCTTCACATGCAGCAGCATGAAAAATCTTAGATGAGCTGGGGCTGTGTTACAGTGTGAATCACAGTAGAGACAGGACATGAAGTGGGCTATGCAGAAGTTTCTGTATCAGTTACTTCCCTCCCAGAAGTTATGTGGTCATCAAAGTTTTATTGTGTAGAATTGGTGAAATAATACACTTGTGTAGAAGGACACAGCAGTTACTTAGTGAAGGCCAGAGGACTAAGTAGTGTGTAACTGTTCCTGCTCGTGTGTTTTGAGAAGTAGAATTTTTCTAGCAATTCCGCGCATGTCAAGTTTGATGGTAGTAGTTTCTGGTGCTGTTGGTCTGTGAATAGCTGTTGTTGCCATCTTGGTGAATAACTCATGTAATTCATGCCTCAATCTCCTCTCTGTCTGATTCTGTTTCCCTTCAGAAATCATAGTTGTTCTCCAGCCGTACCCAATGGCAGGACCCGAGGGAGCCTTTCAGGCTTTGTTACAGCTCAGGGCTGGATGTGGCAGCAACACCAAATCCTCTGCAAATGACTTAAAGATGGCCATGGCCACCCTGAAGGTGATGGGTGCTAAAACCAGGTGGTAAAACAGCAGCAAAAGCTGCAGTACTGCATGTCCAAGCTCACTGTACGTGTGGGCAGCAAAGCAGGGCCTCTGCAAGTGCAGACTGAACTCCCAGCCTGACTTTAGACCAACCACTCGACCCTCCTGTACCGTGGTGCTTTCTCCAGGCATTTCTTGTGATTTTTACAAGGTTTCGAAATCTTTTAGTCTTGTTTTGATCTGTATTCCCAAACGTGTTGGTTCGCTTACTTCCTTTTCTTCAATGAGTATCTGTCAAACTGACCTGGAAGTGTCCAAGGCCAGGTTGGATGGAGCTTGGAGTAACCTGGTCTAGTGGAAGGTGTCCCTGCCCATGGCAGGGGGATTGAATGAGATGAGCTTTAAGGTCCCTTCCAACCCAAACCATTCTGCGATTCTGACTTTGGCTTCTATGACAAGAAATACCCTCTCCCTTTTCAGAAATGCCTGTTCCTTGCTCCTGCTCACGTTCCTGGCAAACATCCTCAGCTCCTCTTCTTAGGTTTTTTTACTATTTCTTGTAGTAGTCTGTTTACTGTAGGATCATTATTTTGCCCAATAATGTATTCTATAGACAAAAACCCCCCTCACTTTGGTGAGGACGTTCTGTCTGGGCCCAAGAGCTAAATGCCACTTCTGAGCCCTGCTGACGCTTTATTTTTATGTGCAAGAAGAAAAGCTCTGTTAAACTGGCCTGAGATCAGAGATCCACGGAAATTAATTCAGGCCCCTGTGCACTGTGCTGAGTGGATGCTGAACTGAGCTGTGGTGTGTCTGTACAGGAGGGATAATATCAGCAGCTTCCTGAGCTCCAGCTGCTGCGGACAAAGGGCGGCAGAGTTACAGCCATTCCTGGAGGGAGGAACTTTAAGATGGAGGAATTTTAAAGAATGTGAAGGACAACCTCTTAAAAAATTGTAGGTGGAGCGGTTCCAGGTTTTCCTAAGCCCGAGATTTATTCCCCTACTTTGAGCTAGTTGCCGTTGTAGCCCTTATCTTTTGTGCTTTTTAGCACAACCACCGTGACCTTTGTGTGATTGCATAAATTGGCCTGAGCACGCTGGAACAGTTATTAGGAACCCCTTTCTTGTGTTGTTTCCTGAATTCCCACATTGTGGCGTGATGTGTGTATGGAAACTGCTCGCTTCCTCCTCTGGCAGCCGTTCAGATGTGTGCTGGAGCTCCTGAGCACCGGGCTGGGCGGGGAGCTGGGTGAAGGGAGGATACAGGGGGAGAGTATTTTAAGGAAGAGAGTTTGGATTTCGTGCAGCTTTGTTCTTTTGCAGTTCCGATAAGGCTGGTATCTCCAGTTGTGTGGGTTGAACATGAGCAGTGCTCCTGGAATAGGCAGCAGAGGAGCCGAGGTTAACACGCCTCGGGCAAGGCTCGCTGCTCCCCAGTGCCTGCATGAAGCAATAGTTGTGCTTTCCTGATGACTCTGCCTCCTCTCTTTACTCCCATATTTTCTTTGAGCATGTGGGAGGGAGACAGGATGTGTGACTGGAGCACAGTTTATAACTCTTTCCCTCACTCTAGCTGTGCATTGCCCTTACAACGCTGCCCCACAGCATCCAGCAAATGTGGGCTTCAGTAGCTGCTTCTGCACTGCCTTTTTTTGTTCCTTTGGCATTTCAAACTGTAAGGTTTGGATGGGACGTTAATGAGCTGTTTACATGTGTTTCTGCATTTCTTCCATTAAAACATTCCACTGAATGAATATTGGTTATGAGGGGGGAAAAAATAGATATTTATAGATGCTGCATTTGGGATTTCTGTAATTCGACTTCTTGAATTTTTGTCCAAGTCTTTCTTTTCAATGTTAAGAGTTGGGAATGTTGGAAAGGATTTATTTGCTCAGAGTAATGAAAAGGTAAATGGCTGAATCATGCCATCTCTCCTCACATGAAGGCCAGATTTCACAGTGCAAGGATTTGACATGTGGCCAGTTTTTGCACTTCCAGTTCTTTTTCGGAAACTGGTGGCATCCTAGGCCCAAACCTTACCAAATTGGGACTGCTTAGTGGGCTTCATATTTGCATGATCAGACCTTTATGTATTAAATCAGCTGTGGACACACCGTGACAGCTGCATTCAGTTTTTTGTTTTGCTCCTTTTTGAGATTACAAGGTAAAGACCAGGAGCCAAGTGGAAGCTGTCACCGGGAGATTGTCCTCCTCAGGGGTTCAGGACAGGAATGACCTCACTGGGGGACGATTCCAGTGCTCCCTATGCAAAAGCCGGAGGAGGAGGTGGATTGTGAGAAAGGCAGGGTAGGATTGTTTGTACACAAATAAGTCCCAACTGAAGGGCCAGTTTGTTATCTCTCAGCCTTGTTTAGACTGGGGATTTGCCCTGATTACAGGGATGGGGTGAGGAGAAGTTGGTGTTGCTTAGCCCATTTCAGAACAAGAGCTTTGCCTCTCTGATGCAAAGACTGGTTCCACTGCAGAGCTGACTGTGTTACTGCCATTAGTAATCCTCTGCTAGATCTTCCAAAACAAGACTGCATTGTCTTTCTTTTTAGCAACATTTTGGGATCCTTTTACAGGCTTTTGAATGGGGACACATGCACAAAGGTGATGTGTTCATGCTTTGCTGTGAAGGTTGTGGAATATTCAAAGCTAAACTATTTTAGGAGTTTAAATTCCACACTGTGATTCCAGGCGCTAAAGCCTTCAGCAAAAGCCACCTCTAAACGTGGCCACCATCTTTTATCATGTGCTAAAATGCTGAAACACGGCAAAATCAGGGTTGTATTTGGGGAGAAGAACTGAAGTGTCTTCAGTCTCCTCTTTCCACACTGACCATTATTTCCCGCTGTGGCAGAGTACTAGAGGTCTGTGGGTATTTCCTGTTAGGATAGCCTGAGCTTTGGAAGATCACGTGAGGTACATTTTGGTTTTAAGCAGAACGTTATATACAGGGATCTCCTTTAATACTCTGCCTATGTGCAGTTAGCATGATCATTTCTTGCCACACTTTCATTTATTTTCAGCATTTGGCTAGCAAAAAGAGGGGTGAGTCCTGGGCTGGTGTACATTGGTGTAAACCCCTTTCGCTCCAGTGGCTTGGCAGGTTGGTTTTGATGGGGCTGACTCCTGTGGGTGCTTCCACAGGTGCCCAAGTGGCTCCTCCTGCAGAGGGACCAGGGCTGTCCTGGGGGGCACCGGGCACAGCATCACCGGCCAGGCGAGGGAGGGGATTGTCCTGCTGTGCTCTGCACTGGGGTGTTCTCGCCTCGAATGCTCTGAGCAGTTGTGGGCACCACAATATAAAAAAGACACCAAGCTTATAGAGAGTGTACAAAGGAGGCCACGAGGATGGGGAAACGTCTAGATGGAAACTCATGAGGAGTGGCTGAGGTCACTTGGCTTGTTCAGGCTGGAGAAGACTGGGAGAAGACTCACTGTGGTCTTCAGCATCCTCCCGATGGGCAGTGGAGGGGCAGCTCCGATCTCTGTTCTCTGTGAGCAGGGACAGGAGCCAAGAGAACGGCTGGAGCTGTGTCCGGGGAGGCCTAGGTTGGGTATTTGGGAAAGGTTCTTCCCTCGGAGGGTGCTGGGGCACTGACCGGGCTCTCCAGGGCTGGTCACGGCCCCAAGGCTGCCAGAGCTCCAGGAGCATTTGGACACCGCTCTCGGGGATGCACAGGGTGGGGTTGTTGGGGTGTGTGTGCAAGGCCAGGACCCGCAGCGGCTGCTCCCCGCGGCTCCCCCGCCGCTCGGGCCGCTCGGTGTGTC
>VZTE01004627.1:365188-413963 GCA_013397775.1 Eulacestoma nigropectus
TTTTACCCTTTTCAGCTCGATTGCCCGTTCTGAAAGTATATTTATTTTTAATAAAAGAAAAAGTCGAGCGACAAATCCAGTTCGTATCACGTTCCCCGTTCTGTGGAGTGCGGTTTATTTCTGCGGTTAAAAAAAGTTTACTCCCCCTCCTCCAGTTTTATTGACACTGAGGATGAAGAAGGATTTGCAAATGAAAGCGCCTTGAAATACAGCATCTTTTGGAGAGAGCTCTGCAGTTCTCCAGCCCGTTAAATCTCGAATTCCACCCTTTGCCCCCGCTGAATCCACTGTTCTGCCCTTTACTCTCTGGGGTAAAAAACCAAACAACAACAATAAAAACCCGAGGGGAAAAAGAATACCTTTGGCAGCAGGGAAGCTTTGTGTGACTGACCCAACGAGCTACAAGTGTCCAGTTTCTGAAAAGAAGAAAACCCTTTTGTCTTCAGCAGATCAGTAGGTAAGAGATGTGCTCACGCTGCAAGGGACTCTGCATTCTTTCTTCAGCCTAAACCTGGGAGTTGAACTGGCTCTGTTCTCTGTCAGCTTTTCTCCATCACTTCTCTCTCCTGTAAAGTTTACTTTTCATCTTGCAAAATTCTTGCAAAAAAAACCCCCAAAATTACACTCATCCGCCTATTTCACCAGTGGCAGTAAGTTGCCGAAAGGAATAGTGATGTACTTGTGTGTAATTGGATTGAATAAAACTCGGTGGAAGTCGCTGAAGTGGGTTTGTGTCAGGCTGTGTTTGAAAGCAGTCGTTTCTTGTGGTGCTCTTTTCTTTTGAGAAAATAATTGCAGTCATTGTGCTTGTAATCCACATGTTGAGGTTGTCTTTGCTGGTCGTGCTCCACAGAGGAGCACGTATGTGCATTTACATGTGCATTTTATGTATCACACGTGCAGACAGGGCTGCCACGATCGGCTGATTTCTTGTTTCACACTGGAATTTGTGTTACATTAAATGCTTTACTGCTGTGTCACAAGGTGTAAAAGTGTTGCACCCATAATTAACACGCCTTAACAGATTATTGAACATGGTCAGGAGCACGCTTGGCACTGCAGAGTGAATATGAGGAGATGTTTTCTTTGTTTTGTGATTTTTTTTTTTTGAAGACTGAAAACGCAGCAGGGACATGTGCACATAATAACTGGATGGAGGCCCAGTCTCTGTGCAGAGAAACATATTTTGCAGAATACTCTCTTCTGTAGGGGCCAAGTGCTGAGTGTGTCCTCCTTTACAAGTGATAATACCACAGTGAATGTCTCATTTTCCTTCTCCCCCAGCTCTGTACCCACATTCCTCCTTCCCCTCCTGCCTTCTTTGCTACCAGCCATTTCTGCAAGGGAAGGACCCGTGGAATTTTGTGTGGCTAGTAGTAGGACTCCTTGTGTCAGGGAAGATTGTATTGTTCCCTGTGGAATCACACAGCATCCCCCAGCAGGAGGAACTGCCTGTTCATGTGGTGAAACCAGCCTTGACATCGAGCTCTTCCCCACTGCGTGGGTTTTTCCTGTGGATGATACAGGAAATGCTACATATTGGTCTGTCCTGCTCCCTGTTCCTCTTTCTTTTTTTAAGGTTTTTTTTTTTTTCCCTTCCTCTTCCCTGGAGGGATTTCTGTGGGAAAAGAAAGTGGAAAAGACAGGGCAGCAAGTCTGAGCTGCCGGACCCTCGGAGAACTGGGGGTGCCTCAGTCTCTGCTGAGGTGCAGCAGCCAGTGGGGCACCGTGTGAGGAGACTGGGGCAGGTGCCTGACCAGGATCCATCCTGGGGCAGAGGACAGGGCATTGGTTTTGGCCGCTGTCTCACATTTTTCTGCCACCCTTGACTGTTTCTGGGCACCGAGCCTTTCTACCAGGTCAGGGTGGGAACACAAGAACCGTGTTCTCGAGCTTTCCCTACTCTCAAACATGAACCATACCATCAGGACCATGACCCTGTTAAATCTCTGGGTCAGACTTTCACCAGGGTTACCTCAGTGACTGCTCCTGGAGGGAGCAGGGTCATGAGCTGACCCTGGAAAAATTTGTGCCGTAGTTGAAGCTGCAGGTTCATCTGGGACACCTGGTCTCCCTTTTACTTCCAGGACACTTATTTGCAACATAACCCTGTCCCTCAAAGATTCCTGGGAGCCACAAAGACAACACAGAATGATTTATTTTTCTTGAGGAAAGGGTGGGATTTCCAGATGGAGGGAATGGGGTGCCTGCTCATCCCACAAGCTCTTTGTCTTTAGGATTCTGGAGGTGTTTTGCAGGCAGCGCTGGCTGCCATGGGGAGGGGGCTGGAGGCAGAAGGGAACTGGGCAGTGTGGAGTGGGCAGAATGGGCCGTGTGGTGGGACGTGGGGTTGGAGTTTGCCATGACACTTACTTAAGTTGTGCTGGCTGGTTAATGTGCTGATAGCGAGGTTCATCATCCTGCCTGTTCCTGGTGACACACGGCATCAGATTGTGCCATAAACATGGGACAACCAAAGCATTCTCCTTTCCTGAAGCACACTTTGGACTAACGCTTTGCAGCAGGGAATGCCACAGCTGGCCCGCAAGGTTTTCATATGCCTGTGATACAAATGTATAAAAATTCTCTGCCGCCTCTAATACAGCTCAAAGGGCAGCTGATTTAGACGTGCCTGAGTGTTGAGGTCAGGAGATCACATTCCATAGGTTACTAGATGAAAGTGCTTCAAGAGGGCATAGCATAAATATTTGATTCATATAAAAGGGATTGGTGCAGATCCTTTTGTTCTTTCCCCAAAGATGTTCTGGAGGAAAAGCACTGTTAGGAGAAAAAAAAAAAACCCACCGAACAACAGAAAACTTGTAACTTCTTTGTGCTAGGGGAAGTTGGATGGTAACATAGTGTATTATTGCCGATTCCACTAAAATTCTTCTCGTGGGATGCACTGTCTTGGAGAACACTGAAGGGAACTAATGTTTTTAAGTGTAAAATGACTCATGATGCATGGGCTCTTGAGGTTGGGTTTAACATTATATGCAAACATTGCCAGCTGGTGGGGATCTTTTGGGATAAATAAGAACTATATTTGTACAAGAAGGCTTGGAGTGATGCATTTCAGATGCATCCTGATTAGCATAAGCCATTCACTTTGCAAAAGAATAGCCAGAATCCCAGAAGTGGAGATAATTTAATAGTTCTCTTGTTCTCTTTAGTCTGTCTTGCATCAGCAGACTGACCAATCTTTTTGTTTATTTAGAAATAAGGTTGCACTGCTTTGCTGCCACATAATCCTCACCATGACAGTGAAATTGAGAATTTGCAACCCCCAAGTTCTCAGAGCATAAATGCTTCTCCCACTTCTAGCCCTTCCTTTTGTTTCCAGTTGAGTGTAATGTGATTTATATTTTTTTTTGGTGGTTAGTTTGATAGAACAACTTGCACCATTTAATTCTTCCTAGGGCTCAGCACAATGATGCCTTGCTCCATGGCTGGGGCTCGCTGTCACGGCAATGAATGAACAGCTCAAGTAAAATTTGAGCTCATTAAAGCTTAATTTTCTTAACATGGAGCAAAATCTGAGCTTGGTTTAGATTGCTGCCATATTAATGTATACACAGGAATAGGTCTTCAATTTTAGAATTATCAACAGTCCAAGAGTGAGTTAATGTATAAATACTTCTGGCAGTGAAAGAATTTGTCTGTTTATACCCCTCGTGGGGCAGAGCTCCTTGTGCAGTTCTTGCTTCATTCTTACTGGTGGCTTTTAAAGAGCTGCAGAGCTCTGACCTGCTGGGAAGACAAAACCAATATAATAAAGTTCTTATGTGTTCAGAGTATGCATTACACTAAAACCTGGCTCCAAACACCTGTAAATGATGAGATTCTCTGCTTGGTGCAGATTATGTTATGTGTTGGGTTCTGTTGCGAATTAAAAAGAAAACTATGACCTTGTTCTTGGCAAAAGGTTCTCGGATTAATAGATGTTCCCACTTTGGGTTGAAGTATAAATACTTTCAGAATAAAGTAAGATGCCTGTTTCCCCCATCCGGCTGTCGTTGCACATTCCCACAGTTCAAGGTATTTTCAGACACTCACATTTGAAGAAGTCCTCTCAAAGGGTTCCTAATCAAAGCAGCCTTATGGACTTTTATTTCTCCTTGCTATTGTGGACGATATAGTGGGAGTGGAATGTCCTTGGTTGCCAGTGTTTGCTGCTAGGTATCCCCCTTCCATGGAGACCAAGTGTTTATAAAGTGTGAGAACAGCCGTTCTTGGGGATTGGCAATAAGGTCCAGGGCTCTCTTTCTCCCCTTCTGTCCACTGAAATACAAGAGAGGACTTGGTTCCTCATAGAAGTGTTCCAAGCTGCCTCTTGCTGGGGTTATACACTTTCAGGAAGCACTAGAGGATTTGTCAAAGTGATTTAGTCCATTATGTTGAATCTAGGCCACAACCCATTTCTCTAAGCTCGTTGCTTTCAGGACTTCTCTGCCTCTCTTACTTTCTGATGAGTAGTTACTTTCTAGGTTAGACTTCCACATACCCTCGTGCCTCATCATCTCTCTGCACGTGCCCCATACGTGGCAGCAGCATCATATTAAATCATTGTCTTAGACTTAAATCATTGTCTTTTATGAAAGAGCAGGCACATACCTGCCCTGTGAGTCCAGTTTGGCTGCAGGAGTTGTTAAACCCTTTTATACGGGAGAGAGTGTATTCCCAAACAGCTCTGGAATGCAGTGCTGGCCACAGGAAGAACTTCATACTGCAGCCTCTATGGCCATACCTTCAGTCTGTGCAGGAGGTTCATGCTTTGGACAACTCTGAGACTGGAACTGTGTCCATGTGAAAGTAAGAGGCTGTATGGAGAACTCTAAAGTCAGCAAATACCCAAATTTTGCGTATAACCTGGCTTTCCAGAGTAGCCTTGAAATGTTGTCTTCAAGACAGAAAAAACTTTGGAGAATAATAGTGTGAAGTTGTTTCTAGGAGCAATTAAATTTTGAATATGTAATATAATCTTTCCTTGCTGCCTGCTATGCCTGTAAGTGAAAGGAGTTTTTCATGGTTGATGGAATTTGTGTTTACGTGGACACTTGGATGAAATTTTTAAAGTAAGAATAGATTTGAAACTTACCTGTGTATAAATGGCCATTCAGGGCAAACCAGACATTTGATGTCAGCGGGAGCTCGGTGCATGAGGAATGAATAGGAATGGAAAATGAAATATCATGAATAAAAAAACCCCCCTGAGAACAGAATTCAAAGGCCTGTGGAAACAAATTTCTCAAAAAAAAAAAAGAAGTTTGTTCTTCTTCTTTAAAATCTTGTCTTAGTAGAGTGGAGAGGTTTGTGTGAGGTGCTCAGCTTAGGTGCAGGAAGAACAGAACATGTGTTGGAGCCTCCCCTGGTGCCTGGGGATGGAGCTGTGGCCGTCCCTTGTGGTTGTTATTGGAGGTGTCATCCCTTGTCATGGGCAGCTCCACAGGGCTTGGCTGGCTCTGGAAAAGTGAGGGCTCCCTCCTGTTCCCAAAAGCTGAGTGTCTCCTCTCTTCCTGGCAGGCAGTCTGCATTCTTGGTCCTGCAGAAGGGCTTCAGAGATAAATGCTGCCATTCATACTCGCTGCTTTCTTACTTTCTCGTCCTCTCTGAGAATGACTCTTGTCTAGTTTGGTTGTGCCTCAGCCTAAAATAACCTTTTTTTTTTTTTTAAATACTAAATATTTGAAATTCCTTGGGAGTTTGGAGAGATCTTTGGTCATTTTCCTTGGTAACCACTGTTGGGCTATATAAGGTTCATCAGTATTGGTCACAGTATAGAACCAGACTTTGTGTAAATGACAAAAAAGTTCACGGATCTAATAGAATCAGTTTTTGAAGGCTTATTTGTATTAGCAAAGCACTTACAGTGTCTAATAGTAGACCAAGATGTTGTTGAACAGTTCTCTTATATGAATGTTTATGAATTAAGCCAGTTTAGGATTTTGTTTAATGAACTAATTAGCATTTGTAAGACCTTGTCTAAGAGTTGTGTCACAGTAATATTTTCTTTAAAATGTTTTGTGTCTCTACACAACTTGGTTTTTGAAAGAATTACTTAATATATTAGGATTATTTACTGTAACCCTCAAGGAAAGTAATTCCACATTTCAGTGACTTTGTTCCCATCAGGGTTTGGTGGACTTTTCCTGCTGTTCTGATTTGGGTGGTTCTGTGTTCAGCTGAAACAAATTTGATTGCTTCATAGTAGGGCTAGCCTGTCTTGTCGTGGGGCTTGGGAAAACATATCTTCCTTGTTTTCCCATTGTCTTTTTGAAAAGAAACAAAGCTGAAACCTCCTCTGTATTTTTGGAGAGCCAGAACTTAAAACCAGTGTGAGACGGCATCCCTGCCTGTGCTGGGGGGTTGGAACGAGATGGGTTTTAATGTCCCTTCCAACCCGAACCAGTCTGGGATCCTGGGAGAGCCTGTGGAGGTGCACAAGAAGGTGGTAATCTGGGGGTTTCTGGAGTCATCACAGCCGAGTGCTGATATTCGTATTGGGTAAAAACGAATTTGGAGCACTTTTTACTGTAGAATGATGAAGCTTGAAGAGACCAAGAGCCATTACGTAGCCTGTTCCACCCTTCCTTTGGGTAAGATCAGGGATCCGTGGGGAGCAGGCAGAAAAGAGCACTCCAAAGTTACATGGAAAAGAGCAGCTTTTGCTCTTGTCGAGTTGGGATTGGGTGTGGAGCACTTGGATCTTCTTTAGAAAAAGAAAAAGTAATAAAAAAAAGCTCAGCAACCCTGGGGGGAAGAGTGGATTTAGCATGTGTTGAAAGCCCAGTGGATTTCTGATTTGGGGGAGTAGGGATGGCAATAGAAACTGTGTGTGGGAGACTGCTGGCCCCGTCCCCTGCTGCTCAGGGGGTTTGAAGGGATGCTTCCGTGGAGCAGCCTCAAAAGACTGGGATGGAGATCAGGGCCTAGGGTGGTGCTGGGGGAGACAAACTGCAGGATGTGTTCCCTTGGGAGACCAGGACAGCAGCCTGGAGAGGCCCTGGCACCGCATTCCTCAGGCAGGGGAGAGCTGAATGCATTTCCTGCACAAGCCCTGCTGGCATTGACAGAGCTCTGAGTGGGAGCAGGGAAGGTTAATCACCTTGGATTTGTGCTCAAGGAGCCATGTGTTACCTCTGGTTTCTGTGCACTCGGTTAAGTTCATTTTGTTCATTAGGGCTCTAAATCTTTAACTGTTTTTCTGCAGCTGCTGAGGATCCTTCTTGAAAGTCTCTTCTCCAGCTGTAGAAAACACTCAGAAGGTTCCTCTGCCTTCTGCTTGCACAAGTCCTGGGACGCCAGCATCCTTGATCCATTTAGGCAGGATCTGTGCTTGTTGCTCCTGTTACTACAGAAAATCTTTCTAGCAGTGATGAAGTTTATATTAGCAAGGAAGAAGTTGTGCTGGTGTGGTTTACACGAGGTTCCCTAAGCAATACACCTAAAACCAATTATTTCCTACTGTAACTGCATCTGTTTTAGAGTGGTTGCTGGAATACTTGCATTGAAAGAAATCAATTCCCTGAGTGACATAGTTGTGGCAACAAAAAACATCAATGTAGGCCAGGACTTAGCCAGTCACCACTGTGCTAAAATGAATGGAGTAATATCTTCCTCCCAGTGTGGTGGTGAGGCTCAATTAATCATCTTAGAGGTAATTAAAGGTTTTTTACAAGGTGCACATGAAAAACCCAGGTGGTTATGATAACAGAACAACACCAAAACCACTTTTATAACATCCTTGCTGTCTAAAAATGTGGTGGGTTGGATCCTCTGTAGGGTTTTACTTTTAATTCATATTTTTAACCCGTGGGATCTCTTGGTGGTGTTGGGCTATCCCAGTACTGCACTAGGTTTGTGCCCTTCCTTGGGCCGCAGCATCTCTGACTGACAACTGGCAAGGTACCTGTATTTTAGCTGTTCCTTTTTCTAAAGGAAGCAAAAAGCAGCCCTTAGACCAGAGGAGGGGCTATGCTTGCCTGTTTTCCGGATTTTGTGGTTCGTCCCGTTAAATTTTGTGAAACTGCTTTCTGAAATAAGAAGAGCTCCTCCATATGGGGGCTTAAAATAGTCTAAATTGTGGTATTGCTAGAAAAAGCCAGAAAATTCCATGCTAAAGTTAGGCCATAGTGGTTGTTCTCTTCTCTGCATCCTCCTCCACCTACATTTTTTTATTTGTGTCAACTTATGATATACATTTTTAGGATTTCACAACTGACATATGAGGAAAAACTACCTTAAGGTGGCACAAAATCTGTTTAGGGATCGTATTTCCATTGTTTTCAGGACTGCTTAAGCTTTTAGATTTGAATTTTGACTTTATTTTTAATGTGGATGATGATTCCAATCTTTTTTTTTTTTTATCTCAGCAGCAATTAAAAGAGTCTGATCCTATCTGTAGGGACAAATGATGCACTGTCAACATTTTGCTCCCTTCTGATAATGCACATGAAACTGGTTTGCGTGTTTGAAGATTACATTTTACTCTCACATGGTTTTCATTATCTGAGTGCCCCGAGGAGAGGCCTGGACTAAATCAGGGAAGGAATGGAGAAACCACACAATGCAATGAAACTGGTGCTGAGGCATAGTTGGGATAGTTGTGGGACAGGGGCTGCTGATGACAGAAGCAGGGCGCTGCCTGAGTGCCAGCAGCAGCGAGAAGAGGAGCATTCGCAAAAGACAAAACAAAGCTTGATGCTGAATTAAAACTGCGGCTTGGGCTTGCAGCAATCCCCCAGTTCTGCAAGGATAATTACTGGAAATCTGTGAAGTTTGGGGCAGATGAATCTTGCTCGGTCTGCGCTGGGAGGCAGCCCTCTGAAATGAGACCTGGTGTGGCTAAAGCCGCGTGAGCTTGAGCTGGTTTTAGCAAGAAGACGTCTAAAAGGTGAGATCTTGGCCTTTCTGGAGGTGGTAGCAGAGGTCCCATTGCCTGTGCTGGAATTTGTGTTGCATTAATTACGCAGAAATTTAGGGGCAGTGCCTGCCCCTAAAAGGCTGTGGCTCTGCAGATGTGTGAGCAGTGTTAGGTTGTAACAGTTTAAGTAATTGAGCGGTGTGATGTCTTCATGTAGAAATATCCTCCGTAAAAACAGCTGGTTTTCCTATTAGACCGATGTATTCAGAATAAATCCTCCTGCCCCTGTGACTTTTAAAATTTTATGGAGGAACTTGAAATTCCATAGTATTCTTTTCAAAATGCTTAAAAGCCATGACACATTCCTACTTATACCAGGCTAAGTGTTTATTCTTCTCTTTTTTTTTTTCTTTGTAATATAAAGCCTAAATTATGTTGGTGAAGATTATAGGAACTTCCCTGTGAAGAAATTGATACTTTTTAGTGAGGGGAGCAGTAATTCAAAGGTCAAGTAAGGTCTTCTCAGTTTTTTCCTTTGAGATGTTATTTAGAGGGGATCTTCCCATGTTGATATCTTGACTTATTTATCTCCAGCCAGGACCAAGCAACTCACTGCCTTTTCTTCAGGCCTGCCAGGCTTCCCTGTGCCTGGTCCCAGTGATATGAGTGTTTGAGGGGCCGGGTTAGGGACTAACCCCAAGTCTAGTCCTTGCTCAGGTGGACTCAGTTTGGCTGGGAGAGTTGTTAAAACCGAGGCCAGTCTTTGGTTGTTCTCGTGGCCTCTCGTTGCTGTAGCCCGATGATCTAATACAATGGGTATGCATCTTATTTGCCCCCCTCCGGGTGACATTGTTCTTGTTTTTAGTTAAAAGAAGGAAGTTTTTCTTGTTTGCCCGGTGACTCTGCCCTTCTGGAATGAAGATGAGTAATGCTGGCAGCGCTCCATGCACCTGCTTGGTGCCACCCTCCGGGATCACCTGAGCCACAGGCAGCAGATGGAGGCAGGCAGGGCCGGGAGGGTTGAATGGGAGCTGGGGAGGTGTTTATGGTTGGAGTCTGGAACCTCCTCCTGGTTAGGAGCAGGTGCTAAAGCGCTCTCACAGCGCTGGGACTTGCTGAGTGCTGCCTTGCAGGTCTGGGTGTTGGCGCCAGACGTTGGGAACCTTTATTCTCCAGGACTGTCTTGGTGTGTATTCTCTCCCTTCCTCCTCCTCCTCCCTGGGTAGGACTGAAAGGAAGCAAAGAGCATTCAGTGATAACCTGCACTGTTCACTAAATAATTTGGGACCTCGCCTCTGAGTCCCTGGTGCTCCCAGCCACTTCAGAATGAGCGTGTGTGCGGAACAGCCACGTTCCAGTGGTCTTGGAGACACCCAGGTGGAGTGAATTCTGCAGGATCAGGGTTCAGCCTGCTGGGGTTTGCGTGGGCCCTGGAGCAGCAGAGTGTTTCCATTACCCAGGGGGTGACTCAGCATGGGAGCACTGCCCAGGGACCTCACAGCTGGTCCTGTCCACACTGTCTCCGTTTCATGTCCCCTCCTCTGCTACAGAGTGCAGGTCTGTCTGAAGAAAACCCTGCACCTAAAAAACCAGCCTAAAACGTCCATCTAACTGGTAGCATCCCATGCCCTGCTGCCAGCCAGGATGGGCAGTATCTCGAGCACATCCTTTAAGAAAAACCACAGAATTACTTCGCAGAATTTGCTGCTGGAGTTTGAAGTCTGTCACTGGATTGTTTCAGGTGTGAGTGACACAAAACTTAGGAGTAAAACTGAAAGTGCTTAACTGTACTCCAGCCCTGACGAGGTGGTGAACCTGTTCCCATCCCACCTGATGTGTAAGCTAATTAGCTCCTTGGCTAAGCAGTAATTCTGGGCAAGTATGCACAGGCTGTCCTCACAGGGACTCTTGCATTCCTCTTTGTTTCACAAGCTAAAGAAAGATGCTTCTCTTAGCTTGTGAGGTTATTATTGCTCCATGCAGGTTAATTGAGCTATAGCATTAGAGCCACTCATCAAACACTGGTGAGTCGCTCACTTGTCTAAGCTTGTTTATTTTTATAATGCTGGAAAATATTTGCATGCTGTACAGAAATGTGCTGCTTTGGTTCCTTACAGCCTGGCAGTATTATCATTTTAAATTCTTCATTAATCTTCCTTCCTCACGAGGGACTGGCAAGGTTCCTGTGCGTAATTACATGATGTTTAAGACAGAAGCTTCAGCTGCTGGGTTTTTACACAATGCCCTGCAAACATGAGGCTTTTCTTCCTTAAATAGTACCTACACTACCCCCTTTTTGTGCCCATTCTTGATCTCAGCATGGTGAAGCACTATTTGCAATTCCCGTGTTAGTTCTACCAGTTCTAGGTTCTGATGTTTCCTCAAGAGCTTCTCCCTTAAGTGACCAGGAGTAATTTCAGACCAGAGGTTAGAATGAGGTGTAAGATGACAGAGCTGCCATGCTTGGGAGCAAATTGCAAAATTGATTCAGCCTGGGAAATCTCACTGTGGTTCCTTGGATGAGATTTGATCTAAACCTGAATTTTCCACTGGAAAAGCAAGGTGTTCCTAGGCTTTGTGGCAGTGGAGAGTGCACCATCCAATCCATACAGTTTGGCAGAGTTGTTGGCAGTCTGATTTCAGCCTATCCATCATAATAGATGTAGGCTAAACCCCCAAATGTGTCTGTTTAAAGTATCTACAGAACCTTCCCAATTTCCTTCCAGCTCTATCATAACAACTTTTCCAGTGCATCTCACTAATTTCCATCTTTGGCACACTGAAAACCGAAATTGCTGGAAGAACCTGACACAAATAGAGTTTGGTGTCCAAATAAATAACACATGGGCTTCAGCACCGATTGTACTGTTCATTTTTGTGTTTAGTTAATAGAAAAGTTAACTCACTGGTTCTGCCAGCAGTTTCCAGCCTGCTCAGAAAGCAGATTCCAGGAATGCTGCCACCCAAGTTTGTTGCACAAGATTTTCTTTGTTAATTAAAAATAATGGGATAAAACTGGAAAAAATAGGCTACCAGTCGGTATTTAAAGAAAGCGGAATATCCTCATATTGTACCTCAGCCCACCTTTTGCTTTGGATTTCCAGGTTGATTTCTCGTTTACATCCACACTAAAATTAGTAGTATTCAGTTCCAGCAAATGTTTTCAGTGTGAACTGTGCCCTCCCTCCATCAGCTCAGCAGAATGAGCTGGTAGTGCTGAGGAGTGAAGCGCTGCGTGTGAAATGGTTCCTGGAGCATTTGAAGGAGTTAAACATGCACAGATTGGATTTGTCTGTTGAAAAAAAATCTTTAAGGCAGAGAAACAGAATCTCAAGCTGGGTTGTATCTTTGTATTAAAAAAACAAACAACCCCCCTCAACCTCCTTAGATTTTTCCAGTTGAGACAAAAGAAATCTTTGGGTGGAAAGGCAGCATCATATTGCATAATAAAAGCTTTTTTATGCTCTAATAAAAAGGTTGCTCAGGGCAGCTTGGTTTAAAAAAAATAAAAAAAGAAGAGTCAGTGATGATTCTGGTGTGAGAGGGACAAGGAATCCTTAACTTCTGTTGTGCAGCACTGGGAAAAGAGGCTAGAAATTGCTCTAGTTATCTGCTATCTTTAATGCCTGGTTTAAAGGTTCTTTACTGCATATTTGCTGGCAGCTGTTTTCAATATATCCCTCTCGAGCTAAGTCACCAGTTAAGAATTTGACATTAGCTGCTTTTTTCAAGCACCATCTTGAAGTACCACACCACACAACACTGCCTTGTTCTCTCCTTAGATATTGTTCATGTGCCCTGAAATTGCTGTTGACACCTCAAGTATTTAACTTGCAGATCTGAGGTAGTTTTTGCAGGGTGTGGATTTGTGCTGTAATAAGTCAGAGACAGAAGTATCCACGTCTGCATTCCTTCACTACATCTGTTCACTTTATTTTTTGCAACATTCCAGGAAATTAAGTTAAATTATATGTATCAATGAATAGTTTTAGTTTCTCTAGTTCTGTTTTCATTGTCTTTCCTTAAAGTATGAACACACTGAGTGCACAAATATGTTCCACATCTTTTGCATTGCTTGCCTTTTTCTTTAGGACACTTTCAGGGACTGCTTCTTATAACATGCCTGAATAGACATTGTTCTGCTTTCTCCTGCTTCTCCCCTCAATGGTTAAAGTTTCTTTACTGCTTCATATTCTGAAAGAGAAAAGTAACGTAATTAAAGAGTGTTTTGGGAATTAGAGCTGTGCTCTGCAATGTATTTCTGGCATAAACTCTTGTCAGTGTCCTTTTCTTCCCTTGACTTTCCCAGTCTGTAAAATAAAGCTAATGTTTGCAAACTGATCATTCTCACAGTCGTTTCTGAGGCACAGTGTGTTGAAGTTTATCAAGCATTTCACCATGTCACCGTCCAGCAGAGGATTTCTGCTGACACAGTTCCAAATACTCAGCACCACTGGCAAAGGAGGCGTAAGCACAGGGCATCCTCATCTGTGCTGCAGCTTTCATTCAGAGCAAAAAATAAAACAATGGAGTTAAAGAATTAGCGGGTTTTAATCACTGTTTCACTTGGAGGCACAGCTGGGACAAAGCATTACTTGGCAACATTTAATCTTGGAGCAGAAATGGTCATGATTAAAGCAGCAGCTGGAGTCGATTGCTGGGGACACGGGGGTTCATTCGTCCTAAAGGGATCAAAATTGTTGGGCACTGGGAGAAAACAAGAAGCTACAAAAAGGAAAATGTGAAATATGGGCCAAGGTTTATTATTTCTAGGGTCTCATCTACTGATTAAAATGATGTTTTTAATGCTTTCCTCAGGATTATTTTGGGACCGAGGAGAGTATCAAGTGATCTGGCCTGCTGAAGAGGAGCCTGAAGCCATCTCTGAGTGGAGATCTTGGATTTGCAGGAGGAAGGCTGAGTGTGTCCCCCCATGTGGCAGAACTGCTCCTCCTTACCAGGGAACTCCAAGTGAAGGACAAAGGTATGTGCCACTTCAAACAGGATTTCGGAGGAGTCACATTCCAGGTCAGCTAACAGGGCCTGAACTCCTGTGGTGAGCAGCCTGGAATGAGGTGGATTTTAACTTTCTCTTCGTTAAGGTTTGCAAAGGGTTTTGTCTGCCCCATGTGAGTCCTCACGTTGCAGGGGTTGGCTGGCCTGAGGGGGCAAACAGGGAGGTTGTGGAGATGCAGCACAAAGCAGACCCTTCAGGCCTCCTGATTCCTGGTTCTGCCACGGAACAAACTGTTGGGAGCAAGTTACCTTCTGCTAAGGGACAATGTTATACAGAAAAAAGGTGTCAAAATGAAATGCTGGAACACCACCACGTGTTCTGCTGTCAGGGCAGAGCCACAGCTTGGCCAGCGAGTGAGGCTTACTCTCTATTTCGAGCTGTTGTAGCTCAAAAGTAGCTCTGCTTTCAGTTACATGTCTCAAAGGTATCATTAATTTTTGATATTTCAACTCATGCAAGGCCAGTGGGCCTGAGTTTCCATGACACACTCCTGATTCCGCTGGGAGACTGAGCAAAACGTAATTGCTGTTGGTCACTGGCTTAATCTGTACTTAGGATGTGCCTGGCATTGGCTCTTTGTGTTTCTCTCATTGGGACACAGTGTTTTTTCCTGCCACTCAGAGGTCTTTTTCTGTTCCTTAGATCAGACAACTCTTTTTCCTCCCCTTGCATTTGCATGCATTCCGCTGAGGATATTTAGATGTGTGAGGATTTGGTTGCCTTTGTATAGCAGGAAGTTCCTGAGTCCTCACTTGCACCGTGCCTGGGGTTTTCTGCAGCAGGGAGAATAGGTGCTGATCTCACTCTGGGCATTTCATAACTCTGAAAACCTGCTGTCTAACTAGGTATTCATGAATTACTGTTTCTAAACTAAGAGATTTCTTTACTTCTTTTGAACCATATGCTATCTCAATGGGCCTCTTTTTTGTTTTTTCTTTCCCTTAAAACTGACAAGTTGCTAATTTCACACTTTAATCCTTGTCTGCCTACAAATACGGGAAGTGTATTTCACTGTTGGTAACTCTAAGTATAAAGCAAACAGGTTTCAGGCATTTTTACCATCATCCTGTGAATTCCACGTCTCCTTTCTGCCCGAGATGCTGTCTGTGGTATTTGGCATGCATCCCTACAGCTTGCAGTCGATTGATTTGCCTATAAAACTTTCAAGTCACCTTTCATCACCTTTCTAAGGCTTTGCCCCCTGGGCATGCAAGTCCTTCTTAGGTCAAGGGCCTTGATGACCCCCATTGTTATGGGAACCTTTGGTAACCTAACCTGCTTTTTTTCTGTATTTCAAGCCATTGCTCTTGAATATCTCTCCCCCATCCACTCAGGCACTAATAACCATGTCTCCTTTGCTTAGGTCAAGGGCAGCTTTTACATTCCACCCAAAAGGCACCACAGTTTGAGATGAGGAATTCAGAAGAGCAAGCAGCTACGACAGTTTTACAGCGCCTGCTGCAGGAGCAGCTCCGATACGGGAACCCAAATGACAACCGCAACCTTCTCGCCTTACACCAGCAAGCCACAGGGAATGCCCCCCCTTTCAGCAGCACTGGCAGCCCGGCCTCTCAGAACGAAGGGCTGAGCTCCCAGGACCACCAGCTCGTGACTCATGCTGCCCGCCAGGAGCCCCAGGGCCAGGAGATACAGGTGGACAACAGCATCATGGAGAAGCAGCTGTCGCCGCGGCTCCAGAACAGCGAGGACCTCCCGACCTACGAGGAGGCCAAGGTGCAGTCGCAGTATTTCCGGGGCCAGCCGCACGCCAGCGTCGGGGCGGCCTTCTACGTCACGGGCGTCACCAACCAGAAGATGAGGACTGAAGGGCGGCCCACGGTGCAGCGGGTGAGCCCGGGGAAGGTGCACCAGGACGAAGGACTGAAGGACCTCAAGCAAGGCCACGTGCGCTCCCTGAGCGAGAGGCTGATGCAGCTGTCCCTGGCCACCAGCGGGGTCAAGGCCCACGCGCCCGTCACGAGCGCGCCGCTGTCCCCGCTGTCCCCCCTCTCTCCCCAGCAGTCCAGCGACCCTTACAAAAATTCTGGCTCCAATGAGTTCTACAAGAACTCGGTGCAGCCCCCTTCCCAGCCCAGCATGAAAGGGATGGAGCAGCGGGGGCCTCCCCCAGAGTATCCTTACAAAAACGTGTCCACCCCGTCTATGAACTGCAAGCCTCAGGATTCGGGGCATTTCTATAGTGACCATCGCATGAGCCAGCAGGGAAGATCTGATGGGCCTATGATGAGGTATCAGCATCCCCCTGAGTATGGGTCAGTCAGGTAAGCAAAACCTTAACACAAACCCCGTGACAGCCACGTAGGGAAAGAGAATGTAACACTAAGTCCATCACCTTCCCTCCTGAGGCAGGTTGTCCTTCAGCAAAGACCCCATCTTCATTATGTGAGGTGACATGTTGTGTTCAGCTGCAGACTGTCTGGAAGGGCTGTTACCTGGTTCAGTAGCTGACTAGCAAGGCCTGACTCTTTCTTACCAAAAAAAAAAAAAATAAAAAAATCCAAGCCTACTTGATTTTATGGTATGGGGAAGTTTAATGCTGAGGCTCCAGAGCCTCACAAAAGCTTTGCTACAAAAGCCAAAGTTATGGTGTGATTCATTGTAGAAACTTGCAGTTACTTTTTGCAAGACTTAAGCTGTTCTTTAATTACACCTGCCAGACGAAGATTTTTCTTGAAACTGCATCACATAGGAAAGGAGAAAGTGAATGAAAGCAGTAATGGTGCAGGTAGCAAAAATCACCTCTGAGCTTCCTGTAGAGTTTTTAAAATTTTATTTTCAGTAGACTGAAGTGTAGGAGAGGAAAATGGAGTATGCTTTATGCCTCATCCCAGACTTGCTTGTTCAGCTTTTGCTCATTTTTCTTGCATCATTTGAAATCTCAGCCTGTTCTGGTTCCCTCTAGATAAGGAGCTGGATTTGGCTTAAGCTAAACACTGATGTCCGTGTGGAAAGATGAAGTTTTATTAAGGTGGGCTAAAACCCCAGCTTTCCTTTACCTGTTCCCATACCATCTCATCTCTGCCTGACACCAAGTGGGATCTGGTGTAATGATTTTGGTCTCATTTTGAAGCTAAAAGGGTAATTCAGAGGAGCAACAGGAGGATGTAAATGGATAGGTCTCTGTGCATTTATGTTTGCACATTTTGAGGGGAGCGTGAAGAAACCAGTCAGTATTTGGGAGCAGAGTCTGAGCTTTGGGGAGTTTGAATCTGCTCAGAACCTTCCTAGCCCAATGAGGAGCTATTTTCAGAGTTTGTCCACCATTGTTTGTGATCTGAAATGACTTCAGCAGCATACAAGCCTGATGAAAAGGCCCTTTGATCTGGCTAAATAAATAATAAAGAGGCCAGGAAAAGGGGAAGTAAAGGGTTTAGGGGGGGTAATGATTGTAGAAGCTCGTTGCAAATGTTTTTGCAAATTCAGAGGCCTCAAACCTCTGTGCACACGGGACAGGGAAACTGCTCCTCGATGGTTCTGCTGCATCAGAAATACTCATAATATTATATGCAGTGAGACGTAGCCTGCTTGCTGTTTAAGGGAGAGGTATTTGAAAACACGCCAACAGTCAGCTCCTCTAGACAGGGTGATTTTTGTCTGTATTGGATGGATCCTGGCTGCTTTGAAAGAACATGGTGGGGGGAAGGAGGGGGAGGAGAAAGGTTCAGCTGGCAAGGTTTCCAGTAGGGGAAGCAACTGAAATTTGTCTTCAAAGCATTGGGAATCTAATGAGGTTACTTTTTAACCTAAATAGCTGCACAGAGGAGAGGTTTCCTTTGCAAGCAAATGCTGGAGCAGTAGAACAATTGCAAGACTAATCCATAAATTACAGAGCAGCGTAGCAAAGGAAGGGAGCGAGTGCTCTATTCCCCTCCCTCTCCCACACGCTTTAAGAGAAACTGTCACTTAGACAAGAAACCTTCTATGTTGCTAAAGGTGCAGCTGGGTGATGGTGTGGGGATTTTAAAGGCAAACAGCTCCGGGGAGAGCCTTTGCCTCGCACCAGGAGTGTCTTTGCAGTCTCCAGTTTTCCTGCGCCGCAGCTCGGCGTTTATCGTTTGGATTGGTAAATGTGTGCATTTTTTGAACCGTGCGTCAAGGAAACAAAGCCCCTTCTCTCTGCTCCCGAAGCCACACCCTTTTCTGCGGGTTTTTCCCCTCATTGTTCGGGGGAATTTGAGGGTGACCTAATGATGCGGTTAAATAAAACTCGTTGAGCAAGATAAACATTGGGGAATTCACAGCATTCTCATGCTTCACCCTCCCCAGTCTGGGAAAGGAATGGGCTGTGTGGTAAGTTTAAACCAGTCTGCAAACAGTTTGCCTCACCTGCTCCTGGGCGGTGTGAGTTTGGGAACAGTGTATGTTGGTAATGATGTTGGTTTAATGTAAATACCGGGCATGCCGGAGGCATCTCTGCTGTTATTTGGAAATTTTAAAGAAAGTTTGGAAGAGGGCTGGCTGCATGTGAAGCTCCAGAGTCCTCTTCTCTCCCTAGTACCTCAACTGCACTTCAGCATTAGTGGTGAAAACAAGCCTCCAGTCTAAGAGCAGAGCATGGGTGCCTTGGGCTCCGTGTCCTGGGGGCTGCCAGTTCTCCTGTGGCAGCACAGCGAGAGCTGGAGCAGTTTTGGATGCAGAGGAAGCCCCTGTCTGATGCAATTTCGGGTGCAGAGGAAGCCCCTGTCTGATGCAATTTCGGGTGCAGAGGAAGCCCCTGTCTGATGCAGTTTTGGGTGAAGACGAAGCCCCTGTCTGATGCAGTTTTGGGTGAAGACAAAGCCCGCCTGATGCAGTTTTGGGTGCAGAGGAAGCTCCTTGTCTCTCTGATTCAAGCACCATCCTCTGTCTGGAGCCCAAGCGACCGAGCTCCTGCTGTGGTGATTAATCCCATTAACTTCACAGAAATTTTTTGCGAGGGAGGTCTGCAGAATTTGTCCCATAATTAGTAAATCACTCTGTGCTCTGCGTTCCCCTGAGCAGCATCAAAGTGGAGGCTAATCAGGTATGACTGGGCAGCAGAACAAAAATGCCTGGGTTTGATTTCGGCTGTGTAATGGAGTGGAGCCTGCTCCCTCCTGCAGTCAGCATTTCCTGGTTTGTGCAGGAGGGCTGGGGAAGAGAGGGGAACTGGAGCTTCTTGAACACGAAACAGGCGGGAGAAGCTGGGAAGGCATTAAAAAAACCCTTAACGAGCCAGAGACCTTTCCTGATCCCTTCATTCTTCTGCCCTCCCCACTGCGCTGCTCTAGCCACAGACCTTGTGTGTGACCCTCTGTCCTGGCAGCCTGAGCACCCCTGATGGCTGCAGAGCTGCCCTTACTCCCTGTCTGTGTCTTCCTGCCTGAAAAGCTGAGGTGACCCTTGTAGCTGCAGAGCCATAAATCCAGGTTTGTACTTGGCCTGCGTGGAGCGTCCCTCCGATCCATGCCAGGGGCTGTCAGGGGAGCAGAGATTCCTGCGTGGTGCACAGAGAAGTGGCCCTTAAAGTTATGCTTTCAAACCCAAACACTTGTGGGGATAATTGCTCTCAGGGCTTTTTTTTCCTGCATTTGGTTTATTCAGGTCTCTGTGACGCTGAGGCAAATGGAAGGAGATTGTGTAATTTTGTTTTCCGTGTGTTTTGAGAGTCTACGTTTTTTCTGAAGTGCTTGGTTCAGATAAAATTTTGATTACTGTTGCGAGGTTACCTAAGGACTCATTCTCTCGTGGAGGGAATTTTCTACTACCATTTTATCAGCAATACTGTTAGGTGACACCCATAGTCATTTTTACCTTTATATTTTGCAGTGTGGCTTAAAAGTCTTGAAAAATCCAAGTTGTGTTCATTCACTTTTCTGACTCTCTCAGCCCAAAACTGCTTTACCAGAGAAATAAATTCTTCAATTATCTTGTTAATATAAAGAAATCCCAGAGCCAGGTATTTTGTACCCACAAAATGTATGTAAGTATTTTATAAGACAAAACTGTAAATAGTGGGGGTGCCAAAAAGTTCTTTGAATGTGTATGTAGAAGTTTGCATGCAAGATCTTAAAAAGTCTGGTGTCACTGTGAGGTTACTAGGATTTTTAATTTTTTTTTTTTAAGGTAAGATGTATTAGCCCAGCTGTGCTGTCTCGTTCTACTGGGAATATAAATGCATTTGTGACATTTTGGAAGCCCTAGTGCTGTTGGTAATGCCACAGAACTAGAGTCTCCAAGCTCTCATGTTCTAGCTTGAGCCCACAAGACTGGTATAATTTCAAGATTATGAGAGGCTCTGGCTGTGAGTGCCAAGATGCTGGAATTCTTGGAAGTGTATCCTGTTTAGAAATACTCAGCCACGATTTCCTAGAGTTGTGCTTTACAATAGGTTTTAAAAAAAAGGATCATTACAAGGCATGTCAGTTCAACTGTCCCTTCAGAATTGAAGTGCTGCTGCTGTGTGCTTCTTTGGCCATCATTTTGTTCCTTTCATTAGTGCTCAGGATGGCAAGGTTCTGCCACTGGGTTTCTGCTGACAGAATGTTGACAGAATAACTTTTTTCCTTTACTCAAATAGCTCAAACTGTTACCATTGGCATCTAAATCATCCTCATTAGGCTTGTAAGATTAACTCACTGAGACCAGTCTCTGAGTAACTGCTCCAGGTTGTTTTCAGACTGGAAGAGATTATTTTGTAGGTTGAAAATTGCTTTTTTGCATCCATGAGACAGACTGGCGACGTATTTCTTTTTGATCTCGCTCTGTAGGTCATCACAGATGAAATGTCACAGCAAGGTTATTCCCTAATTGATTATAGCATCAAAGCAGAGCTGTGGTGATAGGTAAAGAATAAACTCAGGGAGATGAGTGGTTTGTGAGGATGCAAAGTTTTAGCTCTGCACACAACTGGGTGAGTTAAGAAAGCAGCTGGAAACCACCTGAGACAAACCAGGTGACCTTGAGCATGGCCTGTGATGGTTTTGCCTCATTCTTCATTATGAGAACTGGCAAATAAAGCTAATGAAATCAATGCAACAATAAGTAGAGCTGCCCCCTGGGGAGGGGAAGAACCAAATTGCTGCTACTAAACTGAGCACTCCTGAGGAAATTAATTGCACATCACTCTTCTGCATGACCCCTGAAATCCTCATGCTGCAAATGATCATTTCTGGGGAAATACAGCTCCTGAAATGATGCTGCTGGCAAGGACCACAGTCACCTGCATGTGAGAAGGAAAGAACCAGTAGCTACAGCACCGACTCTTTGTTTTCTCTTAGTTAACAAAGGCTAGATTTGTTTCCCCATTAGGGAATTTGAGCGGGAGCTTGGAGGTTTCCATGCCCCTTCTCTGCTGGGAAGCAGGGCAATGAAACATGAGGGGCACGATGCTGAAATAGTGAACCCTGTGCTGGGCTGAGAGGTGCTGAACTCTGCTGCGCTGCTGCCAGATGTGAGTAATGCCCAGATGTGAGTGATGGGTATGAGGAGTGATTCCTTCTTTCTTGGAGAACAGGAAGGATGATATTGTTTGTACTTGAGCTGAGAAGCCTGTTGTGTAACCCTTTAGTTCCCAGCTCAGCTTCCTGCTCCCCGTTGTCAGTTCCTCCAAGGCTCCTGGTGTGGTGGGAATGCTGTGAGCTGCCCTGTCCATCCTCTGCAGGGCAGGAGTCCAGGGTCCCTCCTGGGAGCACAGGCAGCCAGGGGCTGTAGCAGCTCTGGCCAGGTGGAACAACAGTGTGTGCTTTTCCAGCTGCAGGGTCGAGCTGCATCCCAAAGGGTGGGAAATTTTGTCCGAGCAGCAGGAGTGTTTCAGGACATGCTGAACTGCCAGGCTGGGTCTGCTCTGGGCTGAGCTCCGTGCTCAAGAAGAGACTGGCTGCAGCATGGAGAGGGAGGGACTTCCACTGTTAGAATAAAGAACATCCAGAGAAGTTAAAGGTTGGATGTTTTTGGAGGAGAAAGCAAATGCTGCCTCCTGAGGTCATCCAAGTATGATAAATCCACGCAGTCTTCTCAGAGAGATTTCTTACTTGGCTGATGCAGCAGGAGTTGAGCTGGGGATCTCCAGAGCCTGGGAAACATGAGAGGGTGTAGCTTGGAGTTAGTTCTGTGCTGGACTCAGGCATGTTATAGATTGTTAGATGTGTCTTTGATAGCCTGCAGAGGTTATTGTTAGGAGCAGTAAACACACCTACTGCATAGGACAGGGCAGGTTGGAATAAAAATGCTGCTTCTGATTCTTAGGTTAGTTTTCAGATCCTTTAATTGTCTCATTTAACCAGGCTGCAGCTTGTTGGCTGGTATTTCAGAAAGCTCATATCAGTGGTGCTGGAATACTAGCATCAAGCTTAGCCAATGCTTTTAATTCTGTGTCCTGGCTTGCAGAAGAAAATTCATTGTTTTCTCAATGACAGATGGCACATTTAAGGCCAGAACAAAAGAGCCTGTTCCTAGCAGTCCTTAGTTGAGCAGTTTTATCCACAAAGCGTGGAGAAAAGGTATGAAAATAATTTTGACCAGTAGTTGTTGATGCCCTTTCTCTTAGTATTTCTATAAAAAACAGTCTCAAGAGGAAACACCTTTGTGCCCTTGGAATATATTTTCTGCTAAAGATTTTGAAAACAGACTTATAAAATTGAAAAAAGCCTCACATGACTCTTTTGTATGGGAAGACCTGTGCACGGGAGCTACACACCTTGTCCCTGGGTTTGTGCACCTTCCTCTGCATGACTGTGATGGAGCCTCTGCTCTCTGTTTTCCAGGCAGAACCCAGATGTGCAGCTGCAGTTACAACAGAGACCACCTCACCACCACAGCCCGACTTCTTCCTTGACATCCCTGGGATCTTTGACTTTGCTCCAGTCTCCGCCACCCTCCAGGCTGTCCCCTTCCCAGCACCAGCAACCTCTGACTCCCAGCCAGGCAGATCCTGGCATTCTGCCACGGACCCAGCAGCCTTTCTTGTCCAACCCAGTCCATCAGGGAGATCTGTACCGACTATGCCAGCCCTTCCTAGGCCCGCAGCAGCAGCAAGGCGACTCCTACTCCGTGATGCCCCGGGCCCAGCAGATCCCTTCCCCCTATCAGCAGATGCAAGTAGATCCTTTTGCCATCGTTTCCAGGGCCCAGCAAATGGTGGAAATCCTGTCGGAGGAGAACCGGTCCCTACGACAGGAGCTGGATGGGTGCTATGAGAAAGTGGCCCGGCTGCAGAAGGTGGGTGGTTTTGGAATTCTCCTGTCTCTGGTCTAGTCCATAATTGAATCATTTAATCTGCAACTGTTGGATGCCTTGCTGAGGGGATTGATTATGTACTTTAGAGTCTTTTGTATGCAGATTGATTAGTCTGTGCCCTGTGCCTTTGGGCATCAGCTTAACTTTGGCAGAAGATGGAATCAAAGCCTTCAGTTTTCTGCCAGCAGTTCATTGACCGTGCTCAAAAGCACCTCCTCCTCAGCTGCTGAAGAAGCTGACTGCTTGGCTAAGTTAAGGCTTGTCCAGGATAGCAGCAGGTTTCGTTTTCCCAAAAAGACTTTGGAGCTGCAGGAAGGGCTTGTTAGGGATGGCATGAGACCACAGTCACTCAAGGAGGCACAGGGGACATGGCTTCAAAACTGGTTGGCAGCACAGTGTGCAAGGCAAGTAGTGCTCCTATGGTTACACTAAAGACATTTGGACTTCAGGACTTGGACTAACACTCCTTTTGTCCCTCTCTCAACACCACACAATTTCCATGAAAACTTAATGTCTTGATTTGGACCCAGCTATTTGCCACCTTTGGCTTTATGGAACAAGCAGAGTAAATGATGCTAAGACGTTTAAAAGGAAATACCCCAGTGAGACCCACCATTAACATGCATGTGGGGAGGTATTTTCATGCTGCCTCACAGAAATAACTTCTGATGACCAGTGGTTTAAAGCTGTGCAGCAGGTCAGCTTTGCTTTTGCCTTGCAGCTGTGGAAAGGCTGATGCTCCTTGGCAATGTAGGGCTTTGTGGGCCTTTCTGTGCCCTTTGCACTGAGCAGTGTTTGGGACCAGTAAAATGTGTGGTTGTCTTGGAGTTCAGGTGACCAGTGTGGCTTTCCACCCTCATTATTCTCTGTGTTACCTCTTACCAGGGACATGTTTTCGTTTGGTTGTATTTTTTTGGAAGGTTTCTGGCCAGGAAATACTTGAGAGAATTGTTTGACAGCTTCCTGATAATGACAGAAGGATACAAATGCACTTCCCTCCACCTCTCTGTTAATCACTTGTAGACAGTGCTGATGGGATTTGCTGTGGTGTGGATCCACACTTCCATAGCAAACCGTGCCCAGCAAAGAGAGTTAGGAGTGAATCTCCTGCTCTGAATGATCAGAGAAGCTTTGCACTGAAGGCTAAAAGGAAGGATAAAGCATATTTTATTGCAAAATTATTCAGCCACTGGTATTCTTTCTACAGAGGGATTCATCACAGACCTGAGACTTTCTTTTACTTAGTGTGTAAGTGTAGGTTTCCCTCAATAAAAAACACTTGACACAAAGTAATCTCCTGTCTGAGACTGAAATTTGTTAGTGAAAAATAGTAAGTGCTTGTTTTCACTTCCACTGCAGCTGGAAACAGAAATTCAGCAGGTTTCAGAGGCATACAAAAACCTGGAGAAATCATCCTCTAAGCGGGATGCCCTGGAAAAGGCCATGAGAAACAAACTGGAAGGAGAAATTCGTAGGCTTCATGATTTCAACAGGGATCTAAGAGGTAAATGAAGTAAAACTTCTGTTCTTCAGTGCTGGGGGTTTTTATTGTTATGCTGACTTGGCAGGACAGAGTTTTGCTGCAGAATTCAGTATCTGACATGACTGGAATATGATGGGATACTCAAGTGCATGCGGTAGTCAGAGATTTTAAGCACTTGCTTGGAGAATGGACCAGACAGGTTTAGGAGAGGGCTGTAGTCTTTCATTTCCAGCCTGTTTCTCATTGACAAGGAACATGTGATAAGCCAAATACCATAAACCAGATGCAAGCCTGGAATTCTCTCATGTCTTACATCCTAGAGACAATTTGTACAATTTGTTCAGTTTACACAAATGAAAGAGGTTTTGCTGACTGCCTAATCCCACACCAGGCACGCTCACTTTATTTCCTGTCCAGTGACCCTTTTGCACTGACATACAAACTGCAGAGTGTCTGTTCTTCCTGAAGGTCTTGTCATTCCTTATCAATGTAGGCATCTGGTTTTTTGGATCTCCCTTCCTTTTCCAGAGTGAGATGTTATTAGTGTCTGCTTCTTGCTAAGAGGCTGAGGCAGCACCACGGCTGGCAGCAGAGTGGTGTTGAGTGGTATTTGACCTCACCAGGGGTAAAAGTTTAAGCATTAGTTTGGAAGGTGGAAAACATCTGCAGTTTGAGATTTTTGAAGGTGCACAAACAGTTGTTTAAACTGTGAGTTTAATTTTTTAAAGAAAGCCTTCTGATTGTCCTGCATGTCGTCAGCTCTCACTGCCTCATGTCTCTTACTGAGACACCCAGAAATTGTTTTGCATCCAGGAAGTAAAGCCATACATTTCCCAGTACAGTACACAAAGGCCTGCATTAAATAATCTTATTCATAATAGAACACAGTGTAAACATTTCATTCTAATTTTCACAGACTGATACAAATTTATAGCAGCTTGAAGCAGCAGAGCTGTTAAGCTGTTTTTAGGGTTTTACACTCTTCCCTCAAGTCAGGTTGGACAACAGTGATTTAATCTTCTGTTAAGATTTAGTGGAGAATTATAAGAGAATCTTTTATTTGCATGGTGAGATTTATTTGTGTGGAAAAAATAAAGGTATAAATCGAAAAAATAAACTTCTGTGGTATAAATGTTTAAAATAATTTCTTTGGAACTTTAACCTCTTTTGTCTCATTGAGTGTATTTCCTTAAGGACATAATTAGAAATGTTTCAGAAGTGAGTGCCAACTTCTGATAGGCTGTAGAATTAGGAGATCCATTCTCCCAACGTCAGGAATGCCCTGAGCAGATGTAACTTAATGCTTGAAAGTTTTTAATTATTTAGTTTGCTTTTATTGAACATCTTTGCAGAACGCATGGAGACAGCTAACAAGCAGCTGGCGGAGAAGGAGTTTGAGGGCTCTGAAGACAATCGGAAAACCATCTCTCAGCTCTTTGCACAAAGTGAGTTACACAGCCATTATGGGTCAGTGGAAAGCTCCAGTCACCCTGGGAAGGAGGACAGTGCAGCAGGTTAATTATCAGCACAGAAATCAGGGCAGTGGCAGTCCAAAACTGGCAGTGGCAGTCCAAAACTGGCAGTGGAGAAAGGAGGAGGGATTCAAGAGTTCTTTTTCTGTCAGTATGTAAAGTCCCTCTGACGGGATTTATTAGAGATTTTGGAGCAAAGGTAATTTGCAGTTAAACTGTAAAATTAGTTTAATTAATTTACCCCATAATTTACATATTTTATCCACCTATTTTATTCCTTGAAAGCTTTGAAATTAAACCTTCCCAGGCTGACAGGAGTCCTGGCATGAGTTAAAGCCAGTGGGAGAGGAGCCTGGTAGGTCTCCTATCTCCTTCCTCTTTAATTTGCCACTGCCCTATCCTGTTCAGCAAAAATATATAAAGGGTATGAACAATCCAGCAGTTTGCTGGGCTGGGTGAGGGTCAGGAATTCTGTCCACAGCAGTGGATTTATCACAAGGCAAACCAAAATGACGGGTGTGAAATGCTGCTTTTCCTTTGTTCTGAAATGTCTTGAGGCCGACGGCGCCAGGCCAACTTTCCTCTCATCCCACAGTGTACTCCACCCTTCTGACAATGCTCACTTTTCTCCAATTGTTATATAAAAAGGTAGTGCAATAAAATTGCAAAACAGAGTTTTTCTGTGGTGTAATAGACACTGCAGCTAATCTGGTAGATGCTGGTGTCCCTCTCTTGTGTCATCTTTAGCTTATTCCTTGTGGTTTGCGTTGCAAGCAAATGGCTGTCCCGGGGTGGATTCCAAACTCCTGGTGGTAGTGGGAAGTCTGGGAGTTTAGTCCCTCCTTCTGTTGGGTGGACACTGAGGTTCATAGGTGCACCCAGAAAGGTGTGAAGGTCAAAGCTGTGGGACCTCTCCTTTTGCATGAACATGGAAGCCACAGTGCTGCATTTCATCAGTCCCAGCATTTCTAGGGGTGCTGCAGGCACTTGTCAAGTGAAGCACTTCTCATTTGGGGAAAAGTCTGCAACAAAACCTCCAAAAGCCTCTCTGCAGATATTTCCAGATTAACAAACAGCCTGGTAGCACTGACTGATACCTGCTGGCATAATGCCACCCTGTCTCATTGCAGCTCAGTCTCTGCAGTAGAGTTTAGTGTGCTCATACTGTCAGCAACTCATTCCTGGGTGGAGGAGAAATGCTGAGAAAAGATGGGAGAAAAAAATAAGGTGATGACATTTGTCCTTATGTCCCGGGCTGGCTCTGGGCTGCACTCAGGGTTTGCTCTGCAGAGCTCTGGGTGCTGTTGGTGGACAGGTTTGTTTTGCAACCTGTGTGTGGGCTGCGTTGATTCCCTGGCAGAAGGGAATCTTCAGCTACCCTGTGTTGCTAAAGCTTTGCTCCTGGCTTTTTGCTGGCAGAAGAAAGGGAGTAATTGTGGTCCTGTAAATATAGTTATGCACATGCTTGCACAAACGGGCCTGGGTACTCCATATGCAGTCTGTCCTAACACCCAGCACCTCGTTCCTGTTTTTCAAGCCTTCCACTCCTTGTCCTCATTCCTTTGTCGTGGGATATTGGTTTCTGGAATGCAGTTTCTCTGGTGTCATCAGTGCTGGGTGTAGATCACTCCAGGGAGTATTCTGTGGTCGTGTATCCAGCAAGTGGGTTAATGTTATCTTTGGAGCTGGTTGGCTTCAGCTGGGAATGGCAGCATACACAGAGGACATCAGCTCTGTGTTGTGGCTTTGCCTTACACCCCTGTGTGATAATTTCTCCAGTCTCCAATTATTTTTATCCTATCTATTTTTTTATGAAGGCAGTTTCCCTGTTCCTGCAACTCAGCATTGCTGTTCCAACACAGTCCAAGTCTTCTGGAGAGCAGCAGAAAAGGATGAGGTGCTGTGTTGGGGTGGCAGGTCTGCTCTGAGCAATGACAGAACAGATGTATGTGCCTCACTTCTGGCCCAGGGGGTCATCGTTCAGGGCAGTAGAGGAAGATGAGGAGTTCTCATTGCTGACTTGTTTTCTGACTCCTCTGAAAGTATTGCTGGGGGTTCCTCTGAGGAGGGACAGATCAGCCTTCCAGTTTGGGAGATCAGCATGGAAAAAGGGAACACAAGTTTCTCAGGCACACAAGTCTGCCATCTCTCTCCCCAGCCTGAGATATTAAAATTACTCAGTTTGTTTTCCACTGCTGAAAGCTCAGAGGTGAAGAGGTGCCAAGTTTCATTAACCATCTGTATAATCACAGCAAATTACCTGAGTAACTGTACTGAGTGATGCACCTTCTATTCCTTCTCACTATCTTTGTGGCACATTGTTGCTTGAAGGTACCATACTTGTTTTTCAGGGTCCTTCTCTTCCTTGAAAGCTGTCCTTTTATTTTCCCTCTTAGCACGAGATTTGCATTCTCTCTCTAGTGAGAAGTCCCAGTGCAATCTTTCCTTCACCTCTGGAGTGAAAGGCTCCTGAAAACTGGGCAGAGACAAGTGCTGTGCATTGATAACTATCACTTTTTTATCCATAGACAAGGAAACACAGCGGGAAAAAGAGAAACTGGAAATAGAGCTGGCTGCTGCACGCTCCACCAACGAGGACCAGCGGAGACACATCGAGATCCGAGACCAGGCCTTGAACAACGCTCAGGCCAAGGTGGTGAAACTGGAGGAGGAGGTAAGGATGCTGCGAGAGAGGAATCAGGGTAGCTTGTGTTCCAGCAAAAGTGACTGTGAGAATGAGTTTGTCTTGTGGAAGTTATAAGGAAATCTGCTTTCTTCAAAGCTGTTTCTATCGGCTTAGCTTGTGTTAACTAGCTAAACAGATAAGCCACAAATCTCTATTTCCTTGGAAGCTTTTGTCTAAGCAGTCATATTTTGTTTTCTTTTTGTTTCAATTTGTAAAAGTGGGCTGGAAGTGACATCTCAGGCCTGGAAACCTCGTGAACTTGGCAGAAATTCATATCAGGATGGACTTTCAAGTAATATCAGATGAATGCAGCTTGTCCCCTTGCCAGGTGTGGGGACAGTGCAGATCCCCGTATGTGCCCAGCATTTGTAATAAGCTGGGCATGACCTTAGTTGTTTTCTCTCCCTTTCCTCCCAAGAGGGGATAATGCATTTGAGCTGCTTAGCTGGGCAGCTTTCACAGCAGTTCCTTTTGTAGCCTTGTCCCTGCCACTCATGGCTCTCACCTCTCTGCCCTTCTGCGTCACGGTGTCCGTCCTTTCCTCCCGCCTACTGCTCTCCTCTCAAAGGCCTCATTTCTCACTCCAGCCTCTGCTTCCTTTACTCCTACTCTTCCTCCATGGAGAGTCTCGGGAGGAAATCTCCTGACCAAGCACACTTCCTCACTGCAGATTTGTTCTCCAGTCCTGCCATCTCCCTGGCTACCAGCACTCAGCGTCACGCTCGGCTGGGCACTGTGCCTATGGCCACCTGAATTTTGCTGCCTTCAGAGACATTCCTCAAGCCCTCCCCTTGTCCGCTTTCAGTTCTCTCTCCCTTCAGGATCCCATTGTGCCAAGAGAGGAGGAATGATCAAATATAAAGTGAATATCCTCCTCTTCCAGGTACAGGTGTAGCTGCTTTCTGAGTTTTACCCTGCTCTTCTCTGAGCTCTGGATTTGCCTCAATAACCCTTCCCCTGAACCTTCCTGGGTCTCTCCCTGATGTCCTTAATTTTTGCCCTTCCTTTAATCTCTTCATGGAAGCCTTCCCTCAGTCTCTCTGGATCTCCCCTGGATCTGCTCTGCTCATTCAGGATGTTGTTGTGGGTTTACCTGCTGTCATAACCTTTTTAGCCTGGCATGTCTGACTTGCACTCAGGGGACAGGGAGCATTAGGTTATAGGGTAATTTACTTGTGACATGGTTCTCTTTGGCTCTCAAACTATTCTGTCACTGATTCTGCAATATACTGGAGCTCTTTGGCTCTCATTCAAATTTCAGCACCTTATTTAAAAGTCTAATGTGTCACTAACTCCAAGTACACAGGACATCCTTGTGGTTTCCCTGGAAAATGCTTGGAGTCAATGTGGATGAGGTGCTATGATCAGCTGGGCCAGCACACGGCACTTGGCTGGGTTGAACCTCTGTGGAGGCACTAATTTTGGCTCACTCACAGTAAAGTTGAAGCCTTGAGGGGTGATAATAGTTGTATGTTTTATTTTCAAAAGACTGTTTTACTAGAAGAATTGGGTTCAGTGCTGTGGCAAAGTGTTTCTGCCTAAGTAGAATGGTGAAATAGGTGAGTAACACTGGGCTAAATTGCATGATGGCTTAAAAAACACACATAGACTGATACAGAGTGAAATGATCTGCAAGAGGGCTTGTGGTCACATGCATCCAACCTTTGCTCGAATCCCAGGGTGTGCAGGAAGTGCCACCCTTCCTGCTGTAGATAAATATGGAAGCGTCTCAGTGAGGGAGCAGGAATTAACTCTGCTTTTTCCTAGAGGTGAGAGGGAATAAGGGGAAACAAATGGTAAAGAGTCACTTCTGCAGGTTTCCCAAATCACTTTTTAATGAAATACTTAGGATTATAATGCATTTGTTGCCTCATTAGTGTTGAATTGTGGAAAGTTCTCAAATCCCCAGGCTCTTGGGTAACTCCGAAAGGCGGCCAAGGAGCTGCTCAGAGCTCAGGGCACCTTTAGAATGGGCTGGGAACACCATTCTGAGTTAGTGGCATTCACTGGCCAAGATATATGACCAATTTGTGGGTTATTTCTTTATTCCTCCCAGGTTAATCTGAGTGACTAGTCCCTGTAAGTGTCAGGAATTTCCAAACTGGTCCTGCAGAAGAGGGTGGAGTTTCTTAGGCTCAGGTTTGGCAGCTACTCTGGCTCAGGGCCTGAGGGGGGATGCATATTTCAGTTGTTGCCTCCTGTAATGTAAGTTTTCAGCTTTTTTTTCCCCCCCTTCCATTTTGACTTCCTATTAAGCAGAGTAACCCTGCCTTGTATGCACCAGATCCTTTATAAAAAGAGTATTTCCATTCTAGGGAGAGCTATAAGCCATATATTACTGTAACTGAATTTAAATGTTGCATTGGAATTGGAGCTTTAGATTATTTTCAAAATCCTTTGCTTGAATTGCCAGTCTGGACAAAACCACCCATCTGTAAAATGTAGACACTTGTCTACACCTGTGGAGCTTTGAGGGTTTTTATATATACTGGATTTTAGCATCCAAGTTAGAGTGAAAGGAGAGATGAAGGGATGCTAAATGTGATGGAGAAAGGAATGATCTTGGAGATGTTGAAGTATAGTGTGAAGCAGTTGGAAGCAAAAGTAGACATTCACAGAATGCTTCCCCTGTTAGCAGGGGCAAAATGGCTCTTCAAATTTAGAACAAGCTGCCATTAAAGTTTTTGATAGCATGGGGTTTATTTCTGCAAAGTGCAAAATAGGGTGAGTGATCATAAATATTTAAAGCAAACTTAAATAGGTCTACGAACAGAATTGCTAAGTATGTATATGTTTTATATATAATATTTAAACTTTACTACTTCTCTGCTCTCCATAAAGATACGCAGTTATTAACCCCTATTTTCACTTCTCTATTTTCGTTCTTCCCTTTAGTAAATGTTCCACAGTTTTGCATAAATCAGCAGCTTACTAAAATTGTTTCTAGTGAAGTATTGGTCTGTGGTTTCTAAAATCAAAACTTCAGATTATTTTCATTACATGTAATACATTTGACATAAATTGGACATATTTGAGGTAAAGTGCGTGTTGGCTCAAAAACGTGTATCACAGTCAGAAACAGTTAGTGATGATAATATTTGGAGCTAAAGCAATGAAAAATTCTCATTTTGGAGCATGGATTGCTGTGAGAGTCTCAAGTGGGATGGCAGCAGGGTTGTGGCTGGTCACACGTGGTTTAAGCACATCTGCTCACATACACCTTGAGAGCCTGGAGCAGATGGAGCAGTTAAACTGGGCTTTGCTCTGGGCCAGGGCCAGAACTGCTGGCTTTGCAGAAAGGACCATCCTGGCCCACCTGACGCTGAGTAAATGCTGACTGCCTGTCAGTCCTTACCAGACTTGGGATGTTGCAGGAGGGAGTTTGATGCCAAATACTTTATCTAACCACAACTGCTGAGTGCAGAGGCTACAAGTGCTACTGGTTTTACTTTTTTTTTTCCCTCAAACTTGGTCATTTCTGCTTACCCAACTTAATTCATACCGTGGAAGACCACACTTCAACTTAAAAAAGTTTGTGGGTTTTTTATAGTAGTGTAACTTGTACTCCTTTGCTCCACCGCTTTACAAACCACTTTTTTATTGAGTGCCTCAAGGAGGCAGCTTTGAAGAATAGTGACAACCACCAGGAAGATAAAAATATCTGCTCTTTGTCATCCTCACACACACACCTTGCTGTGGGAAGAGGAGACAGACAACCTCTCTAATAAGTGGAAGCTGGGGGTTAAGGGAGGGGACAAGTTTGAGTGAAATACCTTTTCTAAAAATGCTTGTGTTTAGAAGTTCTAAGATCCTTCAGCCATCAGAATTCCACATGAAGCAGATATCAGCTGAGATACTGTGTTCATTTCCCACTGTGCTATTGTGGAGAGAAAAAATGCTCTATTTCTGATAACACTGAGGGTTCTGTCCGGGGGGAAATGGGAAAATGCATTTCCCAGTGACATCTACTGTACTTTTTATGCTGTGCCTGAGACGTTCAGAACAGAGCTCTGGCTTGTAGGGAGGAGACCCAAAGGAGAGCTGTCTGCTTGATTTTGTCTGTTTTTTTCCAGTCACTTCCCTGGGTCTATAAAAAGATACTCCTGGTCTCCACAGCTTTGTTTCACATAGACTCTGAGAGATACATAATACTCCTTTCAGGAAAGAGTTGCTTCTAAAGGGGACACTTTTTGGATGGCTTGTCACTCCTGGATGGATTGGGTGCAGAGGAGAGAAACCTCCCTGTTTTCCCTGGAACTGGTTCCCTCTAATGAGCTGCATTCTTGTGACAGAGCTGCCTTTTTATTGCCGTGTCGCTGTCTCACATATTCTGCCTGTTAGTGATTTTCCAGAGGTGGCTCTGAGAGTTAGAACTTCATTTTAACACAAACAAACGGGGTGACGACATTGTGACATTCCCATGCCACAAACACTGTTCCCTAGCAAGGGGATAGTGTTACCAAATTGTTTCAGCAGGAATTCTTGCTGAGGCCACTGGCGCCTTGTTGGGCCCGAATTCAAACAAACTGAGGGTTCAAAGGCATCCTAGAGGAATATGTTCCAACTGCAAGAGGGTGAGGTGATTTAAACGTGCTTGCTGTCTCTTTTTTTTTTTTTTCTTTTTACTACATTTCTGCCACAGCAGGCAAATTCTTGTGGGGAAACACATTTTCAGCTGCATCTGAATGGATTCAGCTTTAGGACAAACCCAGAATGTTATGAAAACACCCTGAATATATTAAACAAAGGACTTTGAAGACATCAGAAATAGTGGGTGGGAGACAAGCAGATGCTGACGAGTGTTACCAATTTGCTGAAATAGGAGCTGTCCAAGATGAAGAGGGTAGTGGCTGGGTTTGACAAAATGCCTGGGAGCGTTCTGAATCATTGCAGGAAGTCTTCTCTTCTTCCCCAGAAAAAAAAAAAAATCTTTGCTGAGTAACGCATCTGGAAGCAATGAATCTCTTTCCAAAGAGAAGATCCTTCCCCCTCACCTGCTGTGTCCAGGGCTGTGTTTGTCCTGCACAGGCAGCTCCAGTTGGAGGATGTTACAGCCTCCCTTGTGCCTGGTGACCTGACTGAAAATTCCTCATTCCTGTGTGCCCCTGCTCCCTTTCCATGAAACCTCTGTGCCCTCCTCAGAGCCTTCCTTCTGCAAGGACCTGGGATCCCTGATAGGCATGGTTTGTCCAAGCCTCAATAAATGCAGGAGCAGGATTTGTTTGGCTTTTAGGATGTTAATCTCCTTTCTACTGAGCAGTTGTAGTAATAATCAAATACCCCTGTTTCTGAGAGGAAAACTTTGTCTTTGGCCATTGATTTTAGACCATGCAAGGGCATGCCAAGGGAGGGGGGAAATTAAATGAAGATGGAAATACCTGATCAGGCAGCCAGGGAACTTTCCAGGGGTATTCCCTGCGTTGCTTTGATCTTTGTGTGCTGGATTTCTGCAGAGCCCAGGCCAGTCCTGGTCATCTTTATTTTTCTTGTCCTCAGTCCTGTCGCAGAATTTACGTAAACTTTGTAGTGAATGGCAACTGGAGAGTGACTGCTCCTGTTTACATTGGTTTAGTTAGAAAATATTGTTGATAAAATTATAGCCTGACCTCTGATGCTTGGTTAGGACATTTTCCAAAGCAGTCAGGGATTGACCTGGAGATGATAAGGATATTATTAAAATTGTGCTGTAGGAAATGCTGGGAATGGATACAGTCATCCTGCAGTGCTGTGCTGTGCCTCCAGACATGCACTGAGGTTATGTGAGACCTTACCTCGTAAATAGGTGTTATAATAAAGATATTCTCATTAGCAAAATGCTCTGCATTTTCAGAGCACCCTTGGAGGCAAAGCAGTTACGATACATGATGTGAACATGAGCTTGCTTCTTAGTTAAATGCTGTACCTTCAAAAGGAAAATTACTATCTTGTCAAATTTACTTAAAATTACATAGCAAAGGGCGTGACTGCATCCTTGTAAAGCTTCAGGAATGGACTCTTATCTAGAGCACGTGTTCACTGCAAGGCTTGATGCAGAGGAGAGAATTCCTACGTCCTTTGATGCCGTCTCTGCCCTGGTAGATGTTGCTGTGGCCCTTGGCACTGAGCAGCCAGTTTTGGTTCTTTGCTGGGAGAGGGAGGGTGGGGAATCCCTGGCAAATGACCAAGAACAAGCCTCAGCACGCTGCCTTTTTTCCTTCTTCCCATCTTAGTTATTTCTTCAGCACCCTGGCAATACTCAGGAAATTGTTTGCAATTCCAGTCTTAGGAAAACAAGATCATACTCTCGATTTCTGGTAATGAAATCCCTCTATGCTTGGAAGAATCATTCCTGATCCTCCTTACACTGAGAGCTCAGATCAAGTCAGAGAGATGAAAACCAAAAATGTATAAATTTAGATTTCCTTTCCCCCACTTCTGGAAAATCCTGGTTCACATAAAGGTAAATTTTTCTCACAAATACTTGTGGTAGCAGAGTGGCAGAGCTGGAAATGAATGAGAGTGCCAGAATATGCAGTGAGTTAACTGAGGGCAGCAAGTGCGTGAAATGAAACTATCTTATAGATAAATAATAGTTCTGACAAAAGACATTAGGAAAGTTGAGTTGTCTGGAGCACATCCCTGCCTTTAAAGCTTACTGAACACCTGGGTTCCAAAAACCTGAAAATTATTTGAGGAATTCGTGAACTAATTCTGGTTTTAAGCTGTTAAAAAGAATACACACACCAGCCCTAAATCTTCCAGCAATCCTAACTCTCTCTGATGCTGGAAGATGAAGTGCATCTTGTGAAGGGAGAAAAAAATGTTGTCTTTCTGCAAAGCCACTGAACAAGCTGTGCCTGTACTTTGGGTCTGGTGCCCGAGTGAGGCGTGTGCAGGCAGTGCTGGGAAGTTGGGCAACAGCTTGTGTTGCAACTTTTCACCTGCAGGTTTGGCTGATGGGAGCACGTTCAAAGTGAATGTTTCAGTGGAATTTCTGTGTCCTAATTCAGCTTTTTGGCTGGGCTCTTGGTATTCTTTGAATGCAGGCCAGAACGTTAATCCACACATATACGTACTCAGGTTTGTTAATTGTTAAACTGTAAAATGTTGTCGGTGGCTGCTTTTGCAGGATTTTGCCTGTGTGTTAAAAAACTTCTCAGAAATTTAAATGCTTTGTAGTGGTAATAAGAGACCGTATGTCCATCACCTCATCCTTAACTTCTTTTGTAAAGAAGAGAAAGGAAGGAGAGCTGGTTTTGAAGAGATTATTTTTCAGCTCAATGCATAGTATTTCACTGCTACTGAGTTTGTCAGGTTGTTCCTCACTCTTGTCCGGGTGAAAACCCAAGATACTGAGTACTCTCCATGTCTGGGTTCTGCTGCTGACCCTATAGTTTGTCACTTTTGGCTGCTTTGAGCTGCTGTTAATCTAAGTTTAAAACCTGTGCATTAATCCACACTTCAGTGGAGTCTGAGAAACCTTAAATTGGTGTTATCAAGCACTAAGGTATGGAATAAAAAGATTTATTAAGTATAACATATTTATTGATTTTCTGCAGAGCAGCAGTGGATATTAAGTTATATTAAAATGTTCTCATCCCTCCCGTTCCAAACAAGCTTGAAATCTTGAGCAATCAAAGAATAAAAATACCTTTCTACTGTACATGCACTGGTGGGAAGTCCTTTGGCTGGATTGCTCACTGTTTATTGTAACTTTTATTATAAAATTCTTGTTTGGGGAAAATCCTCTAAGGCAGCAACATTCACGCTGTGAGATTAGCTGCCTGCTGACTTTATGGAGAGAAGAAAAGGATACTATGTCTGGGATTAATAGTGCTTGGAGATTTTTCTCTCCCTGCTCTTCTCATTGCCTGAAGGAACAGGAGTGAGAAAAGGGAAAATTTTTTAAGAAACACGTGATAAGACCTTTTTGGAACAAAGGTGCGATGTAAGAACAGCTCATGTTGTTCAGATCAAAGTATCCTGTGTCTGCTGAAACGGAGAGCAGATTCCGAGGGAGCACTGTCAGAATGGGGCCAACGAGCAGTGATACTTTCCCAGAATACTTTCTGCTTCCAAGAGGGACTTCCTGAGCCAAAAGTGGTGTCTTTTGTCTTTAATATCCCTCAGTGGACTTTTCTTCCATGAAGCTGTAGAGCAGCTCTTTGAACTCACATAAGGGAGTCTGTGTTTTGCATTGTGGTGCTTCTCTAGAGCTTTGGCTCTGACTGTTGGGAAAAGTTGCCTTCTTCCTGCTATTTTTGTATTTCAGGGTTTATGACAATCAGAGCTACAAAAGCAGTGCCCTAGATTTGCTGCACAGGGCCAGCTAATTGCAATTGTTAATCTTTTCCTTAACAGAAAATAATGCCCACAGGTGTGCAGTATTCCCTATATTTGAATAGAGCTGGGCCCTGGGTATGTTTTATTATTTTTTTTTTAAATTTGTAATTTAGTTTGTTTTTATTCTACCTGAACTGTGGATTAACTTTGCTAAGACAGTTACTGGGGGCTCAGTGTGGTAGTTTTTGTTGCTCCTTGTGAGGCAGGGTGGCAGCTTGGTTTGCGGGATAAACGATGGAGGAGGATGGAAGGGCAGTGGCAGGAGCAGAGCAGGACCTCTCAGGCCAAGAAGAATGTTCAGACTGCTGGGATAAACCTGGATAAACCTGGCATGGGGAGAGCCCGGGCCATGGCTGATGTGTGCCCTGATCCTTTTATTTTATTGTGATGGGACTGCAATAGGATCCTACAAATTTTGATTCAGTTTCTGCTTAATCTTGTAAAAATGCTGCCAGCAATTTTCAATATTGCACTGAGAGTGTTCCCAGCTTGTGGACCAGCTCTACACACTGCTGCAGTTACCTTGGAAACGTGTGTCCAGTCACTCAAACACTATTTCAATCCCTGGTGCCCTTTCTAGTCCATTGCTGCTCTCAGACATTTGCAACAGATGATTTCCTCTGTTTCCCCATCGTTACCATGGGGTCACTGAGGACAAAAAGGACAAATACACCCAGCAGGAAAGCACAGATGGGACAGAGCTGTAACATCCTGAGTGTTCAGTCCAGAGCAGGAGGCCAGGGCCCACTGACAGCAGTCATGAATCGTGGAATGGTTTGGGTTGGAAGGGACATTAAAGGTCATCCAGTTCCAACCCTCTGCCATAGGGACACCTTCCTCTATCCCAGGTTGCTCCAAGCCCCATCCAACCTGGCCTTGGACACTTCAAGGAATGGGGCAGCTGCAGCTTCTCTGGGCAACCTGTGCCCGGGCCTCACAGGGAAGAATTTATTCCCAACATCCCTTCTAAGCCTGCCCTCTGTCAGTGGGAAGCATTCCCCTTTGTCCTGTCACTCCAGGTCCTTGCAAATAGTCTCTCTCCATCTTTCTTGTGGGCTCCCTGCAGGTGCTGGAAGTCACCTGGACATCTTCCTGGCCTGCGGTTCACTCGCTCGTTCTCATTATTTAACTTACGTTGCCTTTTCTTCCTTTGCTTCAGCTGAAGAAGAAGCAGGTCTATGTTGAGAAGGTGGAGAAGATGCAGCAGGCCTTGGTTCAGCTGCAGGCAGCGTGTGAGAAGAGGGAGCAGCTGGAGCACAGGCTGCGCACCCGGCTGGAGAGGGAGCTGGAATCTCTCCGCATGCAGCAGGTACCCCCTGCCCCTGGCATCCCCCTAGGATTGCTCCCTGCACCCCACAGAAGAGAAAGGCAGTGGTTTTTTTAATCTCATATTGTTAAAAAACTTCTTTTTCACTAGTTAGAATCATGCATTTGCTGGCCATTGTATTACTTTTACCCGATTTAATTCTGTTTCAACCAGAGAATTTAGGCAAGGAGCAATAGAGAATCCATCCTGTGACAAGATGCAGAAATAGCCACATAGCTACATGCTGGTTTTTCTTTAAATAACATGGTTATATTATTTGAAATTATTTTTAAAATCTTGTCCACAGTTTGGGATTTTATCTAAAATTCATTAACAACTGGCCTGAAAAGAGGCCCTTCAAAATTTTTTTTTGCATTTAAAAGAAGCACAAGACTAAACCATCAAAGCCAATTCTATAAATGCAGTTGATGGAAATGGATGGGAGTTTCACATAGACTATATTGCAATTATATAATGAGTCTTTTTCAGTGAAAGGATGAATGAGAAGCAGATTGTGCAGGTGTGCTAAGAATTGCATTTACTTCAGCCTATGTCAAATACAGGTGAACTGTCAGGTGTCTGATTTTTACTGGAAATAGGATGCAGGCCTGTGTTCTAAATCACATTTAGTTTCAGGTTACTTTTATCCCCTAACTTCCATCTCTGCATAGGAATAGATACTTAAATCTTGGGGTTTTGCATTGGTTTTAGTAGGGGTGACAGTAATTTGATAAACTTCTCTGTTACACCTTTGGAAGATCAGGTACTCTAAGCCTCACACTGAGCCTGAGTCAGCACAAAAAGTTGCTTTCTTGTCATGGTTGAAAATTCTGAGCTCAGCATAAAATAGCCCAATTTCTATTCTTTTAAACCATTTATTTTATTTTTTAAGTCAAATGTCTTGCTAATCCCATGTGACTTCCATATAAAACGGCAATTTTTATTCATTGAACTATTATCTGAGCAAATCTCCACGCTTCCCTACTTTGAAAGGCAGCACTGCCTGCCTTCCAAATCTTGCTTTAGAACTGAATTATTTCAATCCCCAGATCTACACTGATCATATTAATTTAATAATCAAATGCTTTAAAAATATTTTGGATGTATTTTTTTGAAGGGGTGATAACTCTTGTATACTAGTCAGTGCTTTGCTGAACATTTGGGAGTCAGTCTGTGTTACTTCAGGCATTATGGAAGGGCTGTGCACATCACACCTGTGTAGCACAGTCTGGCCCTGAGATTCACATTTGGGGCTTTGCACATGGAAGAAAGGTCTTGGGAGGAGTATTTTCCATCTCAGATATTTTCTTGTTAGCCTGCTCAACACAGCATAAAGCCACTGCATTTCCCTCTGGGGGGGGTTCTTATGTCAAACCAGTGACAAAAAGCAAACCAGCCAACCCTGAGCCTTACAGCTGCATCCTGAGACTTCTATTTTTGTTTTGTTTGTTTTTTTCCTCCTGGGAATCAGCGTCAGGGCACATCTCAGGCTGCCAATGTCTCCGAGTACAACGCCACGGCACTCATGGAGCTGCTGCGTGAGAAGGAAGAGAGGATCCTTGCTCTGGAAGCTGACATGACCAAGTGGGAACAGAAATACCTGGAGGAAAGTGTGATGAGACAGTTTGCTTTGGATGCAGCTGCGACTGTGGCTGCTCAGAGGTAAATGGGACTTTTCACAGTACTGGGATTATTTTCTTTTTCCAGTTGAATGTCATATTTCCCACCCAGGAATGTTGTCATGCTGCCCTCCCGTGATCGCTCGCCCTATGGTCTGAACAACTCCTCAGGCCTCTGCAAGCAAGTGGAGCTTGGCTGCTCTTCCTGGGAGCTGTGCAGTTGCCAGCAATTAGAAACGTTTTTCCAGGGGAAGATTCCTCCACATGCAGGAGCCATTTTCCAGACTAGAATTGTTCTGAGCCATTCATAGAAGCTGTTGATTCAAAGGAGAAGAGGCTTGGGGATTTTTTATTTTAAAAACAGGAATCAGTCCTTGCTGAAATCATGTGAGATGGGGTGAGCTTGGTGATTCACATCATTCACCCTGAATGGCTTCCTTGTTCTCCAGAATGTTTTTGCAAATTACTTTGTGGTATTGTCTGGTTACTAACCAGAAGCATCTACTAGGAAATTCTGCTCAAAACATTCTGCTGTGTCTGGAGAACACTGCTTGTGGGGGTGGGAAGGGTGTCTGAAATTTGGTAACAAGCTCCCATTCCAAGACAACTGTACAGAAACACTTCTTATGGCTGTAAATAGGCCCGAGTGCCTCAGCTGGTTGGTAAACAAGAGCTGTTACTGGAGTGCAACTCCTTTGCATTAGGCTTTGCTTGCATATAATTGCATTGCTCACTAGTTTATGGTTCTGGACAGCAGATTTTATTGTAGATTGTTTCATGAGCCAGATCCAGATAGGGATGTTATCACAACTGGCTTCCCAGCTTGTAAGATCACACTGAAATTACAGGGGTGAAGTTGCAGATCTGCTGTGTTAGCGTTTAAAGACTTATCTTATCTTGCTCCAGGAGCAAGCTGTTATTTTAGGGTATTGATGCTTCTTGTGCACTGTTTTCCACCTCCCCAGAGATTCCCTAAAGGCTCCTGCTGCTGCTTGTGCTTAGAGGCCATGTTATATTTTCAGCGTGGGCTGATAAGTTGGGGCCTGGTCTATTGTTTATCATGGAGTGGGAGGGGATGTGTTAGGCCTGCTCAGGTTTCATTACATGAACAAGAATGTTGTCCAGTCAGGAAAGAGCCTCTGCTTTTCCATTTCCATCTAGATTCCACTAATTCCAGTGGCGACCTCATCTACACTGTCCAGATTTCTTTCCCTTTTCTTTAACAGTGGAAACTGGCATCCCTTGGGAAGCTGAGGTTGCAGGAAGGATGCTTTAGAGCCCAGGCAGGAACTGGGTCAGGTTGGGTTTCTTTGGTGAATGATCTTCTCATGCCCTTCCACATTCACAAGTAGATTGAAATACTCATCATTTGGTTAGTGGGCTGACCAACAGTGTTAACATTAGGCACTGTATGGAATCAGTCTGAAACTCTTTTCACTCTATTCCAAGTTTTTTGGACCAAGCTACTTAGGATCGCTTTCCACGCCTCGTTCCCTTTGATATTCACATCCCCTGTATGATACTGATGGAAGGGGAAGGGAAAAAAAGCTTTTTATCTGAACTTGAAGAAAAGTGCCTGGTGTTCCTTTCCCCTCCCTGTGTCCTTGGATTTGCCTCGTTGATCAGTTTAGAGTAGTGCAGTGACTCAGTGTAGGTGAGGGACTGGCCTGAGATGGACAGGAGGTGGTTGTTGTAATGATCTGCATGTTTTTGCAGTCCTTCTTCACTAGGACACAAACGAAGTTGGGAGTTGGATTTTTGGAAGACACTGAGCCAGCTTAAAGTAAAAAAACCTGGACATTCTTGTTTTTTACATTTGAGCAGTATTTTTGTGGTGCTGGGGGGAAAGCAGCAAACTTAGCAGGTCCTTCATCTGCTGTCCTTGTTCCCAGGGACACGACGGTGATCAGCCACTCGCCCAACCCCAGCTACGACACCTCGCTGGAAGCTCGCATCCAGAAGGAGGAGGAGGAGATCCTGCTGGCCAACAGGAGATGTCTCGACATGGAGGGCAGGTAAAGTGCAGTTTAGTCCTATCTGGCTTCTTTGGGATGGGGATTTGAAATTAATTGCCTGGGTAGACTCCTCAGAACCAGAAATTCTTGTGTCTTCACCAGCAGCAGCAATGTCAAGTGCCAGACACTCATTTGGCCAAGGAGGCATCTACATAGCAATCCAAAACCTGTCTTGATACTGAGGGCTAATGCAAAAAAGTCTTGTCTTAGATTTTTTGCATCTAGCTCGTTCCTGTTCTCTCTTCAGGGCATCTTCATCAGACCCCAGGCTCCAGCCCTTAACAGGCTCACAGAGCTGTTTTCCCTGGGGTTAGGCCCAGTGCAGTCTCCCCAAAGTGTGTTAATTCTTTCTGTTGGTCCCATGTCCTGCCCATAACTCTCAGGTTTGTCTCAGAGCTCCTTTCATGGCTGTTTAGAGCAGTTTCCAGTAGCCAGGGGTGGGTGGGTGTATCAGTGCACTCCCTCACATGATCTGCTCTGTGGGCCAGAGAGCAGCCAGTGCCCGGGACAATCTCCTGGCATCCTCCCTCCACCTCCCCAAACGCCTAAGGGAGCTGTAGTCACAGCCATGGGGACACTGAGGCCTCAGTCCGGGGAGATGGGAGACCCTTTACCTGTCCTTTTTCCTCCCCCCAAAGGATTAAGACCCTGCACGCTCAGATCATCGAGAAGGATGCCATGATCAAAGTGCTGCAGCAGCGCTCCCGCAAGGAGCCCGGCAAGACGGAGCAGCTCTCCTCCATGAGACCTGCCAAGTCCCTCATGTCCATCTCCAACGCTGGCTCGGGCTTGCTGTCCCACTCCTCAACGCTGAGCAGCACCCCCATCCTGGAGGAGAAGAGGGAGGACAAGAGCTGGAAGGGCAGCCTGGGTAATTTCCAAATACCAGTGGCAATTCTGATACGTGAGCCACTGCTTGGAGGGCGTGTGTTGGACAGACAGACCAGCTGGCCTGGCCTCCAGTAAAGCTGGCTGCAAGATGGGAGACATTTGAAATAGCTGCTTATTTTAATCACTTTTGGGAAATAGTGACTCCTGATACTCAGGCTCTGCCATTAAACATAAGCCTTTATTCCCAGTTTTCCACCTGACTTTAGGGATGTCTGGGATAGAGTTTTCAGGGTTCCCGAGCGCTTGCTTTCAGCTGGGTGTTACAGCTGGCTGAAGGTGTAAAGTGTCCTTGAATTGGAGCAGCGATTCTAATCAGGATTTCTATCCTGTAGTGTTGTGCCTGCACCAACATGACTCCTGTCTGGAATGGCTCAACAGCATTGTTCTGAGAAGTGGAGTTGTAACAAAGCAAAGCCCAGATCATTTTTTTTTTCCTGGGAGAAGTTAGGCCCAAAACTGAGAGTAAAAACCCCTGAAATGTAAATGAGAACCTGTTGCAGGTGATTTCAGAGTGTGCAGATTAGTGCCCACCTGCAAGCAGCAACATGGAGACACTGCTGTTCCTCAGGTAGTTCAGCACCCCGGGGTGGAAGGTGCTGTGGAAAGGCAAACCAGTGCAGCCTCTTGAGGGAGGGAGCCCTTTCCAGATCCTGGAGCAAGCAGTGCAGAGTAGTGCAGAGCTGATACCAGTTAGTTTTCTGTGATTGGGACATTTCCTTCCCTTTTCCCTCGCAGGTGTTCTGCTGGGAACAGAATATCGCTCCGAATCCATCCCCTCCACCCCCTCTCCTGTCCTTCCCTCCACGCCATTGCTGTCAGCCCACTCGAAGACAGGCAGCAGAGACTGCAGCACCCAGACAGACCGGGGCAGTGAGCAGGGCAAAGCTGCTCCTTCCCCTGCAGCTCCCACCCCAACACGACTCCCCAGCACCAACCTGACCTACAGTGCAGAGAAAACAGGTAACAGAGCTCAGCCCCAGTCCCAGAGGGGCCCCTGCCACCCACTCCCCATCTCTGGGGCAGCCCTGACGTCCCTTTCTCCATCCAGGCAAACTGGGGTTAGTTCTTGTGAGGACAAATGGATTTCAGGGACAAGTGTGATGGTATTCTGAGTGGTCTCAAATGCTCTGAAGGAAAAAAAAAAGCCTGAAGAGTGGTAGCATAAGCGTGGGCACACTGGGCAGGGAGGTGCAGCAAGATTTGAGAATTGAGAACAGGGAGATGAAAATCCCTGGGCAGTCTCTGAGTCAGTGTCTACTCTGAAGTAAGTTACGAGTAGGATCTGGGGTTTAAACACATGAAAATGGGTTGTTCAAACTGGCCATTGCATTGAGTGGGCATCCAAAGCCAGGTGGACTCAGAGAAGGGGAGGGAGAAGGAGAGGGGACTGTAACAATAAAGCTGTCTTGGTACCATCCCAATCACAGGACCAACTTCAGCCTTGGAGGTCCAGTTGACAGTGACTGTCACAGGAGCTGAATTTGCTTCCCACAGAGCTCCCAGCTGGCAAGAGCTGCTCATTTTCCAGCCCACTCTGCCAAATCAATGCAGATTACACAACCTTGCCTCTTCTCCTTCCAGACACAGTACAGTGCTGTTGTTCTTTATGGCAGAGAGCGTTGGCTGGGCCCTGCCTCCTGCCTATGCTGTGCTGTTTAATCGAGGGAGAACAGGTCTGGTGGTGAAAATCTACCCTGACTGCATTGGTTTAAATGCAGTCACTCCAGTTTTATGTGGATTTGTGTATCAGTGGGAGGTACCCAAAGGGAATTTGATAAAATAGCTTTATTTGTCTGGCTGCATACGTGGGAATGGAATTTTTTAAAACTAAATAAGTTAATAGCTGTCTTTGGCCAATGATACAAGATGAGTTAAAATGTTAATGTCATATTTCTAACCTCATTGAAGTTACACCTTTAATTGTCTGTCTCTTTGTTTTTCCTCATCACATAGATGGGCCACTCTTCCCCTCCAGCACTCTTGAAAGAAAAGCCCCTGTTCAGACTGTGGGGCAGGACCTCCCAGATGGAGAGATGGTAGAATACCTCATCTGAAAGGCTGTACCAGGATCTGAGCTGGGATAACAGTAGCAAGAAATTTTTAAAAGACATTTTTATTGGGAAAAAAAAATGTAGTACCTGAGTAATAAAAGAACACTCAGCTGTTTGCTCTTGTATATTATGTCTCAAAAGTTTGGACAGGTTAATTTATAATTTGTTCTAAATTATAAAAAACCCGTAACACTTGTTCTTTGAAAGTTTCCCCCTTTATTTTTTAAATACTGGATCTGGTAACACCTGCAGAAAAATACTAGAACTTAGGTGCACTACATCTGATATTTCATTTCAGTGTTTTTAAAGTCTCTTAAGCAGAAGTACCTGCTCCAACAGGTGCTGGTTACATGTTTAGCTTGAATGTAGTAAGGTGAGCTTAATGGCCTTAAAATGATCAGAGCCAGGGACATTGTTGTGAGCATCACTTAATGGTTTTAGAATACAGGTGTTCTGGGAAGCTTTTATAAATCTGAGCTGTGATCAAGGGAGATTTCCCTTTCACTTCCTCTTTCCTCTCAGTGTAAGAACTCAGAATAGGTATTTCATGTTCGGTTGAAAAGATTTCCATTTTCAGTGTGGTAACATTTTTTTTTTTTTACTTCCCAAATTTCTTTATTATTTCTATATTAAAACAAGTGACTCCGGTGATTAATGTCGCATTTCATATTTGTAGTTCCTTTTGCAAGATTTGCCACACTTTTATACTTAAGTACTTTTTCAATAATTTGTACAGTGGATAGTAAATAATATATATTGCATTCATGTTTTACATAAATTAATAAGGAGAATTTACAGGCCCAGCCCTGATCTGTTAGATCAGATTTCTGACGTGGTAATTCCATTGGCTTTAGTGAAACTACTCCAAATTTACCATAGTTCAAGTGGGAAGCCCTGTTGCTTTTCAGAGCTAGCAGCTTAATCTACTGCATCTGTGGAGATCTTTCTCTGTACCAGACTTTTCTATATTTCAAATGCCCTTCACCTTTGTATGTCCCTCCTTTCTGGAGAGACTGGGTTCTTTTTCGTATAGCAAAGCCTCAGAGGTAGAGCTTTAAAGAGAAGCTCCATGCAAAGGTTCAAATGGGAGATTCTCTCCTTCCAAAATAGTTCTTTCATTCATCTGAGTGGAGAAAGCAGCTTAAAGAAAGTCCCAGAGGCATGACAGAAGAAAGTTACATATTTAAGTCATGAGGTTCACTTCCAGATTTTTGGGAACTAGCACAGATGCAGCAGTGCTTTGGTTACAGAAACTGTAAGGAGAGATTAAGACCAATAGAAGTCCATGAGTATTTTTTTGTTACTGTCTTTGCATTTTATTAAAACACTTCATCATTAATTTCTGTTAAAAACTACTTTCTTTTTTTTGTACTTGAATGTTAAAATATGTAATTAGCCAGGGGTCACACACTGGGAACCTGGCTAGTTTCAGCTTTCTGTGCAGCATTAGAGTAGCAAAACTTGCATTTCAGATCGTTTCACCCCAGCAATAAGGAAATCCAGCAGTTAATTATCACAGAGTTAGTGAATGTCTTTAATTCCTGTTTTACCCTGCTGCTGTGGTGTTCAATTGAAATGGCCTTACCAGACCAACAGCGATCACAGGAGTTCCACAGTGGGAGGGGAGAGGAGGTGCCTCTCTCTCTGCACAGGTGGTGCCTAAAGGCCAGCCCTGAGTTTTCCTTCTGATGATGATCACTTAAAATCCAAGGAAGACAATTCCCATCGTTTCTAGCAGATTTGCTGCTGGTTAGGGTTCTTCAGGCCATGTTCCCAGTCCTGCAGAAGGCAGAGATGGCAAAGTGTGGAGTAGGAGATGCACTGGGTCAGTGCAGCCTGGCCAGGCACAAACCCCGTCCATCAGCCCAGCTCCAGGCGCTGCAGAGCTGCACTGCAAGGCTTTGCCTGGCTCTGCCACGTGGGACAAGGTCTTCCCAGACAGTTCCAGACCTTCCTTCCCTCTGAACCATTCCCCACTCTTTTCCAGGCACACTGTCCACAGCCACTTCATTCTCATCCCTGAGAATGTCTTGCTTTTATTTCTCTTGGCTTAATTTCATCCCATTTTATGAAGTAATGCCCACTCTGGATGATTTGAAGTTATTTCTCTTCCTCCTCCACAGTTGTTGAAAATGCAGCTTTTCTCATTAGTTCAAGGTGTCCATCTTTTTGCCATTTCAGCATAAATATCGATATTATATTTTGTGGGTTTGGCTTAAAATGCACAACAAAGGAAGTCAAATGCCACTGAGTGTGTGTGAGGTGGGGGAGAAATGTTTGAATTATTTTCTCTTCTTTTAGAGTCAGGAAAAGTTAAATTCCATCTTTACAAACACTTCTCAGCAGCTGGAAAGAAGTTTTAAATCTCTAGGGCTCTAAAGAAACAGTTACAACTCACTTGATTCACATTAATTCTAAAATGTCTGGGAAAATGGGGATCTTTTACTGATAAAACCTCTTTCAGGAAACTGATTTTCCCCAATCAGTATTGGCTGTTCAGGTGAAAATAATTGGTTTATCCTCCCTGCAGCTCACTGTTTTCAAATGGAGTGCCACTGTAATTTATTTTTACAATTCAAAAAGGACATAATAGCTTTCTGTGAATAAAATACAGCAACTATCTCCTCCAGAAATGGAAGCCAGGCTGTCTCTTGACAGGCTGAACCATCAGGATTGCAGGAGCCTTGGCAGTTCCTTGCCCATGGAAGTAATTTTGGAAGAAGATGGTGCAGTTTTACACTGCTTAGGTCAGGCTCTTTGCCCTGTTTTGTAATTTGAATTTCTTCCATCAAAGCAAAAACCCCAGAAATTAGCCGTGGAAGTTGGAGGTCATTTTCCTGTGCTGACAAAGTAGGAGCCATCAGGAATGTATTCTTCCCCTGGAGCTTCCTCAGAGCCATCCTGATGTGAATGTAAACGAGCTGCTTGCTTTGAGGAAGATGTGTACTATTGTCTTCTGTCTCTGTACAGATCTTTATTTTGTTTTTAAAACAGAAACTGCTTTAAGGAGACAAACTGCACATCTAGTTCCTTTGCCTTCTGTAGAGCTTATTTCTAGTAGAAAGTGGTTTTTAACAATGATTGCAACGACCTTTGCAAACCAAAATTTTAGACTAAGAGTTTTTTTTTAAACTCGGGTATTAGAAGCAGAATTGTAGCTTTTATAAAGAAAGCCACATATTCTTCTCTGTAGAGCAAAACATGAAAATGAAGTTTAGTTATTTCTCCTCTTTCCTTTCACTGCTTACAGAAAGGCCAAACTCCCAAGTCCTTCCCTTGGGCAGTTGCTTTGTGGTTTGACTGCTCGGGGAACTGCCTGAGATCCAGAGATTTTTGTTCCCACCTGGCCCAATGTTGAGATTAAATTAAACAGCTCCTACCTGGCAGCTCCTGGGGGGTCTGGAGCAGCGACTTTGTGCCCGAGGACTCAAGGGGGTGTGTGAGTTGCTCCTCAGGGGTCTGCAGGGGGACACTGAGGTCGCCGAGCGTGGTGGGGCTGAAGTTCTGCCGGTGTGGTCTGTGCTGAAAGCTGAGCATCGCCTTTGCTTCGGTTTCTGGGGCTGCCTGAGTTGGGGGGACTTGCAGAGTTTTAGGCCAGACCCATTTCCAAGGACACCTCCTGCTCCAGGAGCCCCCAGCGCGTGGGACGTGTGACACCCGTGGTGACTCCCGGCCGGACCAAGGGCTCTTCCCACCGAGACAAACCCGGAGCTCTCAGGGCAGGAAAACCCCGGGATAACTGGGCTTCCTCTGCCTAGGGCTGGCACAGGTTATCCCGGGATTCACTGTGCTGCCCGTGGGTTCGCTCTGTGCCGGGGGTGGGGGGACAGGGGG